>JADFUC010001101.1:0-122278 GCA_019722365.1 Lithospermum erythrorhizon
CTCGATGCTTCGTTCAGTTGCGTATTGCTAACTTGGTTGGATGATTGGTATCTGATTCAAGTTTCCTTTTAGTTTTCATTGAGCGTCGGTCACATCATTTAGAAATTCTTAGCTAATAGCTTTTCATATGAATTACATAAATTCATCCCGTAATGCTACTATCGTTTGAGATTTACAGAGTGAAGATCCAACAGTCCATTCATGCAACTTCATGATTCTCTATTACTTAAAAGTTAATACCCAACATCATTAGAGATCCGGCGTGAATCATTTTAGTAAAACTTAGCGATTCGATCCGGGAGATAAATCTTTGCGCGTCATGGTTGTAGTCTTGTGACCTTAATGGCATCAGGTGAATCCTTATTACTATGTAATAGACTTGACCAGCGCCGTTAATGTGGTACTGGGGTGGGATTGGGCCACCATTGAAGGATTTGTTGTCGATAAGAGAATACGTCTGTTATAAATTTAATCTATAGATTTGAATCCGCCGAGCTTTGACATGCTTAAACTTCCTGACAAAACTCGCGTATATAATGTGTTGATTTAGCATGTCATATATGTGTAATTTAGGCTGTGAATGTACAGAATCACAATCATTTCTTATGCCGCTTTAAAGGGTTGTAGGAGATTTCTTGACATTTAGTGTATAAAATATATCATTTATGCGTTGTAACAACCTTTAAGGAACTCGAGGTTCTTAGTACTCTTGATTCTTATTGATTTTCATCAAAAGTATCGAAGTGTGGAATTTAACTTTCAGATTATCTGATGTAAAGTTCATGACTTTAAGATTCTAGTAGTATAGAAACTTTCTTTTTATATTCTAGAAACTTGAGATGTGAAGTTCGATAACGATATCAAGTATCATTAATTGCGTCGTTACTTGGAACATTAACGGATAAGCTTTCTTGGAATTAACACGACTTGTGGACTAGCAATAAGAAAGTTTAAAATAAACATGAGCACAATCAAACCCGATGAATATGTTTAATATTGATTTACCTGACAATGTATGAATTAACTCATTCATGAGATTTCTAAATTTAATGAGAATATATTTATTACTTCGATGATTAAGCGTCCATTGTATAAGGAATGGGCTCTTTACTCGATGAATCACCAAATACAGAAGATAAAATACGGGGAACTTTTATCTCAGCTTGGGTATTAATGTCTTATTCATTTAAATGACACAGTGTTTGTGAATATATTGTGTGTCGTATTTGTCATTTGTATCGCTGCGTTTAGCTTTAAATGCATCGAGTGGATACTCCTTTTATATAGCAGAAGGGTTCTAATCTTGGATTAGTATCTCCTACTTGAGACCCTTGAATGCGTTCAAATTCGCGTATTTATTTCATTTATTTGTATGCATATGAAGGCTACATATACATAATAAGTTGCGGCAGTATAGTGGATGAAAATAAATAGAACTTTTCTTACGGTTATGCTACAAAATGAGCTTAATATGTTTTGGATGCGAGAGTTAAAATTATATACACTACAGGTGACATGTCTTAACTTATCTTATACGAGACATTTCAAAGTTTGTTTGCTCGAAACCCCTTAACTTCTTGAGTTGTCACAGCGATTGAAATATGAATAAATTAATTTAAAGGTAGATTAATATCACGAAATTATTTCATTCTTGTGTTTATTGCGTTAAACCTGATCACTACTATTATCATTTCGACTAATAAGCACATCTAAGGTTAGAAGATAAATTATCTTTGGTATATGAAATTGAAATATCTAAATCCGTTTTGTGTTTAACTTCATTAAACACAATTCCTTAATTACGTATCTTATGATGCGTTTAAGATTAGAATGATGTACAGATTCTTGGGATGATATACTACTTATATCGATGATACTTCGACTCGAGGAACTTGATAGGCATTCATATGAATTAAGCTTCCCAGTACCACTTATCAATTTCGATGTATCGTTTCAATGACTCGAATCTTGATTCGCTTTGTATGTAAACATACAAAAGGCTTAATTTAGACTAGCGAACCTCCAGTAGAAGATCTAGTAGGAATTTGACTTGTTCATGCTTTTACAAGATTATAATCAAGTCTTATTCAGTCATTTATCCATAAGTATTATTCAATGGATTTGTTGTTGAGGTGTCCTTTTAAAGAAGAGCAGAGTAATGTTTCCTTGTCAGGAATCACCTAATATGGAAGCATTCGCAAGTCAAATGACATTCTTTTCTACCATACTCTTTACAAGTCTTGAAAATAGTTTAGAATCCCATTAGCGCCGTGGGGATTCAAAGCGTGCTCTTATAATGTAGTCATTTTTTTTGTCGTTACCACCGAGCTCGATAACTTTCTTTGTATCTTGTCTTCATCTTATTGTTATCTTGGCTCGTATCACTTAGTAGGATGAAACTAAATTGTTCTAAATTATTTGAGATATGGGGGTAATCAATCTCTCTTTTCGATTCACAAATGTTACTTCAAATCCTTAACTTTCTATGCTTTGAAGTTCGAAATAATAAAGTGAATCATTAGCTTCAACTTATAGTTCCATGTCGACTCATACGTACAAGTGGCGTGAGAACCCGAATAGATAACTGCTTGTTGGTTCACATTATCACTTGGCTTTTGTTTAAATCATGATTAAATGAGTAGTGTTAAATCGTATTAAAGAAACTAAATACCAATCGCGTAATCACGAAATGTAGATGTATGACGTTCGAGAGATGGATTCAGATAGTTTCTCGATCAAGTTATAAAAGAGAGATCAAACTGTTATTATTGTTTGAGCTTGTTTGGTGGCTAAGAACTGATATGACATATTAGTGCTTAATAGCATTTCTCGCCTTTGATTAGATCAAAAATTATTCATCTTGATCATGTCGTGTGACTTTGTTCACTTGAACCCAAGGATTAAATTACAGCGTATCGACATGATTGAATCAAGTCTTAAATGTTTGTCGTATTTAAAGTTTATCTACGATAGCATCTGACCGATTACAGTAGTTGAAGGAGATCGCGTTGTAACACTTTATTTTAACGAGTCATTCCGGTTCTCATAACTTATTTTCTTTCACATTATAAAGTCGTCGTTTAGTTTCTTGCGATGAATGGTGAATAAAATTGGTAAACTTAATATGCCAAACATAATAGGAAATATGCAAGCTTAACATAAGCAGTGTAGTTCAAAATAATCCAAATGCATTATTTCTGAAAATGAATTGTAAATATATAATACTGTGCCCAATCTCCGCAAAATGTACAAAGATATCAGGAATCCATTATCTTTCGGATTAATGACCTTATTTGCATACATTTTGAATCCAAAGTATAATAGTAGGTTGTCGGCCGATTATGTAAAGTAATATGCAAAGGTACCAAAAGTCATTATGCCCAGGATTAAGCAATGACTATTGCGTACATTTTGAATCAGCGCTAATAGTAGGTTGCGATCAATTCCGAAACTACATAACTGCGTAATGCGCTATCATACGGGATGCTGCGACTTTGTATCTCCGAACAAAGCAGGTTAAGCATGCGATTAAACCAAATAGTTGCGGGTGATGCGTCGAAAGCCCGGCGTTGGTGGAAATCAACTTGACGTGATCCGTGTCGCCATCAAAGTGCAAAGCGTAACACGCGTGCGGTGTGCGGATAATGCAACCGATTTAGCTGACTTTAAAATTGGCTTAGCGATGAGTTGCTTAAATTTTAATTGGTGAGATTAATGTTATTTAAGCTTTTATTTAATTAAGTAGATAGCCGCATATTGACGACATGCATGACATGAAAAATAAATAAAAGTAACACTTGTTTAGGAGGATATAGATATGACCCACATGACCCTATTCATTAAGCTTAACAAGTGAAATGCTAAGCAATAAGTCTATTCTGACACTTGAAGTCTGAAATGCTAACTGTCTTGTTTCCTTGAAGCTCTGAGTTACTCCCAGTCTGCGTCTTTGTGGAAATGTTATGTGATCTGCATGACGATGCATCTTACTACTACAGCAGGAGCTTAGACAGCATGAGGCTTGTGGGTAAAATGAATCTGGCGTGGGAGAAAAACATTTCCTGATGCGCGGATCGTTCTGACGTTTTCGGAATGCAGATGGTAAAAAATAAATAGAATTAAAGCCCAGGTCGTATCTAAATATCTCGCTTTCGTTCATGCTTGATATATATGGGCAAAACATTAAAACAAATAAATACTGCTTAATATTATTATATATTAAATGAAATGAGATTAAATGTGTTAACTAATTGACTGAGTAGTACCATTTATTTTATAATTAATTATCAATTAATGTAAATTTTAATTTGAATATATTCGCACATGATTAATGAGTATTACAATAATTACTCAGTCCACTTAAATCATGGAATGAAGTAATTACAAGTAATTAACTCCAAAATTCAAAATTTAAAAGTCGTAAAAAATATTTTCAAAAATTATCAATTAATGAAAATAATTGTAGAAATGGAAATATAAATCAAATTTAATGTCATTGAGATATATATTCAATCATCTTAATGATAAAATTTATGATTTAACGTTTAAAGCTTAGGAAATTAATAATTACCAATAATTTTAAAATAAAAATAATTACATAAAATACATTTAGGGTTTTCTAAAAGCGGGCGGCAAACCCAGCGACGAAAACCGCCTTGACCTCTCCGTATACCAGCAGAGCAGCGCCGTGAAATGCGGCCCGATGAATCGTCAGTGGCGGGGCGGTGGGCTCCGGCACGGGCAGCGCCGGGAGGAGGTGGTTCGCCCAATTCGGCGGCGATTTTGGTAATTATGCTCCGATTTTAGTTTTGGTGTTGCAACTTTTGTAAAAAAGCCAGTTGGAGGCTCTAAAAATTCAAACAGTGCGGGATTTGAAACGAGCATCAGCAATATCTATTGAACACGTCAGTGGAATTTTATCAAAGCTTACTTAGTTTCGATTAAGCCCAAAACAATCAGGGCATTGACGAATTTTTTGGGTAAAAATTCAAAAATTCTATAAAACATCCCAGCATGAACCACAAAGGGTCAAAAACACATAGATTTAATTTCAAATTTTACGAAATTTCTAAACCTCTACGTAAAATCGAACATGATTCTCACTTCAAATTAAAAATGTAAATTAATCAATTTTTAATCCACTTTCAATTCATGAAATAATTAAATGACATAAAATCATTAAAATCAATACATTGAAATAATGATTTCCAGCCATGTAAAATATATATATAAAATGGGTTGATTTTTTTCATAATATATTAAATCGATTGAATATATAAATCATGAAATAATCAAATTAACTAACAATAATAATAAACAGCGATCAAAATTAGATAAAATACATCAAACTTGAGTAGGCTCACAGAGGCCACTCTTAGAACCCTAGTATGAATTTCATTTGTGATAAACACCAATTAAACAAAATGGGATCTAGAGCTGATATAAATTAATCTAAAATACATAATTAACAATTATGAATACAAGAGTTCTTACGTTAAGTAGCGGAGAGAGCGAAATGAAACCCGGCGCCTCAAGAAGATGCCTACAGCGTGGTACCCCTTGAAAAACCTCTCCGATTTCTTGTCAGCCTTGGATCTTTCCATATTGTAGCGCGGGGAGGAATCGAATCCGTAGACTTGAACTTGCTAGAGTTGTGAGGAACAAAAATGGAAGAGAAATTCTCTTCCATTTCTTAGGGAGGGGGGCGGCTTTCACAAGGTGGAGGCAAAGGGTTTTTTTCATGAAATGAAAAAACCGCATGCTCTTTAAGTACCGTTGCCGATTTCGCCCGTTAAGAAATTGGTTTAACTTTCGTTAGCTTAATTGGGCCCGTTATGAACTTGATCAAATATTGAGTTACTATTGAGTTGTTCCATTTTAATTAACTAACAAGTCAATTAAAATACTAACAGTCAGCATTAGAATAACTTATCAAGTTATTCGTCAATTTCAATTAGCAATTGATTAAAAACTTTATGACTTTAACGATTGATGTTCGTCGATATATATTTATCGAAATATAAATATTTGGGAGCCATATCTCATTATATAAGTCTGGATTTAATTTAAAATGCATGAAATATAATTAAGTATATCAGTATGTGTGTGGCCAGAGCTCGGAGATAATAGTAAAAAGTTGTATAATAATAATAATTGTGGAATTCTTGTTATTATAGCAGTGTCAGGTAAAATCGCTTAATCATTTCGTAGCAAGCTTTAGAATTATCGTAGACGAAACTAGTATACAATTACACTAAGGTGAACGCTAAGTTCGTGTCAGCGTTTAACTTGACCCGGGTAAAATGAATTGATCTGTGATTATTCGCGATGGGCATAATAAAGGGGAATCGAGTGCCGTTGATTCAAAACGGTACTTACCAGCAGTTCGGCTTCCGATTGCCCGTATCACACAATGATGAGCATTTATCATTCCCTGCTTGGCATCCGCTTCTTGGATAGAACTTTGGGGTTGCAGTGGTCGAGAACTTCTTAACACCGATAATAAAACTCACTTTGAACTTATTTGTGTCTTTGGTAAGTAATTAGGCGGTTTTACCACTTTCTTAGATTCTGGCTTCGGTAGTGATCATACCCGTGCAGAACTGATGCTGACTTATGGGCGATGCATGTTGGGATTCATCACGAGAAGTTGTTTGAGCGAGTCAGAACCTTAGCGACTTGAGGATGATGTCTACTACCCGACTCTGCCGAGGCCGGTGGTAGAGTGATTACAGTCTTTCGACGAAACCACATCGTCTCTTAATGACATGGGAATTTCGCTGAGGGTTGTATTTTCCGACTTCAGATCAATGAGGGCACAAAGCGATTGGTAGTACCTGCTTGTGTGTGTTGCTTTTTCTAGAATAGGTTTTCTGTTTTAGATACTTTTTGTAGCGTTGACATGTTTGAATTGAGTTTGAAGATTAGATTCCATTGTTTACCCGATATAAAAACTGAGGTAACGACTCGTTAATAAATAAATTAAAGCGAGGAGATTATTAAATTTAATTACATAAAATTAAATTCGAGCAATATTATTTTTATGCGTTAATGTTAAAGTTCGGAAGTTGGTTATGTCGAGGATAAGAATTAAGCGAGAGGTATCGACCGAATAAAATATTCGGGTTTTACACCGATTGGGCTATTGGAGCTGACCCGATTTCTTAACTTACCCGATAAGCCCCTGGAACTAGCTGAGCCGATTTCCGCTTCTCTTGGCCGGCCGAGGCAGCGTCTGCTACTCGTTTTTATTTTTTTTTATTTTTCGATTTCTCCCGCTTATTCTTTTCGAGCTTTGGAGCTCGAATTTTTTGGGAGGAGCTTCCCCACAAATAGATCTCGTCGTTTTAAGGTAGAAAAGGTCCGATCTTGTTGAGTATTTTGGAAGACCGCCCGAGTTGACTTTTGTTGACTTTTTGTATTTTTGAATTTTATTCTTCCGATTGATTGCTTGGATTGTAAATTGAAAAAGTTATTATTGAGTTGAAATATCGTGTTTGGTGGAATTTGGGATGTTTTTAAGGCAGTTGACTTTTTGGGAATTTTTGGGTTGGCTGCGGTTTATGAGATATTATTGAATGTAAGTATTATGCAGGCTTAAATTATAATATAGGAATTGATAATGATCGATGTTATTTGGGGTAGAAAGTGATGTTATAGTCGGTTGACTTCCCGAGTGATTTTTAAGGTTGACTTTCTCTAAAAATGTGATTGATAGTATAAATATGTTATTGGAATGTTATTTTGATTATTTTGAAATGAATTTATGAGTTATAGGTGTTGGAAGAGAAAATACGTTGAAATTAGTTTAGTGAATTCAGTAGTAAAGCGGACTTGGGATTAGAGGTTGATGGTAATGGTTTAACTAAGCTTAAAGAGTTGAAATTTGGTTGATTGAAATGTCGATTACAAATGTTAGTAAGTTAGATAAGGTATTGGCGGATTATGGGATTAGTCAGGGTAGGAAAATTCGTTATCGTAGTTGTTATTGAACATAATTAGCGATCTATACGTAAGGCTATCAAAATTGTAATTAAAATGGGTTGAAAAGTTGAGGCGAATTAAGGATAAAGAGTGGCCCATTACGAGTAGTAATTATATTTTCGGATGTTTATTCGGACTCGGGGCCATTAAAGGAGCCGATTATTGAGGATCGATTGGCTAGCTACGGTAGTGAGTGCCCAGCGAGGTGAGGGTTATCGCTCGTTTGTTACGCTTATCTATGTTTAATTATGGTGTATAGTAGAATTGGTTGTGATAATGTATACGTGTTATGAAAGTATTTGTATTATAGTTGTGGGGCGGGAAATGTTGCCTTGTAGGGGCGGTTGTATTAGATCTTTATGATATAGTAATTTGAGTGTATCGTGTTTGAGAATTATAATTATGTTTGAATGTGAATTCTTTGAGTATGTTTATGTTGAGGTGTATTCATGTCTGAGTATATTTGTGTTTTGGACATTAATAAATTGTATATTTGTATGTGGAATTATGGGTTACATACTCGTGTTGTATCGTGTGTGTATCGTAGTTTGTTACATTGAGATTATTGTGTGATGGTTGTATGTTTGGTATTGTATGTGTGAATTGTGAATTGTTGAATTGAGAATATTTGGGATGATGTTGGGTGTTCGAAGGGTGAGCCTGCCGGGAAAAGGATATGTTGTTGTTGGGTGTTCGAAGGGTGGCTCTTGAGAAAAGGATGAAATGTTATATATGATGTTGATGTGTTTCTTTTTTTTTGCAAGTTATGTTAGTTACATTGGTAGTGTGAGCGCCCGTGTTGTCAAATGATGATGTTTTGAGTTGATTATGGGTTATGAGATCTTGAGTATGGCATGTGAGTTAACGTCTGTTGAATTCTCATGTAATGTGGTTGTTGAGAATGGTTATATGTTTGGTGCCTTGAATAATTGTGAATTTCACATGCGTATATATGATTATATATATATATATATATATCTCTTTTATCCAATACGTCTATTAATTTGCTCATTATCACCGTTCGGATGTGGGTAAATTTAATCCAGGGTGATTCGTTTATTAGGCTACAATGAAACTGCACTTTTCACACTGATTGGCCGGGTGTCGTTGTGAGCAGCGAGTTAGAGTGGGGTGTACGTGGATTTACTTAGGTGATGGACAAATTAATTTAGGATCATAGAGCGATTAGTACTAACTGACACGATGTACTTAGTTTTTACATTTGTTTTGGAAAGAATTGTAAACTATCTTTAGAGATATTTTTGTGACTTGGTTTGATGAAGTTCTATGCTTGGGGTTGTATTCGATAATGCAGCGATGGTTAAAATTCGGTAGTCCGACATTTAAATTTTCGAGAAGCGATTTTCTTGTTTATCAATTATCGGGTTTATGAACTATTTATTTAGCGGTGTTTTAGGTGTCGTGAAGTCGTATGGTGGCTAGGGGTCTCACGGAGTTGATGCGGCTTCCGACCTCGAGGCGTAAGACTCGAGGCGGAGTGGTCCCTGACAACGTTAAGCGTGGGCGTCATTACTTTATCGCATGTTGTTGATAGGAAAGCCAAACTTATAAATCGCCTTCTTGGGAGTTGAAGGAAGTTTCTAGGTTACTGCGTATTCGATTAACTTACCGGGCTTGAGAACAATTCTGAGTTCCCCAGCCCCAATCTAGGAAATTAATGCCATTCGGTTTGCATTTTTTCTAATGTGGATCGGAGAGCTTTCGAGTTATTAGAGTTTGAGGACATTTTAAGCATAACATAAGATTATGTAAAAAACAAACAACAATTAGGTCTTTTTATTTATATAAGAATGTTCTAATACAAAATAATAGAATAAAATCTTTGTCTTTCCTTGATCATTAAAAATACTAAGTATGCAGTCCTCGCCTTGAGTGCTTGTCGTACGTGTGGGTGATAAATGCGCCGTTATGATTAACGTAATCGCTTGGCGTCATTCAAAAGTTACTGGCGACTACATTAGTAACCCGCTTTGTCAGCGGTTCGATGTCTTTACGTCGTATGCGCCCGCTTTCGTAACCAAAAACTCACCCGATAATAGTTCGAATGGATGGGTCGAAACCGAGAAGTCTTACGTAGAATAGTTGATCCATCCATTCGAGAAAACATCGCGAGGAGCGAAATGTGTGTCGTAATAACATGTCACATCGCTAGTGACACTTACCCGACTTTAGAGCTTGGTCAACAATATTATAACTTAATGGTAGGATTAGTTATATTTAGTAATACTTATGATTATGCTAAGACATATATTTTGTCGAAACCCAATTTATATCCACATCCAATTATAAGACCAAATATAACACTTTGAGATATATTAAATACGACTACGAAGGAAATTCAAAACTAGTTAACTTACTTCATGTTGATTTTTATTACTATTTTTGTTAGCGACTCCACCCAGTGGTCTCCGTACTTTTTACTTATATTTAGAGGTTAAATAATAATTAATTCACATGCTCGTTCATTTTTAGGCAAAGCATTATCGCCTATTTACGTAAATCTGAAATAAGTCGTATCAAAAATCTACGTGGCATCCGTGATATATCAAAACATATATTATACATGCATAAATTAGTATCTTAATTATATTTATAAATTTATAGCATGGATAGCGTTGAAACGAAAGTACATTCATCAATTATATACTATTGTCTAATTATCAAATAATATAAATGATTTTAATTGCTTATTCAAATCTAATTGAATTTAAATTCAACTTCGAATTTTATGTCACTATATAAGTATTTAATTATCAAGTAATTTTATACTTATATCTAATTAAATATTCTGAATTTTAATTAAATCTAATTTAATTAATTAATTATTTTTAGTTTTAACAAATTAAAACTACTTAATCCCCAATTATAAATTAATCGGGTGCTTAATAAATTAAATTGAATAAATTAATACGAAAGAATTAATTTCAAATCGATTAATCTTACTTAGAATCTGGCCAGAGCGATAAGCGAATTGGCATGAAAGGCGGCAGATAAGATTATTTTGGGTTCGAAAACCAAGTTGAGGATTCGCATTTGCCCGCTTGGGTGGTGGTGGGCGTCGCGTCATCAGCGCCCCGCTCAGGAGGTGGTGGTGAATTCAATATTTTTTACTCGTCCGAATAGTTTTCGGATTTAACATTTAATCAAATAAATTATTCTAGTATTCTGATATTTTTATTTAGAAAGCGATTAAGCCCAGTAATCGTATTTGATTGACGTTAGATTCGTAAAAGCGAAGTTAAAGATTAGCAAAGCGAAATATAGTATATAATCAAATTGCTTCAAGATTAAATGCGTGCATTATTCACATGCATCCAAATCCCAATGTCGAGGCTCGAGGCCATTTCGGTGGTGTTTAGCATTATAAATAATATTAATAATACTTATGGATACGTGATCATTAGGTTGTATAAGCAATAATAATTAAAGAGACAAAAATATATGTATGTCGTTCTTTTTTGGAAATAATGGGAAAAGATTCGCGTGAGGAATAATATGATAAAAACTGCTGACATCCAAAGCGAGAATGCATACAGAATTGTGGCTGATGAGCAGATAAATTCATAGGGAGTTTATTCGGCTCCTTAAAAATATTTAGCGTAGGCCGAGGTTGAATGAGGAAAAATCAAGAAAGGATTTTTACACTAGTCGAGCTAAAATGAGGGAGAAGGAGAGAACTTTGAATGAGTAAAAGGAATTCGTCGAATGAATCGCTTTTATATGGGGAGTGTTGGAACATTCTAGAATACATATCACTTCTGGAGGGTGGAACTGCTTCGTTGTATGTGTGGCTTTTGGAAAACTGGCAGCCAGGCCATATATTAATACGTGTTAACGAGCATTTATAAGCTTGCTTATATTGATTATGAGCGACACAGTAGCAGTTATAGCGCGATATCGCGTCGAGTATCACAATATGAGAGCGTTATTAAATACAAATTGACAACGTATCTGACTTGCCCCAAGCTTAAATGAGTAAATCGGTTATCTGGTCCAATTGTTTAGCAGTCGTTCGAATACTCATAAAGTGCTCGCGTTTATTTATTTTGGGTGAAACATAAAAGAAACTTTGTGTGCAAATTACCGTTGGCGATAAGAAATAATATAGGCATGTGGGATAACATTTGGAATTAAGGTTTTGATATATATTTTTGAAATATCGAAGCTTTTTTTAATTTTAAATGTATAATTAGAGATATTTATGTTTTAGCAGTATCTTTGAGGCAAGTAAAAAAGTCGAAATGGGATAATCGTTTTGGAATGGAGGAGTATCTCATATTCCCCAACAACCTTGAGAAGAAAATAGCGAAACTCGTCGTATTTTTGCAAAAATGTCGAAAAACGACGAAGTCTCGCGTGTCGTTTTTTCTGTTTTCATTCTCTTTGTGATTGCAGTATGGTCCTGTCAGTTTTGTCACCATTGATGTTTTTATTATTAATTTAACATTTTTTATTAGTTGGAGATCATAGTGCAACATTTGAATCGTTTTTATGGTAATTTATAATAATATAATTGACCAGCCCAAAATATAAGCTTAATTCTTATTTGAGGCCAAAATCGATTATTAACCGTAATAAATTAGCTAATTGATATGTTCTAACTACAAAACTATAAGTCACTAAGCTCAACGAAATATCTGGTGAGGACATTTATGTCACCTAACAAGAGTCTATGATATAGGTGGGGGAGAATCAACTTCTTCACCATATAAATGTATGAATACTAGTGAAGTTCTAAGACTCGTATTCATTTTTAAGCATACTTTATTGAATTAGTATTTCGTTCTATGATGTATTCTTCCATTTCTATTAGTTTTCATTGTTACTTTATGAGAATTTTTTTATCATGAATATCATTTTGCAGTATTATCATAAAAAGTTGTAAGAAAATATGGTAAAATGTCAATGTATATATCAATTTATAATGACTTCAAAATCTGTAAATATCATGAATTGGAGGGAGTAAATTACAATATCACCCTGGTTCACCAGTGGTAATGCAATTAAGCATTTAAACTTGAGATATGGTTATTATCAATTTATAATAATATTAAGTAT
The DNA here is from genome assembly GCA_019722365.1 of Lithospermum erythrorhizon. Classification (NCBI taxonomy): domain Eukaryota; kingdom Viridiplantae; phylum Streptophyta; class Magnoliopsida; order Boraginales; family Boraginaceae; genus Lithospermum; species Lithospermum erythrorhizon. The sequence continues at coordinate 13,063 of JADFUC010001101.1, forward strand.
ATTAATACAACTAATCATTGTATTGCACAGGAATGATAATGAACTTGGACTTGATCTGTCAAGGCAATGGTTAAGTTATTACGATGGGATTACCTACAGCTCCTACCTTTTCATTGTCATGTGAGCTTAGGTTCGTTCATATATATCACAGATATTCCAATTACAGTATGTGCTACCTTCATTTCTAAAAGTTATCTTATTTGCCGCTTACTCATTTACTTAATAATTAACATTATCAAATATTATCCATCTTCATTAAAACACGGAGATCTTAACTTAAATTTGAATGAAAAATACTAGGTTGAAATAAAATTTATTGATATATCTGTTTATCAAAAACAAATTCCCTAATTAATCAAATACTCATTAACTTTTTTATAGTTGTCGTTTTAATAAAAAATTATTTTTATAGTTGTCGTTTAGGATAATAAATAGTTTTTACGTAGTCGATATCTTTTTAGAATCTTTTTATAACTTTTTTATGGTTATTAGGTTTTAGGATAATAAATAGTTTTTACATTTTGATGTAAATAGTTTTCGTTTTGATGATATTGTTTAAATTGATTGTCGTTACATATTTTCAATCGTTTTTTGACTATTGTTTATTTTATTTAATCATGTGCGAAGTGTTAAAGCAACGATTAAAAAGCGGAGGGAGTATTATATAATGTGCATGCTTGATGATGTTTAAAATTTAAATCGGTAATGAAATTCGAAATTGATAATCTTTCTCAATAATTAATGGCCGATGACATATTGATAATCAAACATCAAGTATATAAACGCAACAATTGATAACACTCGATAATCAAGATTACGCAAAATTAAGTGAATCTTTTTTGAAACAGGAGGATTATAAATTAAAACGGAATTTTAAATTCTAGAAGGATTTTTTATGAATTTGTGTTGTGACGATACGCAACGATTCTCCTTTATGAAACATGTTTAGGTCTTTAGTTTTGAGGCAATATATTAGGTAAGTTGTTTTTTTCTTTCTCTAATAAAATTTGTGGTGTGTATTTTAATATTGATACCTAAACTTCCTAAGTAAACAATCTGAATCTAAGCATGTTGTCATCATGTGACCAAATTGTTGTTATTCTTACATAAGAAGTTCGGTCCTGACGTTGAAATGTGGGAAAATCTTCTTCATTTGGGTGGCCAAATTTGAAATTGAACAACAATCTTTTTTTATATAAAAGGCTAAAATCTTGAGAACGTGCAGGCCAACACAAAACTAATATCTTTATCCATATTTCCAATTTGTTTGAAATACTAGTGAAACTCTTACTGCAATTCCTCAATCCAGAAATGATTTATTGGTTTGATATGTATGTAGTAGTGAAAATTAACAAATTATGAACTCTTTAACTAACATATGTAACTTAGATTTGAATTAAAATATCATGGTAAATAAAAGTTCATTAAAGAGAAGTATTGAAATTTGAAATACTTTATCAAATATGTTACAATATTTTTGTAAAAATACTTGATCTTCAAATTTAAAAGTTAACCATCCAAAATTCAATTAACTCTAAATTAATAATTTTAAAGCAAGTTTTGAATTTCAAAATTTTAACATATTGGTGTCCGGACTATTTTGCGTATTGATAATAACCCAAAATTATATAGATGGACATTTCATTTGTATGAATTGAAATGGATAAGTAATATATTAAACCGTTTAAAAGATCATTCGATTTATTTTTTCTATTGTCGATATCACAAACTCACGGGGTTTTAACTAACATAAATGCTTCGGGTTTGGTCAGCTATCGTATTCTGAATATTCATTAAAATAATAATACGTTGAAATACAACGGCGCAGGTGAAACAATTGTCGTTTTTAAGTATGCCGAGGAAACTTTGATCGTGAGAATTTTTAAAAGTAATTGATGATCGAAGTTTAACAATGAAGAATAATGGCTTGTAATTAAAATAAGCAGAAAGGAGTTGATGTTTGATTTTTTTTCAAAATAACTTATACAATATATATTCTAAACAAATCAAAGTCAAAATTAATAATAGAAAGTTTATTTACTCATCACAGAGTTAAAATTAGGCAATCTTGTGCTATTCGGTTTTGTCAAATTTCAACGAATATTATTAACGTTTTTAGAATTTAATATTAAGCAATAAATACATTTAATGTGAAATAAAACATAATCATTTAAATATAATATCGAGATCAATTAATTAAGTAGGGATAAAATTATGGGTTTTAAAAAATATTCTTTCTGAATTTGTGAAAAGCTATATAATTTAACCATAATAATATTGTAGCTAATAAAGGAGATGAATTTCATAAAAAGTTCATTTGATTTCAAATGAAGTATTTTAATCATTTGGTCATATGTCCCCAACCCCCATCTTGTTAAAACGTTTGAAGTAGAATTACATTGATTGATTTTATTATAAGACAAGGGATTGCTTCCATGTTCCATCTGCCGCGGCAAGTCGATTTAAGTAGTGCTCAAAAAATCAATTTAGGTAATGCTTTTATGTGTTACTTAATGAAGGTGCTATTCAAAGTGAACATTTGCCAGGTAGCACTTGCATGATGTGATACCTTAATGTCACTTTAAAAATAACACTCTTACGAATGCTACTTTAGTGATCAATCGAGGATTCTTCAGTGTGTTAAATAGCTACCTAACTTTATAGTACTCTTTTATAGCGTGGCCTTTATATGAAAACACTAGCTTAGTAAGAGGCGAAAGCAATACCTAAATCACTCTAGGTAGCACTTTTGTATGATAGATATTTTTTATTTCTGAAATATTAAATATACATAAATTGTCGATTAAAAAAACTAATAATAACAAATGAATCAACAAGAATGGACTATGCCGTTTCATTCTGAGATAAATAAATATCTTTAAAATAAAATATTTCATCGTCGTTCAAGAATTACTTTATTTTACCATTACAAATATGTAAAAATTCTGACATCGAAATGAGATAATTATATAAAAGCTACATCATCACTAAAAAATTATACGTATATCTTCATCTCCGTTTGAGAAACTTCTTGATCTTCGTTTCAATGTAAATTTAGCATTCTTATTCACCGTTACCCGATAAAAATATTTCAAAGAAAAAAAGTACACAAAAATTTAAATAAAGGAATTATATATTAAATATTGAAAATTAAGAAAATCATATATTCGAAGTATTACATGAATAAGTCACTATTTTTGTTGCCTACAAAAAAGAAAAACAATAAGAAAATGTTACTCCAATATAATTTGAAAACAATAACAAAAATAGCAAAAAGAGAGTTGAAACACATATCTCGAAAAGTAGTCTTCACCAATTTTTGAATAAATGATCGTTAACGATTCCTGAGATCAATCAACGGAACAATTAATTCCCTCCATCACAAATTAAAGCACCAGCGGTACTAATTTACACTATGTTCAATAAACCATCTCAATTCTTTCACACCAATCCACATAGAAAGCATTATTTGGCGAACTTCCATATGTCATAAACCATGTAACTGAACTTTAGCAATATGATTAGACATGCACGCAAACACTCCCTTGTTATTAATAATTGACCAACCCCCTCATATATTAAGCATTCAAAGGGAATACCTTAGTTCCTCACATTGTGCTTTTAGCTCGATGATTTCAAAAGCTTCGGCCTGCATTTCAAAAACTAGTAGGCGGGTTTGAAGCATGTGCGATAGAGAGCGTGTGGGTAGAAGCGGGGCGTGTGAAAGCGAATTCAAGATGCCCGACCCCGAGCATGGATACTCCATAGAGAGTAGAGGAACTCGAGACCCGGCAATCACGTGCATGGAGTTATTTATCTCGGAATCTTTCCGCGTTACCCGGCCAGGGAAAATCCTCGATGAATTTCTCAAGAAAACCATGGCGATCCGATTGTACAAATACATCCACGGCGGCGTTGTGGAATATTTGTCCGCGCGGAGAAGCGCATAGTATGAAAGATCAGCAACGCCCGAGGTGAGGCCCAGATCCGGAAGGAGAGGCGTAGAATAGAGCATTCCCCCAGCTTGACAAAAGCAAAGATGCAAACCCTTGGAGCTAATGAAGGCTAAGTTCGTGTCTGCGCTTAAAAGTGGAGTATCGGGTGAGAGGATGAAGAGGCGAGGTGTCGACATATGGACACGGGGACACGAGGTCACAAATGCCTTGATTGTTCTCAGGAAATTAAAAGGAACTAAGAACCCAGCCCCGTTATATCTATAAACAAATCCCTGCGGGATTGCAGGATAACATTTTGGACGAGAGTTCTTGAGTATGGCATGGGAGCGACCCACATTACATAAATCGTCCACGAATAGACATTGTGGAGCAGATATACTTTCGCCTCGAGAAATTTATTACTGAGTATGTAAAGTCCATGATACCCCGTATTCATGAAAGTTGTTGGCCAGGGTTGAGACCAAGCAAAACAAAAACTATCGAGCAAGGATAAGATGCCTGACAATAGAAACCCGAGGTTCGAATACTTGCTTGTGGCTGTGACTCCCGAGCATGAGGATAAAAGCGTCGACCCTCACAGGCAGCAGGGGATAAATTGCCGCAGCGCCTCACAGGCATGAGGATAAATTGCCCAGCTGCTTACGGCGTGAGGATAAAAGCGCCGCTCCATTTCCTTGATACGAGTTTAAACTATCGACCCCACCGCTTGAACTACGTTTGGTTTGATCGCCGAGGGTGATCGCGAATGCGTAAGCGGTTGATAAGTAATGATGCGGCCGTAACCTAAAACAACATTCATGTTATTTGTCTATAGAAATTCGGATTAAATCGAAGTCGCATGAAAGAAATGCTTGACGATAAAACAACAATCAAGAGAATGCATTAAGTAGAATAAACCGTACTTGAGCAAAAGATCCGATACATCAAATATAAAATAAGACAAGAAAGGATACAAATATTAAACTCTTCTGATAGTCCTCACGAGGTCTAGTCCTAGTAACCAACTCCGAAGACAAATATCCCCAGGCGTTTGCTTGCATTTCTGCTTTCGAATTCTACTCCTCCCAAGATATGAATCTCTTTGAGAGAGGTGTACGCGACGAGAATCAGGTAGTATGACGGATCTCACATTTCGAGGCACGAACCCTTGAATCTACGGTGCCTCTTAATCCAACTGCATTTCCTCTGGACTTCACCGTGGCGTTTGAGGCTAGATCTTGGAAAACGCGTCGTCGGAAGGGCTAATTAGCGCGTCTCGAGAAAAATCATTACGGCGGCGCGATGATGGAGCGGCTTCCCACTCGCCGTCAGAAAGAAATCTTGCGGCTTCCCGAAGATCAGGAGCGACTTCCGACCCCAGGCCGTGCAAGAACACGGAGGTGCTCGTGACTTCGACTGCTTACGGCGCCCGTATAAGGGAGATTTGGCCTCGTGGGTACATAACCGAGACCAAGAGGAAGAAGCTCCGACATGAAGAACCTCCGGTACCTCTTGAGACAAAGAAGGAGCAGGGAGGCTTGGCGGGAGGAGTTGACTCGGCCAACTTCAAGGTGACAAAAGCGCTCGAGGGAGATTCCCGAGGCTGTCAACCAGGCTATGCGCTCCAGCCTCGCTACTTAGAGCGAAGGCGTCCACCGCTGCGAGTGAAAAGAAAGGGGGTTAACCCGACCAAAGGAATGAAAAGAAGGGCGACACAAAGATGAAGAAAACTAGAAAACACACATTCACCGGCAATTCTTTGGGAATCACAGAATTGTGGATTAGAAACCTTACTCCAGTAGGGTAAGCCAAAGTGATGGCTGCGGAACCACGAGATGAAGAAGCCTCTTTCAGCCTCTCGCGTACTTTGGATCTCTATCCCTGCACCAAAATTATCTAAAAAGGAGTCTTCCTCTTACTAGAACACGATTATTTAAGAAATCAAAGAAGAAGGATGCATCCCGGAGAAAGACTCTTCCACTTTCTGGCCTTCTTGGGTAAGCAAAGAGGAGCATTCAGGGCGAAAATAACTTGTTGAGCCACGTTTTATACCCGGACGGGTTGGTACATTCAGTCGCATCGCTTTGAGATGTGGTGATTGCTATACTAAGAAAGACACGTAAATTGTCAAATTTGAGCCCGTGAATAAATATGCCGTCTCGGGAACTATTGGTAAGACACAGTACAGTAGCATATAGCCTAAGCATGCGGAAGCGATAAGGTTGTAGGGTTACACTATGAATTCGAACCCAACTGTAAGCGCTTGGCTTGACAGTTCGAACACTAGCGAAAAATGCGATTAGGCATTGTATTGCTAAATAAATCAAAAGTAAAGGTTACGTTCGATTGGGGCAGTCGCCTTCGAGTTACAGGAGGCATGAAAGGGCATTGTCTTGTGGCGTCAAGGGGAATAAACTTTACCTCTACTTTATCGTGATACCGGCGTTAAAAGGACCATCGGCTTTATTATTAGTTGTGTTCGAGGAGCATGTAAATAAGCCCACATCGACCAAAAGATAATGAGGAGGGAGCGTGCAGGCGAAGTATCATGATATACGGGACAAGCCTACATAAATTCGAGGAAAGGGCTGGAGGAGCAAACTAACTTTCTGACCACTTTGGCCATGGCAATGCCCAGATACAACTTGCGAATGAAACTCGGGGCTTAGCGAGGAAACAACCGCAGCGTAACCAGCGAAGATAGGAAATTTGCGCTTAATAAACGCCTGCTACAAGTAAGCGTCAGCGTCCGAGCATCAAAGGGATATTTATCACGGGAATTGGCGATGAAGAATGGTCGGTCAGCGTGGACAAACGAGACCCAAAGAGCCGTCTTGGTGCAGAACTTCTGATGGGGTACAACCGCCGAGCTACGCCAGGTGCGGAGAGAATAATTCCAAAAAGGGAAGTCGATCCATGGCGGGAGCAGAGGCAATTTGTTCCGTCCGAGAATGAAAGCCAAGCGGTGATAACCCAGGCGAGAAACCCGATAGGGAGCGAGGAATTCTAGTATCGTTATCCGAGGATGAGCCGCAAGCAGAGGATCTGACTTCATCAAGCAGTGGCCGGTCACAAAAGAGCCAGAACTCGGTAAAATCCCATAGAGATATAGATAATTCGCCATGTGGAATGATAAGAGTGTTGGTACCACGGGAACAATTCTACTTAAAAGCCTTGGCTTGTCCCCGGCCGATGCATAAACATAAAGAAAGCTTTGTTGCATTAGAATAACGAGGCACTTATCGAGGATACTACCCACCCAGCTTATTTAACCGTCTTCCACGCCCGTTCCGGTAGCCGGGAATGTACTCAAAATTGCCACAATCTTTAGAGGGGCCACTTCCGTTTGATGCGCCCCGCGGGGAAAATATCATCTTGCCGAGAGCCGGAAGCGGGAGGAGAATCGAGAAGAATCGGCATCTAGTCCACCAGCATAGATGACGCCTGCGAGCGGAAGACAGCTGCGACCTCTTTTAGAATCGGCGTAGAAATTGGAGGCCATTTCAGCCCGGCCTTCAGCCACCTCTGGCAAGTATAAACATAGCGTCTTGGCTTTATCTCCCTCGGACCCGCGCGCGAGTGGAGAAATCGGTACGGAATAGTCTCGAGAGAGTAACCATAGGCTGGCGTAACAAAAGAAACAGCAACAACAAACCGAGGAAGGGTGATGAGCACTAGAAGCGATAGCATCCCCGACACGAGCAAATCAAGATAAATCGAGTCGCCCAAGTGCGGTCTGTGTGATGCATCTCACGTTTGAAGAAAGATAAGCACAAGTTTCAAAGACTACGTAGTCCCAATGGGGCGTGTCCCTCGCCCCGTGAGAGCTTGTCGCGGTAGGAAGTAGCGAGGGGAGATGGCGACCGTCCCAGCCATGAGTTACTCGCTGCTCCAGAATCAAATCAAAGAAAGGCTAAGAGTCCAGCGAGAGCACCCACGGAAGAGGTTGGAAGCCCAGTAGGGGAACATTCCACTGGCTTGCGTCCACCGAACAAATGAGTCGGTTAGAGGCGAGGGAGGCGAAAGAGCATAAAATAGAAGCGATTTGAGGGGCAGAGTGGTCGAGGAAGCGAGCAAAGCGTTCTCTTGCTACCGATACCACTAAAAATCAAATTTGCTCGAGACCAAAGGTAGCGGGGTAGCATAGGGATATGCATCTTACTTTACCTCATCGAGCTATGACGAAGGCAAGCGGTCAGCGTCGACAAAGGATGATAAGGCGGCGTGCAGCGTCTAAGTCATGTTCGGCTACTTAAAACAAGAAGAAATAAAGCAAATGCTTGGCGGGAAGAGGGAGAGGCGTTCCTAAATTCCATTCTACGTACGAGTTCCAAACTACGCTACATGAATCTGAGGGGGACACGAGTCACGAGAAGCCAAATCAAAAGAAAACCAGAAAAGCGAACAATGGGCCAAAATCATCATGCGATGGATTCGTTACCAAAATAGAAGGCTTAAATTATCCAGAAAATTCTAGGAAACAGCCCAGGCACCAACTAGACTCAGAGGCGAGCACGTGAGGTGAATCACCCCGGTGGAGTTGAGCTGAGGAGAAATAATTTCCCAAAATTGCGGCCGGTTAATCGAGTCGAACCCTCGAAGTCGAAACTTGAGACTTCATTATCGACTTCTAGAATGAACTGGAAGAGCTTCTACCCTATCAAAAGCGACCATCTCGCAACAAGATTCACAGATACATAAAGAAATCTCAAAACAGATAAGCGATGCAGTTATGGGTATTCACAGGTGGCTTGATGGGAGTTTTGACGAACCAAAATCTGGTTTTCTGCGAAAATTATTTCTATACTTTCATAATACAGCAGGATTAAAAATCAGATTTTTATCATCAAGACTAGTACATGGAATCAATTGGTGATCACAAGCACAACAAAAAGCACACAATCAAGCAATTAAAGTATGAGAAAGTTACTAACTTTATTGATGAAATTCCAAGATTCTTCAAAAAGTTGTGGACTTTGATACCTCGGCGTTAATCTTGCGAACTGCGTGAAAAGATGTTAATATGGTGGCGGCCGAAAATATCAAGATGTATCGAGTTGTGCGAAAGAAGACAAAAAAAATAAAATTGAAATACTCCGAAGGCTACACGGGAATTAAAACGTGGCCTAGGGAAAGATGATGAAAATTTAATTTTTTTGTGTCGTCAAATGCTTAAATAGACAAAACCTAAGCGGATACGAAGCCACAAAAGCCCGATGCTTGGTTCTTGGTAGACGAGGTAAAGCTCGTGTTGGAAAAATGGAAATGATGAAACATCTTCACGAAGCAGTGGTTGAAAATCCTGTAAAATATTTGGGATAGTAGAAAATTTTCACGTGAAATTTATCCCAAATATTTATCGATTAACAAATAAAAGAAGCGTCTCTAGAGGCAGGAGAAGGGTGCGAAAAATAAGTTTAATTCTAAATTAAACTCTAAAATTAAATAATTAATTACGAAACCAGCGTGAGTCGAGATTAATTATTTTAAATATTTAATATGACTTAAATTCATGTTAAAATTACAAACATTAATTCGTTAATCCACGAGGAGTTCGGATTAATATAAATGCACTAAATACAGAGTACTAACATATGGCCGTATTATGTTAGTAGTAAAAGGCTCACAGAAAATTAATTCTCGTTAAATCTCGCCGATAGATCGAAATTAAATGGGATGTACGTACACTAAATTCGTATTAACATTAAATCGACAAATAAATTCATTAAATCACACCAGTTGAGAAATTAAAAGCGAGTCATCTTAACATATGCCCAGAATTCGTATTGTTAGCATTAGTCCACAAAATAAATTAATTCTATTAAATCTACGGATCGAGGAATTAATGAGTTTTAACGTGTACTAAATTCATGTTAACCTGAAAACCTAAACAAAACTTAATTCTCACAGCGAGAAATGAGAATTAAATGGGATCCCAAACGCGTGTTGGCATTAAATCAGCGCCGTTAAGTCTTCGCTTGATCGTCACCGGGCCAGAAGACTTAATTAAGAGGATAAATGTTATACAAATCATGTCGCAGCAAATCTAAATAAAGTCATAGCTATCCTATAAGTCCTTCAAATGACCAAGAGTTGACCAGGGAGTGTGATCGCGTGATCCTTTGTGAATATATTTGTAAAAGCAATGAGTAAATTAAATGCTTTGAAAGTCGCAAGTAGCATGGATGATAACTTAGGGCTGTAGAAACTTGCGGTAAGTCCGAAATACGGTTAATCCGCAGGCTACGGGACTCTTGCGAGGAGGGAGAGAAGTGTTAACCCCGGGACAGATGTGTACTAAATTTACGTAATCGGTCAGTATCGACTACTCGTCAACCAATCGATAAAAGCGTAGCGTCTTTGAAAATAAGAAACCCGTAGAAAAAAGCCAACACGTATTTGGAAGATGGATATTATGCAGGTGAACCCGGCGCTACTCCGTGTAATGTCTGGGGTTCGAGGGGGCAATACATGAGCATCAAATTTATCGAGAAATAATAAAATTTATTAAGATGAATTAATCGAGGATTAATTAAGGGTCGAGACACTAAAAAATGCCACGTGGCTGATTAGGATTCTCGATTAAACCCTAAATTCAAATCAAACCACAGGGCCGAGCGAGGGTTCATCATCAACCCTTTGAGTTAATCGAAGTCAAAAGAATAAGGGTTTGACATTAATTAACCACATAAAGTTTGAACTTCGAAATAGGGTTCAGAAAGCAGTCTACGTTAAATGCCGAGATAAAATTAGGGCTCGAAAAACCTTAATTTTATTGGTCGAGCTACGCCTAGCGGGACGTTCGAATACCGCGTGGCTCGAAATGAAGAATACATAAACCACGGGGTTTATAATGAAAGGCTATGAAGTTTTGTGGTTCAAATCGAGAGCTCCTTGAAGTTATGTGGTTCAAAATCGGCTTAATTTCAAAGGAAGTCGCGTGATGCAAATCAAGACTCCAAAGGTCGAGAATTGATATAAAAATAAACAGCGCAGAAAAGAATCAGGAACACTTAACTTTTTTTAATCAAAGAGGGGCCAAAGATTCTTTTGGTCATCACGTAATTCCAAATTATGCGGCCAGTGCGAATGCTGCGCCGAAAATTGACGGTCGAAGATGGGTGATAAAGCCCACAATCAAACCGGCTAATAATTAGAGTATTTGAGGCCGAGGGGAAACCTATAAATACCCACCCCCCGTTTGACGAAATAATCATCAAAGAATCAATTCATTCAAAAAAACACACAAAACCCGGAGAAAATATAAGAAACGATCTGCGAAATTTCTGCAAAGTTAAATCTTTGGAGCAGCAAACCCAAAAACACCACGTGGTGGCCTAGAAAACACCTCAGGGGTGGCCATAATAAGTAGATGCGAAATTAGGGATTATTACAAAGCGATAATCCGCTTGAGTTTCAAGCAAAATGCATTGAGAATCGGCTTGAAAGGTTCACAAAGAGCGGCCGAATATTGAGTTAAGTATGTAGCCCACGATTATTCAAAAATTGGATGAACACACGATAAATTTCGAGTTTTGATTAATCGGAAATCAGAGATATAGGAATAAAATGAGAGTTCGGTCCACACTATATATACGGACTCTGCTTGAGCTTTCTGTTCTTCAAAGTCAGTATACAGTTGTCGATTATCATAAACAAGGTTGGGCGTTCGCCCATGCGTCGTCATTCTACGTATTCTTGGAGCTTATTTATGTGGCCAAAATTTAGAGGAGTGACGTAGCAGAGAACTGTCAATTACGAATGAGGCGAATCTCACTAAATCCAGAGTGAGGCCAAAATGCAAAATTACCGGCGTAGGTCGTATCCACCGAGTCCCATTTCTGGCTTGGCGTTGATACGGTATTTGTAGTGATGAAACAACGTTCTTCCCGGCCAAACGCTATTTATCATTTCTATCTGTTTCGAAACTTCGGTCACATCGAATCAAGTGTCATATGTTAAGTTTAAATATTGTGGCGGCCACCAGTCACGGTCCTTGCTGGTGAAGTCTTAAAATCCCGAAAGTCATTTGAAGGTTTGGCAAACATCATTCTGCAGTCCCGCCGGCGGTGCTGAAGCCGAATCTCGCGGCTATGACGTTTCACGGTAAGTCCATCGAGTACAACATCGAGTCTAAAATGGAGGCCCAGGAGATCGAGTCGAGAAGGCCGAGATCAGTCGAAATACATTGTGTGTTTGGAATACGGCTGCTAAAGGCTCACTTGGCTGGGATGTGTCTCAGAGTCGAGGCCCGTCTCTTAAGTCCGTCAAGGGGCTTGAGGAAGATACATCCTGGCTGGTAGGCTTACATCCCAATCTAAGTCGAATCAAATTAAATCGAGAGTCGAGATCAAGATGAGTCGAACAGTACAGATCGAATCAAATCAAATCAATTTCGAGTCGGCTCGAATCAAATCGAAGCCCAGACACATCATTTCTGAGTATTTCCAGTCAGCCAAGTCAGACATCTGCATGAAATCGTCGTGGCAGCTTAGGGGCCGATAGTTTGGGCGATCGTCATCTTTGATTTGATAAAACTTTATTCGGTGAGAATTTTCCCCTAGGTGAATTTTATTTTGTACCCACCCATCATAGAAATAATAAAAATTCTTCTTTGCATTACATTTGTTGCTACGATTATCGACAGCTGCTCTTCTACATTCATGATTAAAACTTGAGATTAATTAATTGGTTGAATAAGATGAGTTAGAGGAAATTGATTTGTATGAGGGGGCTTAATAAATAATAGTTGGTTTAATTAACTCCTTACATTATTTTAAGTAGTAGTTAAAAAATGATAGTAAAGTTTAAATGAGGTATATTTTTTTTAATAAATAATTTATTTGTAGGAAAATGAAAACCAATCAAATATATACAAATATAAGTTTAATATGAAATAATAAAATTTAGTAGTGTTCTTGAGATAAGTGATATTAGCTTTAAAATAATTTGGATATCGTTATTAATAAACAACACCTAATAATGCAACTACTTTTAGTAAGAACTTGATATCGTTTAATAAATGTGCTACTTTAGTAACTTGAGTTGGATAAGCGTTAACTTAAAATAAATCTTCACGCTTATCTTGAGAACAACTTGAGAGTATCATTTGCCAAAAACGTTACACAATATATGCAGGCCCTTACTATGTACTTGGGTAACATTTTTTTAGGTAAGCGTACCTAAGTTATAAAAGCTACTTAAGTAAGAGCATGCGTAAGGTTTGAAGAAAAAGTGTTACTTTAATAAGATTTTGGGTACCATTTGAAAAAAAGCGCTATTTAAGATGAAAAGTCTTCTATAAGTATAACCCCAGATATGCATCCTTGACGCTACATTAACAATAACTACTTTAAGTGTCATTTTATAGTAGCATGCATTCTGCTGACATTGTCCAATGAAAAACAATCTTATACAACTTCTTTTTTTTCTTTTTTAAAGACTTTATTAAAATAAAATTTAAAAGATCACAAATCTCGTTCGAATGAGGATTACCGGGCACGAGGTATTCTGAAAGATAGCTACGGTGGCTTGAAATACGGCAAAATCCAGATAGATAGAAATCAGCGCGAAGGGCCAGAGTAAAGTGGTAATAGCTTCAGTCGAATTTAAAGCTCGGTCAGTCAATGGGAGAGAATTTAAATACAACCTGATATATAATAACCGGGCAATGGATTATCATGTTATAAATGTGTCTTTTTAGTTGTTTAGCCTTCAATATATAAATTGAACATTTGTAGACCAAATTTTCTAATCGTAGGAATGTTATTAGCCACTGAAATTAAAACGCCGAGTATGACTGACCTAAATACTCTACAAATGCCGAAAAAACGTCATTTGAGGGAATATAAATTGTGATTATTGAATAAGGACTAGTGATTATCAATGGTATTCTCTTACAAAACAAAACAAAAGAAATACATAAATAAATAACACACATCGACATGTCTCGTTATATACTAACCTTTTCACATATCTTACACTGCCATTTCTCCTTCGATGTCACGTCTATCCATTGATTAATCATTTGTATATTCATCGCCATCATTGATAAGAAAAATTGTGATTGAAATTTAAGTTATCACATGCATTTGTGATGAACCTACCCAACTAACATGCTCTAATATATTACCTTTAAAAAGCCCCTTCTAAACTAGATAACAAGGTCATATAATGTGCATAACTACACTTTTATTGGGATCAAGAAAAATACTAACTTGACCCAAGAAATTGCAATGACCATCGACGCTGCTTCCCGATAAATAAAGAATCTTATGAAATCTACAAAGACGTTGATTTGTTCTATTATTATATCAAAATCAAAAGAAATATATTTTTTTGTGATGAACAAACCTTTAAATAGTTATATAAAAGCAATTTGTATATTACTCGCTAACATAAAGTTTGATCATCCCAAACTTTTCTTGCCTTATCGAAATATCGATTTTTTTATATTTTGATATTATTTTATAATTTTCTTTATATCAATCTTTTTTTTTATGTGGGGCCAATTTGAATTATGGCTACCTGCTTTCTAATATACATGTGACCATGGGGAATAGATATTAGCCTCGACATTATTAATTTATGTTAAGAGTATAATGGTAAAAGTCATTCCACCTTAATTTATGTGCATTAGTTTTGATGATCAATTTTTGTGAGACGGAGTAAGTACTAGAAAAGGCTCCATTATTCAAGATTTTGCAATTACAATTTCCTCATGAGAATCCAATGAAATTGTCTCCAAGAGATTATGGAGAGAAATGGATAGGGGATGGAAATTGCAAGCAATGCATCTATCCAGTTATGTGGCTAAGGGGGGTGTCATGGCAAGAGATAGAGTAAGCCAAAGTCTCCTTAGTTCAATTTGTGGGAACACCAAAGGCGGAATGGCATTTTTCACTAATTGTACAAATGCTAACTGAAGTGGCTATTTTGGGATTATGTGAAATTTATCCGAAAATCAATTGATTATATAAAAAAAACAATTTGGAATCTTATTAACATGATACCAAAGTCATCAATATGATGGGTTCACGAACCCATAAGTGGACTAAGTCACACAAGCTTAAAGATCTGAAAACGTTGCCTCCAGTCCTCCTCCACATTGATAGATAGGTTAACCCAACAACAACTTTTACATACAATAGCAACATAGCATGATCATAGTAATTATGTCTACTTTTGCTAACATGTTGGTCCATTTGGTGGTCCATGGCACATGGCCACTGAAGTGGCAAAATGCATTCATTCCTCATGGACCATTTTTCTCTTCCTCTTTTTGAAAAGCAAGGATGCACCCAATGTTTATGGAGAGTAAACATGTCTAAACGAACCGGGCCAGCCCGTGTCACATGTTCGATGGGTGCAAGGCCCCTTAACGAACCGGGCCGGGCCAGTCCATTAAGCTAGTGTTGGCCCCTATTCGGCCCACAGCGCACAAAGGTTTGGCGGGGCGTAAGTGGATTAATGATAGCACGTGCCGTTATGGCTGGTTGTTTTAATGTCGAATTTGAAAACAATATTGGTGGTTGTAAGGTTTGAGCTTTGGGCAGTTAGAGGAGTAAGACAAATCGTTGAGCCATTTTTATCGATTAATGTTATATATTATCTTTGTTAAAATAATATGTGCTTAAATATAACTTATTTGGCATATTCTAGTTTGGAATATTGCTCATTCGATAAAGTTTTGGGTTAAATAATATATTGATAAGCGAATAATATTTGTTGCTATATAACAAAGTAATAATATTGTATGTAAATTCTTTTAATTTACTTATACATATTATACTGATTTGTTTAATGTTATTTAGTACATTGAAGAATATTACGTTAAATAATAAGCTTTTTATCGTATAATTAAGCGTATATCAAATAAAGGATAATATATTAAATGGTGTAATGTTTAGATTCATCGATAAAGTTTTGAGTTAAATAATATATTTTGCATATGATATTTGAAATATTATCATCGTAAAGTTTTTTAGTTAAATAATAAAGTGTTCAATTATTTAAATAATATATTGATCACGTCTAATCTTTATTAAGTATATTGTTCAATCTTATGTAAATATCTACGTCTTTGCATCCATATACATTGAAGAATATTGACATTAAATAATAATAATTTTCATCATATAATTAAAATAACTAGAAAACAATATTAGCTAACTTGTATGCTATGAATATTCTAACTTTTAATAAGATATTATTTGACACAGAAACAACCTTTATATATTAATGAATTTTTGTTATTATTCATTTTATTATCTGATCTTAAATAATGGCTCGTGATTTAAATAGAATCGTTTTATTTATTTCTTGAAGGATGACCTCTCGAATAAAGATAATATATTAAATAATACCAAATCTAAATTATCATCAATATCTTGAAATAATTTTTAATTAGAAATATATTTTATTATTTAAAGGATAATACAAGCCCAGTAGATCTTATGATTTTTATTTATATATTATTTGAAGATAAATAACTTAAATTCGTTATCGTATATATATTGAAGTAAATCGACCCTAACCTAATGGTTCTTAGGCTTTTAACAACCTATAATGAATCCCCAAGTTTAAATCATACATTATCACTTAATTATTTTTGTCTTTATTATGTGCTTAAGCTTAACATTCATGGCCAAAAATTTGAAGCCCTAGGTTGGAGCATGTCTAATGGAGATAGTGAAAATATTACACATTAACTCTGGCAGGCCATTCTTGAACTGATATATAGGAGAGAAAAATAAATTGCTCTAGAGGGGGCTTATGCAATATTAGTAGAATGAATGACAATATATTTATGGTTTAAGAATTTAATTACTTCTACCAAACATGTTACCCCATGTAGAAAATATTAAATTTTGTATTCATCTTTTAAAAATTATATGTAAATTTAGAAAACCAATAGACAAGGGTGCTAATCGCTGCTGGAGGAAGGTCATACACATAACAAACACAACTTTAAAAAACACAACACACAAGCTATGTTTAAGTGGAGATCTAAGTTCCAACAGCAAAACTACAAACTGAAATGAAGAATGAAAATGGGTCTCATATCCTTAACAAATCTACTCGTCCCATAATTGACATAAAAGAATCGTGTAATCGGTCTTCTTTTTTACCTTCAATACCAACTACAAATACACAAATGGCTCTAAAAAGGATGCCCGTCTCCTCCCATCGTCCCAGGGCAATGAAACGAAGCCTAAGGCGACACCATTTCCATGGATGAATTCAGGATTAAATGCAATCCAATTCAGACTTAATTTTAAGACATGTTCATTAATTTGAAACTAAAACTCGATATAAAAGTCACATGTGGGGGTCTTTAATCAACCAAATACAAACAAGAGGCAACAATTTATAGTGATTTGGTTGTAGCACAATATATGCATTCCTCGTGGCACATTCCAACATGGTTTCCTCTGCAGTGATGAAGTATGCAGCAATGACACTTTTTAGAAAGAAAACAAATGGTGGTTACTCTTACAGAATTCTAGTGCAACGAGCACCAAACCACATTTGTATACAAATGAAATGCCGACATAACTACACTATTTGAGTCATATCCAATAGAATGAAATGCTGACATAACTACACTATTTGAGTCATATCCATAATAGATGTTTCCTAAAGTCAACCATTCTCTTGCATAAGAACAATGAGGCAATGAAAGGATCTATTTTTCTAATTACTCTGTATCATTTAACTGAAACTTTTAGGGAGATGTTATGTTTTCTTATAAAGATCAAACTGCATCCAGAAACTTAAAGTTGATAGGCCATATCATGCATAATTCAATAAAAAGGCATGTATGTCTTCATCTACCCAGCACTACTCAATAAAATAAAACTGGGGGCAGGGGTGGGTCTGGCAGTAGGGATCTTATAATTCCCCTTTGGTAGATCTAGGATTGAAACCTCACACTTCACACATATGGAGGTTTTTTGAAATAAGTTAAATCACAGAACAATAGAAATTCAAAGCATGCACCAGGGATAGGGTGGAATGGGATTCACCACGCAACAATATAAATGAAAAGCAGAAAAGAAAATAAGATTGGTATGCCTGCTACACATAATGATAAGATTTGTATGCTGTCTTTTATTCAACAAACATAATAACCAATCGGTAAGCACAAAATATTAACAGAGCATCAAAAGCCAAAAGACCAATGAATCATACACACAGAAACCATACCATAGGGACAGCACTGGCAACACAAGCAATTGCTGTTGCCCTGGTTCCTTCACGCACTCCTTCTGCAAGGAAATGTCTAGAATCAGTGTAATCATACAAACAATCAAAAAGGAATACTTATGCACAGAAACATTTCTTAGGTATTATTGGAAGTCTCAAAGTTTGCAACAAGTTTGACGCCCCTCTAAATTTATGTTTTCTTGGCAGAGAGTGTGGTAAGTCACACGAGCTCGAAATCAATGCTCATTGACTCTACTTGTTAGAATTACACAAGCCGGACAAGCGGACAAGGTTTAGCTCTTTTAGTAAACATATGTTTCTTTCAAGGTACTCGACCCTCTTAACAAAATTGCCCAGCATTACTCCAAGACCATGTTTCCGACGGTCCATCCTAAATAGACTAATAACATTATAAAGTAACAACGATTAACTGAAGCAGATTTACCTCTTGCATTAGGACCAACTTATGTAATGATTCCCCCTTGTCGTTTATGGACAGTCTGTTTTCAAGTTTGGGAACCACTTGAATTGATGCAGTTTCTTTTTGAAGTTTAGAAAGAAGTTGGTTGTAATTAATGACTATTGTTTGCCATGTTATACTTCAGTGTATCTTTTTATGTTTCGGATTGACTTACATTTTGCTTGTATACAAAGGCTGAGATTACTCGAGATGGATGCTATAAAATTTAACAATAGTTCCTGCTGACTTGATCTTACAAGCTTGTATTGCCGTACTCGACTCCCAATCATAACGAGTCCAACTGAGAGTACAAAGTCAGTTTGTTTCCTTGTCGAGCAGTAACCAGACTCAGTTAGCTACTGAGTGAGTTGGTACTTCAATACCCGACAGACTCATTTCCAGCACTAATTACAGGATGATGAAAATTAACCAGCCAGGACATTAAAGCTCAATTACAAAGTAGTTATTTTTTCCCAATCTTGGGTGTCTGTATCATATAATTCCAGATTAACATCCAATGATCTAAATACATTCAGGGTCTGTTGGTAAATAGATTCTACCTCAGCTTCGATTTAACTAATCTCTAAAGGAAAAAAAATACTAGTCCCTCCATCTCAAAAAAGATTGTCTAGTTTCTAAATTTTGAAATCAAATATTTTATATATGTTCGTATAATATTAGGTGTTTTCATGTCTTATGGAGTCAGATTTTACATTCTCGGGTTTTTCAATACGATGAAGTAAATCAAAAATGATCACGATCACTATACAACCTATGGTTCTTATATCTATTGTGAAGTAGTAGATAGTCTTTGCACTTCACACTTTGGTCGATTGGGAAACAGCCTCATGTTATCACAGGGATAAGGTTGTGTACTATCTAACCACCCTCTTACCACGCTTACACAAGAACCTCTTCGGAGGCATGGGCATGTTCATGTCATATTATATTAGGTAAAAATTATATCAAAAGATAATTTTTTAAAAACATATTTTGCTATCAAAAAAGATAATCTTGCATCAAAAAGATAATTTTGATTCAAGTAAAAGTTATTTGTGCCAATTAAGGCATCAAATTTCAATTTTGCATTGAAAATCGATCTTGACAATCATTTTGGGATGAAGCTAGACTAATCAACAAATCAAGGGAAATTCCTATTGAACTACATTAAGAATACTAGCATTTGATATATTTTAATTAATTGTACAACATATACAAAAATATTTGAAATCAACCATAAAAATTTAAAATTGAACAATGTTTTTGGGATGGAGGCAAACCAAGTAAATTAACGATTGAAAAGGTTTTAAAAAGTACCACTAGTACAGCTGAGATTTGTTGGATGATCCTGTGACAACAAAAAAACTCAACCCAAGTTACACACAGCTGGAAATCATGCATTATTACATAAAGAGAACCACCAAAGTTCGAAAACTGCAGAAGGTCATAGTTCCTGGTTTCTAACCTTTGATAGGTGTCAGAGTGCTACTTCGCTTCAAAAGGAGGTATCCCATAGAGAAATTCATAGCACAGAACACCAA
Source organism: Lithospermum erythrorhizon (assembly GCA_019722365.1). Classification (NCBI taxonomy): domain Eukaryota; kingdom Viridiplantae; phylum Streptophyta; class Magnoliopsida; order Boraginales; family Boraginaceae; genus Lithospermum; species Lithospermum erythrorhizon. The sequence goes on from JADFUC010001101.1 coordinate 33,207, forward strand.
GGCTCCACATATCCACATTAGCACCATGCTCTCGACACTCTCCACTGTGAAAAGTAGCTCAGTCAGAAAATGGACTCTTTATTACCCTTGACAACATAACAAAAATTTCTAAATGGAACTCTTAAGGCGGCATTATTTCTCAATGTTTCGAAAAATAATCACAACAACAAATATTAATTTAAATTATGTATACCCATCTCAGGTGGGAGATAATCTAGAGTCCACACGTAGTCTTGCCTACGGTTAAATGAATGCACCCGACCAACTCACCAACCAGAATCAGCTATCTTGAGTTCGCCCTGAAACGTTGATATAAAGTATAATTATCAAAGTACACATAGCTCTTTTATCAATCAAATGATTAAAAAGAATAAACTACGCCCTAATTCCCATAAGGATTGTTTAGTTTTGACTTTTTCAAAACTTTAAAAGATGACATATTTTATACTATCTCCATTTCAAATTAATTTGACTTTCACTTTCGGCATTAATAAATTTAATCATCAATTACTTTTATGCACATTATGAAAAATTACAAAAAATAATATTATTTAAAATATTTTTAAAACCAAATTAACGATATATCAATTTTATATTTTTCGAATTAAATGTAATAAAAAAGAATTTATTACAAGTTTCGAATTCAAGAATCTCAAAACGCCAATTAATTCGAAATCTATGAGCATTTGTTAAAATCGACTATTACAATACATATAAACACGCACAAATAGCATGCTTACGAAATCTAAAAAGCCGGTGAAAGAGACAATCTTTATAGGAAGGAATGAGTATTAATTAACAAATAAAAGGAATATACACATAGATTTGATTACCTGTGCACCAAGCAACAAGTTCTCTGGTTTAATATCCTTACGTATCACATGCTTTCCATGATACTAAATGAGAGCTCTAGCTAATGATGCAACATGCTGTTAACATGGCCAATGATCACATGGATCCAAGTTTAAAATTAGTTGACAGACAACTGAAATTGTTAGATTGATTGCTACGCATATATTGACAATAGTGTGAGACGAAAATTACATATATGGAGAAGTAAACAATAGGGAAAAGATTGAGAAAACTACCACTGGAGCCCGCTTTTCACTGTCGTACTTGCATTTCTGAAGCGCCTTGTACAGTCATCCTTATCTTGCTGAGCACTTTGAATGACCGACCAGTCTCATTATCAATGAGCTCCCACGAAGAATTCCTTTTCTCAGTGAAGTCACTGTTTCTTATGATATAGTCATAAGTAATGTACATTAGGAAATCCAGAAATAGACTTTTCCCTGTTGTTCCTTTCACATATTCAGCATCTTCTTGTATATCATGGTATGCTTTGTCCAGTATCTTGTACGTTATTTCATCAAAATCAAAGTAGATCTGGTTCAACTTCTGTCCCCACATCAGGGTTCTGCGAGGTAACCCTTGCTTGCATAGTTGAGATAACAATATGTTACTTGTTACAATATTTGGAACAAAAGCCATCTTAAGCAGCTTTGCAGCCAAAATCATTGCACGGTCCAATATATCCTTGCAAACACCGTTGAGCAGGGTGTTGTATGTAACCGTGTTTGGGACCACTCCTGCTGATACAAGCTCGTCTAACATTATAACAGCTCGATTCATCTGCCTGGTACCACAAAAACCATGAAGTCTTATATTGTAGGTCGTAATGTCTGGGTCCCACCCACTGGAATGCATCTTACTAGCCACATAATCAGCACTAACCATGTCAAAAGCTTTACAGTAGCCACTGATTAAAGTATTGTAAGTGACAATGTCTGGAGATAAATCAAGCCGATATATCTCCTTGTAAGTATCCATTGCAGACTTCATTCTTCCTTCTTTACAGAAACCATTAATGATGATATTCATTGTGAAAAGGTCCGGTAAAAGGCCCTTTTGTCTCATTTCATTCTCCAACTCCAACGCATCGTTCATTTTACCGGAGTTGCAGAAACCAGCAATTAGAGAATTGTAAGTATAGTTATTCGGGATAAGACCTCTCCTAGTCATTTCAAGAAAAACCTTGTATGCCTCGTCAAGTAAACCAGATTTAGATAACCCATTAATATAAGCAGAAAAGGCTACAACATCAGGTGCCATCCCTCTCTTTCCCATGTCTTCCCACAGACATTGAGCTCCCATAATGTCCCCTTTTCTAAAATATCCATCCAAAAGAGCTGTAAACGCAACTGTACTGAGGGTAACACCCTTATCTAATATTTTTTCCATAAGATCATAGGCTTCTTGCAACTTTCCAGATTTAGAAAGTCCTATTAGCAGAGAAGCATATGTGGAAGAAGAAGGCACCAACCCAAATTGTAACATCATATTATGAACCTCAAACGCTCTATCTTCTAATCCTAATTTGCTGTAAGCAGAAATAATAGAATTAAACGAAACTTCACTAACTGGCAAGCCCTTCTCAAGCATAAATTGTAACAGACCCATGGCCTCATCCAATCTCCCTGCCCAACTTAATCCTGCAATAGATATGTCTGACAATGAATGATCGGGTCTTATTCTAGACATTGCCAAATCCCTCAGCAATCTGCTCGTGTCCACTTCACTACCATACTTGTAGTGACCTACTGCTAAAATATTAAAAGTCACACCATCAGGTGCTATGCCCTTCCTTCTCATTTCTCCATAAAGCAAAGTAGCCTGATTGATTTCTCTCGCTTTAACATATCCGTCCATTAAAAAGTTATATATTTCAGTATTTGGATGGACATCCATCTCTTTCATTCCTTCAAACATTTCCCTTGCCTCAACGATGTTACCCTTTTTGCACAAAGCATTGATAACCGTTCCAAATGTGGTAGGACTTGGATTAATACCACTTCGAATCATCAAATCCACCCATGTGATTGCCTCTGAAGTCCATCCCCTAAAACAGTACGCATTAATCAAAATATTATAAGAAACAACATCAGGTGTACATCTAAACTTTCTCATTACATGTAACAAACTCTGTCCAGTTGGAACAAACCCTTTCGAGCAGAACCCTAGGATAATAACATTGTAAACATAATTAGATGGAATAGGGCCTCTTTTCAGCATATCACGGAACAATTTCCAAACACTACCATAATCTCCGAAACTAATCAACAACTTAAACAAATTACTAACGGTGGACATGCTGGGCTTTAGTCCAACATCCCTCATCCTATACCAGACATCCACAGCTTGGAAAGCCATTTGAGCATTAACAAAAGCTCTCATCAAAGAATCAAGCACGGAGAAATCAGACTCGTACTTGGCATGCTCCCTCCACATAAACTCAACAACCTCAGCACTCCTAAAAACCCCAACACGCATAAACACCCAATACAACACATCCTGAGCCAAAAAGCGCAACTGCACAGAGGCCAAAACGAGTGCAGCAACGCAACAAGAACGCCACGTGGAGTCCTCATAATCGCGAAACACATGCTTAAAAAAAGCAAATGCAATGTGCCTATTCCTAAATAACAACATGATTTTGACAAGACGATAGGCGTTAAATCGACGAGAAAAGTCCTTCAATAAATAAGTGTTGCCGTGTTTGATAATATTGGTTAAGCCTTGGACTAATTTACGCTCGTTTGAATTGAATCGAGATCGGCCTCTGTCGCCAAAATTGTTCTACAAACCAAATTCGGGCTTTTGGACCTTGCAACTGACCAATACTTCTGAGAAAAACTCACCACTTTCACACTTATACTTACACGAACCTTCAACATCTTGGACAATGTCATCAGCTTCCTCAAACACTCATTTCAAACCTATTTTACTTGTAGTACTTAATATTTAACAATTTTTATATTATTTATTTATAAATAATTTGAAATATTAGTAATCTTTTGTTCTAATTTACAAAAAAGAAATTTGATCCAAATAATTATGTGTTATTTTAAAAATTACTCATAAACGAATATATAACGCTACGTTGGCCTCAATGTAGTCAGCTAGTTAAAAATAAGTTTTCCAAAATTCAAATGTCAAAATCACCGCCTATTCGAAAGCCGAAAGCTTGTTATTTATTCAAATGCTTTTTCGTAGCTGCGCGCTTCCTGGATAAAATTTAGTCATTGGGGATTCATTCGTTTCCATTAACCTTAAAATTAGGGTCTTGTTTTATAAGAACATATTTATTCATAATAGAATTCAACATAGATACCAATGTTATACAACAGCTAAAGACATATGGCTAACGTTTCTGCCGCTGGGCCCAATTTGGCTCATTTAATCAGAAGCAGATACTGATACTGCCATGCTCGATTCACTAATTTATTTCAAGATTTGCTCAAAGTTAATAACCCTACAAACAAAGCGAATCAATATCGGTATTCCGACCAAAGGCCAAGACGTTTGCATACTTAACGTTTGCTATACGATCACATAAGCCAGACAGACTGGGGCTGCATCAAGCTCAAGGAGTACAACCCTAATTGTAAATCAAAAAAAAAAAAAAGCTAAAGACATATGGTCTAGTACAGCTAATACCAGTACAATTAATTGTAAAGCAATGTGTAGAATTTGTTGTTGGTTAGTTGTGTACTTAATGCTCGGAATATACTTGATTGAGAGCAAGACATGAGCAAAACTAGTTGGTTTAGCCTTGATTGAGAGCAAAACTCGAGCCAAGGAAATGTCGATTGAGGTGTAGTAGGTCATAATCAATTGGGAGGGCGTCGGAAAAGAAACACCACAATTGCCCTCCTGATTCTGAAGCAAATAAACTACCATTTTCTTTATACAATTACACACCAATGTTGTCGAGACAATCATTTGATAGTGAAAATAACTCCCTTGAAATGAATTTCTAGTCTAGATGGATTAGAAAAATTTGACAGTAACTTCATTTGAAGGGTTCCTAAAATAGGGGTTAATGTAGGTTAATGATATTTTTAGTTATATTTCATCATGATTAACATCAACTTCTTTCATTTATAAGTATCCAAATAATATTTTAAAACATTCATCTCAACTTCTTTAATTTATAAGTTTTACCCTCACCTAGGTTTACTCAATCCAAATAGACAAGTTCATCAATAAATATTACTAAATTTTTGTTGTAAAATATGCATAACTTGATTTAAAACTTTAATCAAAACATATATTCATACAAAGACTATTGTACGACATACTACGAACTAAATTAACAACGAACTTACGCATTGCCACGACTCCTATCAACAAATCTTTCACAACTTCTCCTCCTAATTTCAATTTCGAAAGATCTAACTATAAGGTCACGGCCCACGCCGCAGGGCCAAATATACACTCGCTATTGCCTACAATAATAATGGATTTAAAATCGGCAGTTAATTTTCACCTCCTCTCAATTTTGGGGCTACCTGGGCGGAAGAGGAGGCTATGTTTTTTTTTTGGTTATGTTCTTATCAAAACCTAATAAGCTTTTTGGCTATATAAGGCCAACCTAAACTTCAACCGAATAGCTTAATGTTCTAATTCGCTTAATTCAATTAAATCTGGCAAATTAAGCATTAACAAGTTGTTAATATGTAACTAATAAAGCATTAACGGTACCAACTAACTATTAAATTAATTAATCACTAGTTAATTAATTCAAAATTATCCAATTTATTTTACACACGTAAAATTCCCGATTAAGCATTATTCGTTGATTACAATCAACTCTCAATTTAGCAACGCAATTAATTTTATACACGAAATATAACCCAACGTCACCGTATATTGCATGATCTTTCTGCGCCGAGATATCAACGGTTGTATAATATAATTGACCATTATTATTATTATAACGACATGCATTTGCATCTGGAAGAATCGACATATCTCCTAGATATCGTGAGAACCCGAATAGTAATCATAATCGCTATGATTAAATATTCTGCTTATCTAATCACATTCACTAAACTAAGAAATTTAATCGTTACAACAATCGTCGCAATTCAAGATAATAAATCTAAACCAATAACTATTGATTTCATCACTCTCACTCTGCCCTCGGACGACATTTTACAATCTCTTTCTGTCTCTGATCTCATCACGTGACTAACCATAAAGCAAGGCACATGAAACACCACAACTTTCTTTTACTCGAACTACGAAACCATATCGATAAACCCACAAAGTTTCCACAAGATAATCACGATTCTCCCAGAGCTGGCATTCACCACAGACGCTGATTTTGACAAATCCCCTTTATAATATATCAACATCTATCGCTATACTTACCGCATTACCTAACACATGTCATATGATCCCCCGCTTAAAGTTGCAGACAAGCCAATATACCAAACACACAACTCATATAATATAGATAAGAGTACGCTAGGTCTAAGAATCGCTTAAACTTCACGCCGAAGCAAAATTCATAGGATACAGATGTACATATCTTCTATGATTTCATAGCCACAACCGCCCCTACTATGGAAACTAATCGCCCATACGATTGATTAGACTTATTAGGTCCATGATCCAAGGAAATCGATCATCAATCAATCACTATGTTGGTCATCAAATGCTAGTTGCCCCAACACCATCAAAGATTCGACTGTGAATATCATATGTTAAGTTTCTAGACTCGAAGAAGCCTCTGTCAACACTTACACGATGTCTCTTTAGAAACTACGACTCGGTTGAATTTATTATTTCAACCAAGCAGAAAATAAATTACTATATGAATGAATTATGCATTCATATAATGTAGTTAACAATCAGATTGTAAAACAAAAATTACCTTGTTCAATCAATTATTTAACTTAATCCAGAAAGAAACGAATCCGGGCTCATCAACCTGCATCGTTCAGTTTCTTCTTCGAACTCGTGAAATCAAACTTCTTGATTTAACTACAAGAATACATCAATCTCGAGATGCTTCGCTTAAGTCCACACGTGATCCTAAGTTTACGACCCTTTAGGTCCTTGGACATGCAAAATCGAAGCGTAATGATCACAATCACGCCCCAACTGTAAAGCTACTTACAAGTAGTCTTTACATCCATCTGCTCGGTCTCTCAACCATGGAATTAGCGATGGCCAATATTATCATGATATAGTCATATATAGCCGCGACAAAATGTGTTTTAAGCCTTTGCCACAAGCTTTCGCTTTGAAATTTGACATTACCATCTCTGATCCAAGCTATTAAAACCCACTTACACTCTAGCTGGCCGAACCACACTAGTTAAGTTTAATCTGTGACAAAACTCTCATTTTTGTATATATGAAGACTATTTTAAATTTTATATCAGCCATTTCTACCTTAACTAATCGTAGGTTTACATCACAATTAAAGTGCGCTGAAACACATCTATCTTATTAAATGCATATTCTTTAATAACATTACTAATAATACAAATTGAGTAGTAAATGTCGTAATAATCAGTTCAGTTTTCGTAGTTTACTCCTCCAGTATACTACAATCGTTCCCCATTCATGAATTACTGACTAATAGTGTTCCACGTGACAACTCCGTCTATTTACACTATTCTCACATTTAGTCTGCGTGAAAGACTAACAATCGATCTATTCCCCCTCGTAACTATAGCTACCTCTATTCTCTTAAAGCTTATTACAAAACGTATTTCAAATCCTCAGAAATTTTTAAGAAACCCCACAATTCCTATTACGACCACAAGTATGTCATGGTCATGATGTACAACACATGATCTCGATACGACATAATGCGAATCATATTACTGATGTAATAGTCAAATTATCATGTAATGTATTCCAACCGCTTCAATCACGTAGCGCCCTTAATCATGAAAGGACCTCTAATGTAGAGTTGTCTTATAAATAAGATAATGGTTTTATCATAAAATTTAATCTATCATGTATTTTTACTTCATCGCTCTTCACGACTCATTATACTAACAAAGAATGTTATCTAAGTTTCATATTTCGCGATCACATAAAGATAATGCCACATATATATAATTTGATTCTACAGATGTAGAAGAGTCAATTACTATTATACCTTTCAAGGTTTTAATAAAATTCCTCTAGTACTCAATGTACAAAACATAACGGAAGGTAAAAAGAAAACACAACACATCCACATCGATGGCCTAGAGGTTAACGAAATGGCATCGAATGGAGAATTTTGCTCGACTTACCGCTGTTGGCTCACAAAAAAGATCAATGGGGGTAATTCGCACAAAAAAGATGGCGGAATCTGTCCGCCCTTTTCCCTTCAATAACAAGTACAAATACACAACTGGAAACAAACGACGCCTTGCTTAATGGATGAATTCATAACCAAATGCGAGCCAATTCAGATTTATTCTTAACAAGCGTTCATTAATGTGAAGTTGTAAAACTAGATTCAAACAAGAGGACCACGCTTTATAATGATTTGGTAGTAGCCCGATATTGTGCATTCCTCCTGGCACACTCCAAGATGGTTTTGTCTGCAGTGATAAAGTATGCAGCAATCGACGCTGTCGAGAAAGAAGAACAAATGGAGGTTAGTCTTAGAGTATTCTTAGCTCATCAAGTACCTAACCACATTTGTATACAAGGAAATGCTGGCATGACCATACTATTGGCTCAAGTCCTTAAACCTATCCACAACAATAGATATTTCAAAACACAAATATTCTTCACACAGATCACATTTTCTTCCATCGCCACATCAAATATTTTCTAATAACTTTTTACACTTTCACATCAAAAGATATTTCAAACAATAATTCACTTTTTTACTTTACTTCACATCACTAACATATACCATATCATCTATATGACTATATTCATTCTCTCCTTTTATATTTTATATAAGATTTAGCATCATAATAATTAATAAATATTTATTTCTATAATATAACAATTACACCGATACATGGTATAACTAAATAAGATAAATCAAACATACATAAATTTTGAGGATGTCAGCGGCTTTAAGATGTCACTATTAAGATTTTGAGGTCTTCGATTGAAAATATGAAATTAGTTTAAAATTATAATTTTGATTGAAGCATCCATTAAGTAGATCAAAAGATTCTAAAAAAGCTTTAAATAGTCAACCCACTTTTGAAGTAATAAGTCATCCATATAACTTATCAAAATATTCATATCATTAGATACTACACACCAAGCAGTTATATGTTCCAAAAATATATTTAGATAAGATAAATTTAAGAGTTTTTAGGTGATTAGTCAAGCCTCTTGACTGGGATAGAAGTGGAATACATAAAAGGAAGGAGTTCAAAACGAAACCAATTTATTTTCACAAGCATATATAAAGTTAAACACATAAACGGAAAATGCATAATATGTAAATTACTGAATAGGCTTGACCAAAAACTCATCAAACAATGCTTTATACATTGCATGTAAATTAGTGGACTACGGCTTGAACCGAACTTCACTGTCCTAAAGTCTTCTTCAGGTTCTCTTATACTTTATGCAACAAACTTGAGAAAAACACAATCGAATTCAAGGCAACTTTATCACAAAACCACCCGAGCATAATGGAAATCACAAATAGAAGCAGGCTGATAAGATATGACGAGAGAGATTTGAACCAATAAATTCTACATACTTCCTGTAAGCTGTTTCAAGTTCAACCAGTATTCAAACTACAACTTAGAAAATAGGCCAGACGAAATAAGGACTGGTACAAGAATCACCCCTTCAATTTTTCATCCTACTACCACGTCCAAAACTCAAAGCAATCCAATGAAAATCAAAAACACAATCGAATTCAAGGCAACGTTGAACGATTAGCAATCATATTAGTCAGACCAAAAACTTAAGGATGTGAATGGTTGAAACTCATTTGATACAGCTATCACAGAATAGAAACCAGTATATGTATTGAGAGGTGGAAAGGGTCAGAATTTAAAATGAAGATCCATACAAAAAAAATTGAATCACATTTAAAACCAATTGGAATAGTTGGTGCTTGTAGTCAGGTAGTCAGTTGAAAAAAGGAAAATAGTTCACCAGATCTAAGACCACTTCATTTGCTTAACATGTACTGATGTACATATCAACTACTGAGGTTATTGCATCATACATTTAAGAGAGACTCACTATGCATACATGTCATAAGTTCAGTATAGCAACATACCAGCAGATATAATGAGTGCTTGAGCTGTATAGTTGAGATTAGCTTTTGCCCACTGAAATTTACGAACTGCAACTAACTGAGAGTCGGCAGAATGGTTAGAAGAATTCAAATATTCTGCCATATCATGCACAAATAAACTAAAAATTAATCAAACAATGCATGTATAACTCTACATAATTCTAGCCAAAAAACCGTTCAACACAAATCATTAACAGAGCATCAAAAGCCAAGAGACCAACAAATCAGACGCACAGAAACCGCACCGTTGGGACAGCACTGGCAACACAAGCGATTGCTGCTGCCTTAGTTCCTTCACGCACTCCTTCTGCAAGGAAATTTCTAAAATCAATGTAATACTATAAACAACAAAGCAAGGCATACTTTTGCACAGAAACATTTCCTAGAGTATTATTGGTAGTAAGGGAGAGAGTCTGGTAACTAGCACCAGCTCGAAAACCCGGATCATTGACTAGACTCATTAGAATTAAGGGACTCGGACAAGCGGAGTACTCGACCCTCTCAACAAAATTGTTCGGCATTACTCCAAGACGATGTCTCCAACTGAAGAAGATTTATCTTTTGCATTAGGACCAACTTATGTAATGCTTTTTCGGTTTTTTTCAGTTTACAAACAATCTATGTGTTCAAATTTGGGAACAATGCGAACTGATGCAGTTTCGCTTTTGAAGTTTAGGAAGAATTTGGTTTGTAATAGATGACAATTGTTTGTCAAGCTTCAGCCTCTGATTACAGGGCATTAAATCTCAATCACACATCAATTGTTTTTCCCAATCTTGAATTTCTATGCAAATAACCATACCGTTCCAGGTAAACATCCAATGGTAATTAAATACTAAATCAGCTTCAGTTTAAATAACTAACTTTATAAAGAAAATAATAATTATATTATCTCCATTCCATAAAAATTATATAGATTGCGTTTCAATGTCCAAAATAAATAAATGTTATATAGACTTACTGACTTAATTGACACACACAACTTTGATGTCAATCAAAATCACCAGTAGTAATAGTAAAGTATATTAAAATATTACTTTTTGATATATTTTCACCAATTATAAATTTATAATACTCTCTCCGTCTCAATTTAATTGATAGCTCAAATGATCATAGGGTTTGACCCCTGCTTGATTCTGGCCTAAAAGCAACCTTCGCCCGCTAAGATGAAGATATAATAATTGGTTTTACAATTGAAAATTGGACAATAATTTTGGGATAGAGGTTAAGTAATTGATATTTGTTTTTAAAAAAAAGATACCAGTAGTACATATGTTGGAGCGAAGAGTTTTGGCATCTTCAGCTGGAGAAGCAATCCATAAAGCTGATTTGGTCTTTTGAGTCAGAAATCCTTCACTCATTTTTGCTGAATTACCCATTTCCTTTTTTAAATTGGTGTATTGATTAGTTATTCAAGAGATCGGTTTGCATCACATGTGCAAATAACAAATATGGGCCAACACTAATAATACCCAAATAAAGATTTTATCGAAAGCATTCATTTGTTATTTAAAAGCGTGGCAACGGCTCAAAAACATCACAAAAAATAACTAATAAATTCAACAAACTAATCTGAAAATTAATCAATAATCCGGAGTATTGGTTAATGATATTGAATATTTAAATTTGATATATAATATCTATGTTTATAGAAATAATTTTTGAATTAAAACGATAATTAATATTCATTCATAAACTGTAAAATTATTACGGATACAATTGAATAAGGAGATATTTTTATATCAATTAAACATAAAGACTTCAAGTGACAAGAAAAGCTTATAGTACATATTATATCTACCAAAAGAAAGTTATAGTACATATTATATCCCTCCTAAAAAATACAAGATACATGAATAAGAAAAATAAGCAGCAATCAGGCTCTAAAAACACCAGACGGATCTGCATATTGAACGATCCATGGATGCTCCAATAATTTGTGAAGTGGCAATCGCTGCGAGGACTCTTTGACAAGCATCTGCCAGTCAGAAGCATAATGAGAATCAAACAGAAGCTGTTGAAATAGCAAAGTGGTTCCATGGATACCTGACTGATGAGGTCCTTTGCAGCTGATGAGACTACAGGTTTAGGAGGAAATTTAAGATCAACTTGGATGATCCTGTCACAACACAAAAAATAACCCAAGTTACACAGCTGGAAATCATGCATTATTACATATAGAGAGAACCAACAAAGTTCAAGAAATGCATAAGGTCGTAATTAATTGGTTTTTAACCTTCGATAGGTGTCAGAGTGCTCCTTCGCTTCAAAAGGAGGTACCCCATAGAGAAACTCATAGCACAGAACGCCAAGGCTCCATATGTCCACATTAGCATCATGCTCCACACTCTCCACTGTGAATGCATATAAATGTAGTTCAGTCAGAAAATTTACACTCTTTGACTCCAAATGTTTCTTCTGCAACTCAATGTTTCAAAGAATAATCACAACAATAAATATATAACCTAACTATCCATACCCATCTCAGGTGGGAGATAATCTAGAGTCCCACACATAGTCCGCCTACGGTTAAATGTATGCACTGACCAACCAAAATCAGCTATCTTTAGTTCGCCCTGTGCAGTCCCACATAAAGTATAATTATCGAAGCACGCATATCTTTTTTATCAATTAAATGATTAAAAGAATAAACTATTCATCAACATATAAAAAGCCAACCAGCATAGATTTGATTACCTGTGCACCAACCAGCAAGTTCTCTGGTTTAATATCCCTATGTATCACATGCTTCCCATGACAATAGATGAGAGCTCTCGCCAATGACGCAACATACTGTTAACATGGCCAATGATCACATAAACCAAAGTTCAAAATTAGTTGTCAGGCAACTGAAATAGTTAGATAGCTATGCATATAGTGATAATAGCATGAGATAAAAATACACATATGGAGAAGTAAACAGTAGGGAAAAGATTGAGAAAATGACAGTTGCAGCACGCTTTTCACTGAAGTACTTGCATTTCTGAAGCTCCTTGTACAGTTCACCCTTAGCAGCATATTCCAGAATCAAATAAACCCGTTTCTGCAGTCATCGTTATAAGGTTGAGAGCTCAGTTGACAATCATAGTAATATCATCTAAAGGTGAAAGCCCTTACCTGATCATAAAAATAACCATAAAGTCTCAAGATATTAGGATGTCGCAGATGGCTCTGAATTTCAACTTCACGACGAAGCTGATGCTCGACCTGAGACTGTTTTAGCTGGCTCTTGAATAACACCTTTAGGGCAACAACGTGTTGACTCTATTCACAATGACAAAAAGATAGCGGCGCTCAGTCAGCAACAAAATACAATATACTGAACAATAGCATATGTCAAGATAACACATCAATGTATTAACTAGAGTAAACGCTCGAAGACCCTATAACATAAATATCTTGAGAAGTTAATAAAATTGCTCAAAGTACTAGCAATCATTAGAGAACATGTATCACAATTTTAATTGTCGAACAAAAAATATATCACTGACCCTCTTTTCTCTTGCAACATAGACGTGGCCAAACTTTCCTCTCCCAAGAGGCTTCCCGACATCGAAATCGTTCAAAGTCCACCTCTTTTTCTCCTCTGGGCTACTTTTTTCAGCAGCTGCCTGCAAAGTTATTCAATAACAGAACAAAACCTTAATCAAACAACTTAAGAAGATGCTAAAAGTCCTACAGCCCAATATTTCAATAACCTTCATCTTTCCTACGGTGAATGCAAAATGATTTAAACCTAAATCATACTCCCTCCGCTTTGAACATTAATTATTAATTACTCATTATTCTAAGAAATATAAAATTTATATCATTAGAATCATCTTTGAAAATAATTTCATAATATTATTTTCTTGTAATTGGTTAACATATAGTTTAAGAATAATTGATGGTCAAAGTTCAACCTCCACATGCAAAATCAAATTTTAACCATTTAAAAAGTTATCCAGTGGAAACTCAAAAATATCTTTTGTGAATAAATAAAAATCGACTTATATATATAATGTTTAAACAAGAATTCCATTGGATGTAATAGATCGGATAGTATCCAAAGAGCAAATGTTAGCTCATCATGTTTTGGTTTGTAATGCATGAATGCTACTCAACTACTGAATTATATATATATAAAAAAATATAATGCTGAAACTATAGAACTAGTTTATTTCAATTTCAATTTCAAATTTCGTAACAATTAGCCATACATTAAATTTCAAACGAAATAGGTCTGATACTTACATTAATGATCCAATTCCAAGAATTAAAAAAATCCCAAATCCGTTGACTTATAAATTAATCATTAAAAGTCAAAACACAAAGCCAATCACCGATTTTTTCTTCTTCATATTTTCAATAATTGCCGTCTCTAATTAATCATTACTAAACAAATAAAATAAAAAATTGGCAAGTCAGGTATAACAATAAACAAAGCATCATTTTTCACTAAAATACAAAACACAACAAATCAAACCCTGAATTTTAATTTTTCTCAAAAAAATTCCAAAATTTTGAAGCAAATTATACATTTATTATTGGTTAATACCTTGTGTTCTTGTTGGTGTTGAGGGTCAGTAACAATACCCATTTTTGGTATTTTAATTGAGAAAGTGGACAAATAAATTGGGACAAGATATAGATGGGGATGAATTTGATTTATTGGTTCAGGTTTTGAATTGAGAGAGAGATTATGATGAACTTGATGGCTTGCTAGCAACGGTCATATTTGCATTTGCACACGAGGATGGACACGTGGCACTATTTTATAGAGGTTGTCGTTTTAAATTCCATTTGTTCATTGCAGGAGAGTAAGGATCTTTAACTCGAACTCGATTTGTTAAATAGTACGGAATACTCTAATTCCCTTTTAATCAAGGTCTAGTTTGTCAATTAATTTTTTTTTAAATTAATATGATTTTTCTATCATATGTCCTAAGCCTACATTATAATACTTGTAATACATTATGTTAGCTATTGGGTCGAGACCATCCCGAACTACACTTACCTTTTATGCTACCAGACTATCTATCTGCCCTGAGAACCCCTATCTTTTCCTTGAAAGAAATTCTCAACTTTCTTTTCTCTGCCTGCACCCTGCACTCCACTTTCACTAAAATACATAAAGAAACGACTATATTACCCCTCTAAAATACAAAGTCAAACGACCATGCTACACTAAAACGACTATTTTGCCTTTAACACCACACCAAAGATAGCGACTAAAGCAAAACCTCACCCTTCTCTTTTAATACACCCCACCCCATACGCCACCCCCATCCCTCAATTCATACCACCAAATTTCCAACCCCCACTCTTATACTCTCCACCCCGCCCTATATATTCGGGCAAGAAGGGACAGATTCTAATAATTGTCGAGGATTTACGATACTCTTATGCCTCACAAGATTACATGTACTTCACCTTCCCTAAACATCAAACTTAATGTGTTTATTTGCTTTCTAACTTATTACCTAAAAGGCCAACAAAATACAACCAACCGAACTTAATCGAACCAATCAAAATAACCAAAATCGGAGAATTATCAGAACCGAACCGATTTAGGTTCGAATAAATAACCGAATGTATCGGGTTCGGTTCGGTTTTTCCCCTGAGACCTATCGTTCGGAACCGAACTAAACCGAAGTTTGTTATTAATAAATATATATATATATATATATATATATATATATATATATATATATATTTATAAATATATATATATATATGAAGCAAACTCCCAAAGACGCCATAAACTAGCCCAAACCTAATCTCTTTCACTCTTCAAATTCTCTCAAATAGAAAAACCTTAATCAATTCCCCCACCTCCCTACCCACATTTCATTCTACTTCCACAATCAGTATACTAATCGGGGTTTGTTCTCTGCTTGATCACGTAGATTGCTCGCTTCTTCTTTTGGTCTGTTTCTCTCTCGTTAAGGAACCTCTTTAAAATAAATAGCATTAAATCGTTGATATATTAGCATTTTACCTTGATCTAAGCCAAAATCAACGAATTCATAGCCTAACGAGCATACGCTATAAATCTATTACCTAAAAATACCCCAAAAACATCAAATAAATCAAAATTGCAAAAAAATGTAATTATATCTGCTAAATAAATGAAATTATTAGTTTAATTAACATATAATTTAAATAAAATCGGAGTTAGAAATTTATAGATAACCCGAAGAACTGCCCAGTATAAGCATTTTTTTTTTCTTAACGTGAGTTTGGGCTTGCCCTCGCTGAGCGTTTAAGGCTAGTTAAATTCTTTTAATTCGAATAACGATAATATTGCCGAACATAATATATTTTGAGAATAGAAATTTAATGACTGTGTTCTAATTAGTCAGTAAACCGGTACAGGTCGAATTGCAAACCAAACGAGACCTGGGAACTCAATTAACGCCCACCTACTCACCACTAACTCTTCATACTTACTCATATCATCCATTCATCGCTAAAAGAAAATCTTCTCTCTCCTTTCTCTCAAAAGTACGAACCCCTTAAGCCTCCAACTAAATGATTTTTTTTTCCATTTTCTTGGCGAACTATAAATTCAACCCCTCAAATCTGTTTCATCTTAAGATTATCAAATTGCAAGAGTTTTAATCTTCAAATCTCATCATTTAAGGCCTGAGTTTAATTTTTGCTATAGTTTGACTTTGTGTCGATTTCTTGATCTCAATTTTATTGGCCAGATATAAATGTTATCTAAGTTTAGCTTAGTGGATTGTGAGTATGATTTTGAGTGATTATCAAGGGTATGGTGTAAGTCGAGGGTTGACTTTTTGCTGATTTTTTCTTAAATTAACTCTAAATCAGAATAGCGAGGTTGTAGGACTTTAACATAGTTATTTCGGGGGAATAGAATTATTGGTTCGACGTGACAGACAGAGATCGATCGAGAAAGTTTGGGAAAAGTCAGAGAGAAATTAGTGTTTGAATTGAGGTTGTATTTAATGGACACTAATACAATCGATCACGGATCGATTGGGACTTAAGACGTTATCAGTTGGGCAATGTGATGTCAATATCGAGATTTAATGGTCAAGGATTGAATATGACGTCAATGTTAGAAAGGTATATCAATCTCGGGGAATAGGGACGATTACAAGAGTCAGAAATCTAATCGCGAGACGGGTATAAACACTCCCTGGTTTATACAACAAGTAAGAGTAGCTATTCTACGTAACGTGTTATAATGTATAATTTCTTTGAATAGAGTCGAGCTCGATCTAAAGACGGTGACCGCCGTAGCTATCATTACTACTTTTGGGCTCGGTGAGCAAATCTCTCACTTAATGGGACCTTCACATATATACATATCATGTTATATATTTTGCATGCGTTGCTTGGAGACTATTCTCGACATGTGTATCGCGCGACTACGATTGAGTATTATGCGTAAATTGCGGATTTATGACGCATGTTATGAAATAACCGAGATTTGATTAACATTGTGAGATAACCTGACATGAAGCATGCGCATGATAATTGAGATTACGAGTCGCATGCCATGATAGTTTCAGTGTACGGTTCACGCATGCAGATTTCGCGGTCAAATACGCGCTGGCCGCGCCAAGCAGATGTTTCTGATTTCTTTTGTGTGTTATTTCATGAGTCATGCGACTCGACCGAGGTTTTGCACAGCGCATTATGGTAAATGAATTCTGAGGTTTGGCGCGATATGCATTATCGGAGTGTATAGCTCTGCCGATGATGAGGCCATCCATTATTTGGAGGCGGATTCCTCATATGTGTATTATTTTGAGGCGATTCTACATGCTGCATTATCTGGAGGATTCCTCTAAGGCTGCAGGCTATTTGAGCGGATTCCTCAATATGTGTATTATTTCCGCGGGCGTGAATTCTCTATTGACGATTTCTCAGGCAAGCCGAGATTGCTTCCTTAAAATCTAATATGCATTATTTATGAATATAATCTCATGTATACTACATGTAACATTGTATAAGAAAAATCTATGTGATATGACGTTATTCATTATGTAACCCGGTTAATGCACGTGTATATGTATATATATATATATATAGATATATATATATATATATATATATATATATATATATATATATATATATATATATATATATATATATATAATATATATATATATATAAAGCACGCAGTATACGATGGAATCAAAGCCAGGTATTTGTGATTCACTACTTAATAAATTTAATTTCATTCTATGGGCGGGGCGCTTATGCTTCAGTCTTGGGGAGCGACGCTGGAAAGTGGCCGGTGATCCGCTTTGCCGAGCCGCGCGGCATCATAGCGGCGCGCGGTGGCATAGGAAATTCTCATCGCTCATTTCCCTTTGTTGTCGCTTGTATATTTCTGACCGCGCCAGATTATATCGACGCGTCCGGGCCGCCATACTTTTCCCTATCGATTTCTAGTATATCCGTCAGATGATCAAAGTGATTTATCTCCGTTGTCTATTATTTGTTGACGCAAGGCTGAACACCAATGACGGAATAAAGAGCTTGTTGATAATGCCACAGCACATATTATATTTATTCATCGATTTTAATTTCGCCAGAGGCTGGCAACGATCTTAATCTCGCGCTACTGATTTTAATGTCGTTACATAACCTCAAAAAATGTGGCGATTGTTCGAGAAATGAAAAATATTACAGTTGAATTGCTTAAATAAGCCCATTTTGCCCATGTTTCATCTGGACCGAAAGTATAATAGAACATGCATTTTTTTAATATTGAAATTTATTATTGAACCTTCGCTAGAATATACTTCTTCATACTTGCTTTTTATGCTATTGTTCTTACATCTGGCTGAGTCTAGAGGTTCCAGAAAATGAAATATTTTGGTGCATTACTCAAGGCATTCTTGTCTTCAAAGATACGCGTTTGTTTTGATCATGTTAGTGTATATAAAAGCATAAATATTTGTAGTTTAATTTGTTTATGTGAAATGTATCATTATCTGAGAAGAATATAAATAATGCTGAAGAAATTGTTCATGTTACCAAGGTATTTATTGAATTATTTTATTGTATTTTTTTATATGTTTATTGATTAGATTTATGATTGTTCATATTTGTGTATTCTTGATTACGTATAGTTTATCAGAGACGGCCGACTCATCATCCGCTGGCCAGCTTATCAGACTATTCTATCTTTGTTCTTTGTATTCTGACCATTAATACTTGTTTTGCTTTCAGATTCGGACTATTAGTACTTGTTCTTGCTTTTGTATTCTGGACATTAGACTTGTTCTTTTTTGTATCTCGATTATTATGACTTGTTCTTGCTTTGTATTCGGATTATCTGTGATTGTTTTAATTTTTGTATTCTGACTATTCAGACGTGTTCTAATTTTCTATTTTAATTATTCTATTTTAAATTTATTTCATTCTTTATTTTAATAAAAATAAACTGATGTAAATAATAACAGTGATCAAATGATGTTGAAAAATGATCATTAAATAAATGTTATGACCAACAGAATCTAAAACGTGAACTAAAATTTCGCGCCTAATTGGTGCCCGTAATCCAATCGAGAACCGAACCGAACCGCCGGAACTGGATTCAATCTGAATCGAACCGGTTTCGTTCCATCCCAAAATATGTTTGCCTCTGCTTCTCAGCCTCGAAACCGAACTAAACCGAATTACGTAGTTCTGGTCCGCAATGCCATAGATAGAGGATTCAAGCCACTGGGCTTATTCTTCTTATTATTTATGCCAGAGAGTCTCAACGCTTGTATCCAATACATGGTACCATTCTCACGACGTCAGACCATAATCTACTATTTTGAGTAATGAAACAACCACTTTCACTAATCGAAAAGTAATAGCCATCATTTTCCAATTATGAAACTGAAATGATGTTTTCGCTCAAAGCATGAATGTTATAGACATTGTTTAATTTAAGACTATCTCGCTGGGTAAACATAAATAAATCGATCCTTGAACAATTTCAACTTTTAAGCCTATCATTTACCAGTAGTATACCTCATCTCTGCATTACATTTCTTTCTATTTTACAATGCTGGTAGCCCACATCCGTCAAGCCAAGCACCCATGCCAAAAAGTCAAGTTGCTAAGCGATCCAACATAAATATCTACGACTTGAAAATACTACTCATCTTCATCTCGCCATGTATTTATTATTTCATGATTTGTTCTCAGACATCGTGAATGTATCAAACGCCATGCATATCGCATTTCTCCAGATCGGAGTTGTGAGTATAAGGTTGTAATTATTATTCATTGTGGTCTATTTGACTATAACAAGATAAGTGTATAAATAATATAGCTTTATTATTCATGTCATCATAATTCTAAAAAAATCATATATCAGACTAATACTACAGCTACAACGCTACCTAAACACACTAAGCATAAATAAGATCCTATACGATCGAGAATCGAACTACAAAGACGCATACATTTCAACTCTCAATCAAGACAGTAGTGTACCATCACCAATCCTAATCATTACGTACTCGAGCCACTAAAGCTCATCTGGATCAAGCAGAAATGAATTCCTTTGGTCAATCCAGCCCAAGCCCATCAATTTAAATCATTAAGTAACAAAGTCTACCAACGTAGAAGTCGGGTCGATGCTTTATACCCCAAGTCCGATCAATTGGGAATCGTATAAACAATTCACATCGAAAGAAGTCTGGTGCTTCCGATACGCTCACCAATCTCAGAGGTTTGCACATAAATATGTTCAATCCAACTTGTAGCTGCATGACGATACTACTTAAATTTAAGGTGGAATTAGTTAAATTTTAACCAATCTCAGAATCGTTAAACATATATACACACAAGCAAATTATATATAACATGACATAAACATAAATATAACACTAATAAAGACTCGTAACGCGACCTATAAAAATCTACACTAGTTCTAAACTATGCCTAGTCTAAAGCTGATGATCCCCTCGCTATCCGCCTCGACTTCTGTGGATCTCCAATTTTAAATTAACTATATTTACTTTAAATGATAATAAATTGAAAGGTAGAACAATTCTAATTCATTTTAGGCAAAACTAATGGGCCGTATTTCTAAAAAATACATCTAAGTTATATCAAATTATCAAATTATGTAATGCATTTCTAATTACCCAATAATAAAATTAAAGCATATCATAAATAATAAACAAGACCGATATTTTAGCACACAATTAATCTAAACAAATATATGTCATTTTTTATTCATCAAATGAAATATACAATGTAATTGCACAAGTGTAAAATATTCACTTAAACTATTTTAAGTGTTTTAATAATTAATATTAAATAATAAGTATTTCCAAATACTAAGAATAAATTATACTAATAAAACTTAATCTCAGATTATATGTTACTAAGAAATTCCAATTATCAAATAATAATGGATTTCTAACTTAATTAAATCAATTTGAATTATTAAATCTAGTAAAATTAGAATTAATTAATTAAAATCTTTATTTTAATTGGACATCAAATACCAATAAAAAATAACTTCTAATCAAATTAGAGCTATTAAAAGTAATTAAATTAAATTAATTAAACTAATTTCTAACTTGAAATTAATTTAAAATAATTTTAATCGAGTATCAAATATTAATTGGAAGAAAATAAAAGCTTTTAAACAATTTAAACTCAAAAGCAAAGCTCAATCGCTTCCAAAGCCATTAAGTGGAATCAAGCTCAAAAACCGAAATTGACGATCTAGAGCAAGATCACGTCTAACCACACTCTAGGCCCAATCACTCCCAAGAACCAAACCTCAACAAATAGGTCATTGTCCAGGCAAACCAAACGCGGTAACCTGTGACGCCCAAACAAGTCCGGACGCCCACGCTACAAAGATACAGACGACGACGCTAACGCCACCGCCTGGCTATCGATGACGGCAACGAATTGCCGACACGCCAATACTCCGACGAACCATACGCCATCAAAGCGACGCGGCAGTGAGTCGACATGACGGTGTCATCCACGCCAAGGACCACGTGGTCACGACGCGCAATGACTTCAGAAAAAACACGTAACGACTCATTAATTAATAAATTAAAACGCCATTGTTAAATTGATTTACGTGAAAATTTGGAAACCCACTTATTATTTTACGTACCCATAAATGTTAATGCTCGAAGTTAGTTGCCCATATGTTTAAAACGGCGTGACGATCGAATAAAATGTCTCTAAGTCACCTGCTCGACTTTGGGCTCAACCCACCTACTAAATCATCAACAGGCTCCAACCCACCCCAAAACCCACTTCTTCTTCTTCCTGTGGACGCGACCGCCGGCAGTTTCCCCCATTTTTTTTTCGAGTTTTCTTCTCATGATTTTCTCCTCCATCTCTCAAGCTTGACGCCAAATTTTTTCGAGCTTCCCTCATCATCCTCTTCGATTCGAGGTAAAAAGACTGAACGTGAAAAGCCGCTACCGATCATCGACGTTTTAAGCAGCCGATACTACCTAAAAGTGGGATTTATCACCTGTCATAATTTTATTTATGTTTCGAAATAAGTATAAGTGGTAAATTGATCAGGATCAGCAGATTCGCGGTTATAAACTCATCCAGTGGGTATAATAAAGTGTAAATTGTGAAACGTCAATTTTGTACGTGCTACTGTTAGATGCACATGGATATTTATTTTTGTGGTATTTATGCTCGGTATATTTATGCTCGAGCGTAGTCCTTTCGAAAGTACGCTTATGTTCTCAGCTTTATCTGCTCGAGTATATTTGTGTTGGGCGAACGATCTCACAGGATATTTATGTCGAGTATATTTCATACTAAATCGTCAGACGTGCATATTATGGACGCCACATCAGATATCAGTACACGGTCAGATGTTCGTATCAGATGTGTGAATCGCGACCAGTTCCTCCTCCAACGGAATGCTTGGGATTACGGGGTGTTCAAGGGGCGAAATTTCGCTGAAAAGTGATATGATGATGTCATGTTCGCGCGTAGCCGCTGAAAAGCGGAGATGTTATTGCTGGCTGTCACGCGAATACTGAAAAAGCGATGGAATGCTATATGCGAGTATCATGCGGGTTTCATTTTCGTAAGTTTATTTTGCATCAAGGTTGTCAGAAGTATGAACGCCATAAGGCAAAATTACGTTGTTTTACCGTCATTGGCTGGAGCATGAAGTTTTTGGTATTTACATCTCGAAGTAACGGTGTTCGAGTCCTATAAATGTGTGTATGTCATTTATGATTATTTTTAAGGCGATGCCTCGATATTTGATATATTTCCTTATATATAGCTACCTTATCGATACGTCTATATCCTTTACTTCTGCCAGCACTCCCTCATTCTGGACAGTGTAGCCATCATCCATGATTCAAGCTTCCACTAGTTTTAGCCATTCTTCCCACTTCCGTATCGATGTGCCATTTCCGGTAAGGGCAAGTAGTTCGTGGAGTGTCCGTGGACCCTACTTTATAGACGGCTGCCAGATCCCTGCAGAAATATTTTCTATTATTTTTGATGTACTCAGCTCTTTTCGTATTTTGTTTTGGGTGTCAAAGATTGTAAACTATTTTGTGGAATATTTCGAGACTCGTACGTTACGGAATTTTACACGTTGGTTCAATTACGGTTAAACTCATTACAACATTCCTAATTTCTCAAACTATTTTACTTTTTATCAAATTATCGCTTTATTGGTTATTAAACAGATTTTGTGTCAACCATCGACGCGCTGACTCAGCCATATTGTGTCGACGACCACTCCAACCTTCGGGCGCACGACTCGAGGCGTGGTCGTTAAAATTACGGTATCACAGAAAAGTTTCCGCTTTTTAACTGGTTATGCGCGTTCTCAGGCTCACGCTCTAAAGTTTTGTAAAATTTTGTGTCACGAAACATGGCTTAGTCTAAGTCATTTTTACTTTCTTTCCGTGATCGCCCGAGGATGCCACCAGAGTCGAGTCATGCTAGATCGAATCGTGGACCCGCCAGGGTGAGGTGCTTGCACTGCACATAGACGCTCGAAGGACCACCCGAAGTTTTCGCAGTTGCCGCGACACGGAGGTCACATCGACTTCGAGGCATTAGAGAATAAGCTCCAACCGAATGGCCTGGGGACGAGTCATGTAAGCCTGGGTACCAAATTTGCCCGGGAGTGACAGAGTTTCAAGGAACCATGTCCACAAAGATTCAAAGTGTTGTGCTAGATGCCGATCACACGGGAGCCAGTTCGGGAACTCTTTAGGAAAATTCTTTTTGTTCGAGACTCATATACGCGATGGAGCAGGAGTTGTCTGCATAGTCTGTGAGTGGCAGTGATAAATACGGGTACGAAGAGAGGCTTCAATGACTCGTGTCAGCTTTGATTCTAGGAGTGTAATTCCACCGAGCCACAGAGATCGCTGGTTTTTGTCGTACGGTGATTACGTGATTCAGCAGAGACCTGGCCCTCGTTTCACTTACACCGGGCTGAGAACGCAGCCAGGAGCAGGACATACAGTTAATCTGGGAGGTGAAAGCAGGGAGTGTCTCGATGCGACTGAGCTGCTGTGGCCGCACTGGCTGCGGATTTCGGTAACTTTTAAAGAAGACCACCAAGAAGCATTTTAAGACAATCGCCCTGCTCACCCGTGATTGGGCTTTCTACTGGCTTTAAGTACTCTAGAATGCAGTGGTTTTCACGGTGGTATGCTCCTACAGATGTGCATGTTCAAGTGTTACTCTGTAGGCAAAAGCCGCAATGCGCGGTAGATTGTCACACTGTAGGCGACGTGTTTCCATTGCCAATACCGCATTTCAGATGTCCTTCTTATGCTGGCACAGTAGCTACCTACCTGCTTCGACACCGCTTGAGGATCTACGAAATGTGTTTAGATTTGGGCGGTAGATCGACAGTGTAAAGGTGCAGCGCATGAGCGAGCCGCACGCGTGACACGCAGCCACTCAACAGAGGCATCGGGATATTCCGAGAATGCGATGTGCACTTCTATCTTTTTACATGGTCTTCGATGCCGCGTATTGTTTGATTCCCCTCGAGCCACACACTCTTTTTATATCTCAATTTTGCTAAAAGGCCATTCTCAGCTTACTAATATCCGGCAGAGTACCTTTGATAATAATGACACCTGGGAGGTCGGTCGAGGTAATTGAGGTTTATAGAAATTGTCCCTCAAGTGTCGATAATCATGCATTGTGGGCGGATCTATTACCCTTGAGTTAGTGGATTTTGACTTGATTTTGGGAACGGATTGGTCGGGAAAACACCATGTCAGTAATAAATTGGTCACCGTAGTGAGACAGGCTACTTCAGCCCTAGGCCCCGAATTAGTCATTGGGGATGGGTGAGAGTTTACCATTCTTGCTTGATCTCGTGTTGGGCTCGTGAAGTTATCGAATGCGATGTATCGTATTTGGGTTACGTGAACGGACTTGAAGAAAGACGTGCCTAAGTCAAAAATGTCCGGATCACAGAGAATTGAGGATGTGTTTCCCCGAAAAGATTCACAGACCACCTCCGAACGCAGATTGAATTTCGATCGCCGTACCCGAACGGTTCGGAGATTCATGCACCGCATTTAACGGCCTCCCGCAAAGACAGCCAACGCTTTTGTGAAACAATTGTTTTAATCTCATTCGAAATCAAACTAATATAAATTTTTGCTCAAAAATTGCCGAAAAATTCATAAAATCCTAAAAATATTTAAGCGATTTAACTACATTAATTATTTTTTGAAAATGATTAATACTCAATCGATTAGTTATTTAATCAACATACTTAAAATCCGACTCAAAAATTATCTAATAGCAATTCAAACATATAAAATTCATATTCAAGAACACATAAACAGATTTCATGCATCTAATTATGTAATTATAAATTCATGTCCTGCCTGTATTTACTGATGGGTTTTCAGGATTAAAAATAATAATTATAAATAAACCGAAATTAGGATTTCTACGAATAATAAAAATAATAATATACAAGCTGCACCTTTTCTCCGAATTTGTAATGAATAGATCTTAGAGTACTCAACAATCAACATGACTGTCTCTACATACCCACACCAACGAAAGCCAACGTTTCCTCCTCCGTGAGTTTTACTGTGAGCCCTATAATTATTAAACTCCGAGGAAATGATCAAGCAAAAAATCCAAATTGCATTTTCCCACCTACTACCGACTACGACAGGTGGGAGAAAATTTTGCCTTTCATCATTTCTCAGTGAGTAGCTCAATACCAAAACGAACAGCAAAGATTTTCATCAACTTAGGCCTCTTTATATAGGAGTTTCAAACACACAAAACTAGGTAAAAAGATGATGTGGTACAAAATTCTACCACTCTCTTTTTTTTTCTCCACCAATTTTCGGCCATATATGGTAGTTTCCAACAATTGGAATTGGCCCCAATATTTCCTTATAGTTCACTTTAAACCCGAGATTATAACGACATGCCTTGATTTCAAGTACACTTTCCAGTTCGATTGATAACAAGAATATATTAACTTACGTTAACCTAACATCATATTAATATATAGATTACGAAATGGGACTCTAGTGTGCTCATCATAACCCCTAATCGGGTCTAACAATTAACATATCCTAACTTATAACTTTAAATGTAATGTTTGCCAGGCCAATCTAATTATTCACCAGTATATTTATCATATCTAACATCTCATTTCCAACATATGGTAGTGCCAACCTGCTGTTACGCTTAACATTGAAATGCTGCTACATATTTCGTCGCATGGGTAGGACCGAGATAAGATAAATACTCGAATAAAATCGATGTATCTAGACTAGTATTATATGTGTAAAGAGGGTTATGTCAAGTATAAATTTTACATTCTAATCTAAGCCATCAGATTTAAGCATTTAAAGTTTTAAATAAAAACCGCAAACCAAACGGGGCCTTACACCATCCTAAATATCTTCCACCAACCCCACTATCTCCTCATCCTCATCACCAACTCATCCTCATCCCATTCCCTCTTCTACCGAAATTTCACTCTTCCTCCTCTCACTCGAAAAAATTTTCTTCCATTTCTTCCAATTCTTTTCAAGCGGCCACATAATAAAATATTTTCATCTTCCCTCATCATCGCTCACTATTAAGTAAGAAAGCGAACTTTGCAGATTTTTTTCCAAGATCTTCAGAAGTTTACTTTTATTGACTTTTAACAATTGAGTTTTTTAAAGTTCGAAATGATATAAAAGTATCCCCTAAAGCTCTGGAAATATGTGGACAGAGCCGATTAGGTACTTGATTTTAGTGGGTTGAATGCTTGATTGATCGTTGACTTTTGTTAAGTTTCTTAAATTATATTATGACGTTACGTGGGACTTTAATATAGTTGTTTCGGGAATGTAAGCTCTGATGTTTCACGCTGACGGCAGAGGATATTATCGGGAATGGCTATTCCAAAGCCGAGTCAGAATTTGTTTTTGAATTAAAGGTTGGATTATAAATGGGTTAAACGGATTATGGGAAGGAATAGCTTTTGTCTAACATCACTGGCGTGCTCTAAAATTTAGTACTGGTGTTCCTATATAAAGCGCTTAAGCTGCATGAATCATTTCATTATTCGTTTTACTATGAAGAAAAGAAAACTCACCCCCTTTCGTCGAAGAGTAGGTGAAAATTCCCATTAGAATTTTTGCCCAATCTCTTCCTCAATTTAATCGTTAAAGCGAGCTCCCCAAGAGTTCTCACTTTTAGAGATCATTTACTTCCTTTTCTACATGACTATTCTGTAGACAATCTATGCCGACTGCTCGTAGCCTCCTCAAATATATTCCACTCCAAACCTCAAGAAAGCGCATACACTTTCAGATATTATTTTTATATTATTCCTGTAAATCCTTGCATATTATAATCGTTATTGTTAATATCGAAAACCGAACAGAAGCTTTAGTTTTATTTAAATGATACCCACTATTTTTTATATTTCAAAATTATCCCCAAAATCTAATTTTGGGTATATTTTAATGTATGGACTAAATTTCCCTCTATATTTTTGAGAAAAACTAAATGTGATGTTACAAAACTAACCCGTGAAATTGGACAAGAAGAGGATCGTATGGATTTTAAACAACGCGATCGAATATAGTCGGGCTTGAAACATGTTGATCTAACCTGCTAAACGCGACCTGACGTCCAACGCCACAAGCTTTATCTATTCCTAAGAATTTGTTCAAAGATTCCTAGAGATATTATCTCATTAATATGATGAAAATCCTGTTCTCGTTAACATATTTTATTTCCTTATTTGTAATATTATTTGTCTCTATTTATAAATAAATGACAAGTAATTAATAAATGAGGACAAGCAATAAATAAATAAGGAAATCAAAAATGTTAAATGGAAGAGGATTTTTATCATATTAATGAGAGAGTATATCTAGGAATCTTTGAACAAATTTTTAAAAATAGATAAAACTTATAATGTGCATTACAACTTACAAGTATTATAATGTGCCCTTAGGACACACCATAGAAAAACTAAAATTGATATTATTTAAATATTGTGTCGAGTAAAATCTAAGTATATGTAACAACAAATTTTCACGGCTCGGAAGAAAATAAATCAGAGACAAGAAAATATGTAATTGAAAATGATATTTGAATATATTCCCTTCATCCTTAAAAGATTGTCACATTTCGAATTTTTAATAGTTGATTTTTTTTAATTTTTAACTCAAATAACTTTTAATGTGTTACATATATGTTTGCAAAAAAATACCAATATGTAGTATTTTTAACATACTTTACTATTAACTTGATAATTTTGATTCAAATTAAGGTTTTGGATTCAATCAAGATTGTAAAGTTTGTTAATCTTTGACCATGAAAAGAAAAACGTGACAATCTTTTAGGGATGGATGGACTAGTATTTAATTCCATGCGATATGAGTTAGAATCTCTATTTCTCCTCTTATTCCACTTTATGACTTAATTTAATTCAACAGCTTGAGCAGCTTGTTCTTGAATTATTGAGCTTGAAAGCTTGAAGGCTTGATTGCAAGTTAATCGTGAATCTTGACTTTGTCAATTTAACGGGCATGGATTTATAAACTCGATTTATTCAAATGCAACTGCATTTGAAGATCGCGACTGAACGTGGCTTCGATTCGATGCTCAAGTGATTCAATGCAACTCGTTATGCGAATATGGCTCACACCGTTTAGCCTTAAGTACTGGATTGTTTGAATTTGACTTGAGGATTTGATCTCTTGCAACTATGAATATTTGATAGCTTGAACTTTTGAAGATTTGAAGGTTTGAATGCTTGAAGATTCAGTTGCAACTTGAATGTGGAGGAGAGTAATCTAATTTGTGTAGAGATTTTTCCCTTTTTCTACCTTTATCTTCTTGCAAAATGAATTTTCACTCTACTACAATGAACGGGAAAGCCTTTATTTATAGGCATATTGATTGATTGGCTTGGGTTTCTCAATAATTATTCTTCTAATGATTTAAAGAAAAATTATGTGATTGGCCGGGAAATTATTTATTTTTATTTATTTGAAACACATAATTCTCAATTTGTCCAATTATTTACACATATTTATTTGGATGGATTAATTACTTATTATGATTCTATTTCTATGTGTCAGATCATAGATCGACGATCCAATTTTCTATCTGACAATTTATAATTTGATAATAAACTCCAAAAGTAAATATTTAATTGCATCGTATGATATAATTCACTTAATTCCAAAATCTAATTTACTAGGCTCGAAGTTAATTAATTTATTTAATTTGGGACTTTATTAGGTAAAATTCCACTATCGACATTATGTATTGTGTATTATCCTATTTTATTAATCTTTTGATATAAATATTTGATTTAAAAACTTGTCAACGTATACAAATATCTTGAGAACTCGACCTACAACGCCTACGCTGATCATAGGAATACTGGTGGAATTCAATGCATTGGATTCATTTATTATGTCTGTGAGACAATTGTGTAATCAATTCATTTGTCTAGTTGAGTAAATGAGATATATAAACAAGACGTTCAAAATAAGTAATTTACTTACTTAATTGGTTCTAAATGTTAATACTCGGGATTATGGCGATTCTTGAATATTTACCTGTCGTTATAATAATTATTCTGGTCAAATTAATTATTAATACGGCTAATATTATCTGAGTCTAGAAGGTTCTAGATAAACTTCATGAGCTAGTTCGGTTTAATAAAGAAGAACAGTTCGTTTCTAATTAGGACTTTGTCTAAAGATAAAGTATAATCATGATAAGGTTTAATCATGATATGATCAAAATTTTAGGATAGTAGTTCGATTAGGACTTATGTCTTAAAGGATAAAGTCTAATTCACAATAATATTTTATCATATATTTCAAATCTACCTAGTTGGAATAGGATTATGATTCAAATACTCCTATATATATGAGAATATGAATTAATTATTATGATTGTTGCAAGACAATTAAATTACAAGTTTTATGAGATCATAAAACTCAACCATAGAAAATACTGCTTCACTTGTAGCCGAGTGGAAAAGTAGAGCCTACTAAGTTTGAGCTTTGTTAGTTATTTTTCTTATTTCTTGGATAACAAGTTAGATTTGAATTTGCAATTGATCAATGTTGGGATTATTGATGTTTTTGAGTTGTAAATAAGAATTTAGTACTTGTGTTGTAGTTATGATGGGTTTGTTATATTAGTAGTTGTGTTGATCAAATTGTACTACTTATTTTTTAGTTATCTTGCATTTGATTTAAACTGATGCAATTAAACACTTACATTGAAACAAATTGATTTAAAACACTTGATGGATTTAACAAACCATGAAAGTTGTCTTAAATAAAAGCTATCCTAAACAAAGTAACATAGTTTGAAACAAACCATCCTAATCAAAAGTTATCTTAGTGACATTGTCTCAAAAGAAAGCAAACCATTGTGCATTAAGCATAACTTTCAATTGTCTTAAACAAACAAATAGAAGTACAAAGTGCTCCAAAAAATCTTCAACTGTTTGTTCTCCCCAATCGCCTTGAGGCAGCATAACTTGATGTTGGAGTTAATTATTCTTCATTGTTGTGAATGTTTGTAGGAATTATTTGAAATTTACAACTGTGGAAGGAAATATACATTCGACTCTTCTTAACAAGTGGTCTTAGTAGTTATTGTTGTACGGATTAATACTGCCAAATGAACGATTTCTTCTTCCTTGGCTACTTTGGAGGTGATTTTGGGCTTGCTTGTGGGCCGAGGCGGATCAGGGATTTTTAAAAGTTGGGTATCACATTTTATTGAGGATATTACAACTTCTAATGTTGCTAATGACACGTAAGATTTTTTTACTTTAAATTGGTTTACACTACAACTTTTTTTTCATTTTCCTCGATACCATTGTTTGATATCACTTTAAAATAACTCGGTATCTAGTGTACTAAATACTTCTTTCACTTTTATTATATATAAAAATCATCAAATATTGATTAAACCATAAATGTTATTTTTATATATATTTTATTTAGTAATATATATATATAATAGTCAATTATAATTTTTTTCTAATAGTTAGAATGTCTAACTACTTGAAATATAGTTGATTATATACTTTTGTTTTATAATTTGTTATCTCAAAATAAAATAAATGAGAAGATTAAATGAGAAATCATATTAAGAATATACTATAAGTTACATTATTCTTAGAAAAAAAAATGTACTTGTGTTTGAAGCTTTGTATTAGATTATAAGTATCAGATTAAAAAATCAAAATTTAAAAATAAAAACAAAAACGACTTATGAAAATATCTCCAAATGAAGACAAAGAGGTTCATAGTAACACATTTAAAGTTGTTTATCATACATTTAAAATATATGTCAAGTATTAGTTATGCATAAAAGTTATTGCATAATTATAGTACTTATAATAAAATAAAGACATAGTTAAATATGTTAAAAAATCAATCAATACCTTTAGCTAATATTAACTTGCAAACTAGTACGGTAGTACCTATTGTGTAGATCGATGAATAGTTTTTGCTAAGGTTAAAAAGCAAATATTAATATACAAAATTGGTGTCTATTGTGTAGCTGGATGTATACCTTTTGGCTGAGCCTTAAAAAATTAGATGCCACAAGTGGGAATCCATTCCAGATGGAAGGGTGACTATTTAACCATTTTTACTAAACATGTTTTTATGTTGGGTATTTATTAAATACCCTCTAGATTCGCCCCTGGTTGTGGAGGTTGTGCAACTGGAGTCTTTGGTAAAGGTCCCTGCTGAAAAGAAGGATTTGCAACTGAAGTATTTGGTACAACATTGTCCATACAAGTTATGCAACTGCATGGTTCATGCTCAGCTTGTTCTTGATCAATTGTGTCATCATCACTGTGTACATTTCATGGGATGCCCTCCACTTGATTGAGTATCAACATTTTTATGAAATGCCCTCCACTTGATTGAGTGTCAACTTTTTTCTTGGCACAAGTCGTGACATTATGCCCTTGAATTTCATAATATTTATAAGTTGGACTAAACCACTTAATTAGCTTTTCTTTTCTTTTTGCCTTCTTAATCTCAGTAATGTTCTTTTTCCTACTAAGCTTAGGCCAACCTACTTGTCTTACATACTTAAAAAGTAATAAGGTAATGTTGTTGGTCTTTTCTCATTCAGAAGATCCACACATTGGTTATAACACATATAATTGTGAAAATCCAATATTCCAATAACTTAAGGGTTTTTGTATTTATTTTTTTATTTATTTAACTTAAGGGTTCCTTCGCAAGACAAAAGAATCAATTCAAAAAAAATCCTCTAATGGCAAAACTATGTAAAGGCAAAAAGAAAGAATATATACATACATATATAATCGATGAAGATTAAAGTATAAAAACTATGTAAGAGAAAGGAGTCCTGAAGGCAGTGTCAATATTTTCACTGCACTATTTTGTATATATACCCTGACATCATAGATATTATTGGAAGCCTCACATCATAGATATTCTTGGAAGCCTCAGTTTTTCATACTTTCACATATGACGAATGAAATCCGATCCTGGAACCAGAGCTCTCTTTGCAACTGCTTTTGCTATTAAAATACAATTAATAGGTCAGAGACGCATGACTGAACGGATTAAAACTACATGAAAGAACTCGATTTGGCACCATCAATGTAGCATCCTTGAATTGTATTCATTATATGTATACGTAATGTTTTAAATTGTGCAACGAATCCTCGTTTCTCAACTTTTCTAGGGCTGTCCTCTCGATCTTCCTTATCCACTCTTTACTCACAGAGAAGTGTTTTCCTGTTTCCTCTAATGACTTGCGCTGATGGTTCCCAATCCCGAATCTCATGATCAATACTTGCCTTTCTCTTGGCTCCAGGCAATTGAGAAGTTTATATACATCGTTCTTCATGTGATCCCTCATCACTGCTTTCTCCGGAGTAGGTATTGATAAGTCTGGTGTGAGTTCCTGCTTAGTTGAGTATATACAATAAGAAGTTAGGAGGAAAATATCTTCTGAGACTTTTTTGAACCTATTATGAGCAAAATAACTTATATGAAATCCGCATTGAAACAGGTCCCTAACATCGGAAAGTTGAAGATGCAAAAAGAAACTACATCATGCAGAAATGAAATTTTATCCATATTCCATACCGTATATTTTGAACTACTAGGATCGCCAATTTTCTGATCAAGTGAGCCCACAACTCTCAGGCATTTGCTAGCTGATGAAATTTTTCCTATGGATAAACCAGTATACTCTGCAATGTCACTATCACTAACGCATTTACCGTGGCTACTACTCAAGGCCTTTCGGGCTTTTTGTATCTTTTTTATTGCACTGCTCAGAGTCATCTGCATCCAAATAAAAAAAGCATTAAAGTCATGAAGAGAAGAATCAACAAGTAATTCACGAGGAGATTCACTCACTGGAATACGGATTCCTCTAGCGTGCTGCGACACCAACGTTGACATTGATTTTCTAATCCAGTACTGGACATAAGTAGAGAATTTGTAGCCCCTCGTATCATCAAATCTTTCTGCTCCTTGTAAGACACCAGAATATCCTGCCTGTAGGATTACACAGGTGAAGGTATATGATGTTTGCATAAACATGATGCATTCATAAACGAAAAATAGTTGTTGGCATGTTCATTGCTCAAACAGATGTGATTGAAAAGGCTATGTGTACTAAAAAGCAAGATAATTACAATCTTAAATATCAAGTACAAGCATATGTTCGTAACATCAAGTATGTGAGATTAACCTGAATTAGATCTTCAAAGGCCACACCGGATCCTCTGTAGTTTCTGGCAAGGTAAATGACCAAGGAACGAGTACTTTTAAGGAGTTGATCCCTGCAAGACCAACCAAAATGCAACAACTCCTGCAGTACCTTATTGTCCACTCTAGCAGCTTGAGACCAGCTACTCAGGCTAACTACCTGACCACTTGCTTCCAACTCCTCCTTGATTCTTTCTAAGTCATTGAGCAACTGACATCATAAACAAGTGAAAGCAATTTAGTCGGGCATGTCTTATGCTCCTGTCATAAAATGAAATTGGACTTAGTTGAAGTGTTGAACAAAATCGACATTTGGAATAACCTTTACACCTCTTGACATTTCTCCCTCACTTCTAGCTACTCTTAATCTGTATATCCCGGATTTTGAGCATTTCCTCTGACGAGCTACCATAGATGTTTTCATGTCTTTTAGGATAGATTCTGAGAAAGACTGGGATGATTTTATATAACTCTCCTGGGAACATCTTGTCCGCGACTTCTTCTTTTTCTTTCTCAATGAAGGAACAAACTTCCTTAGATTACGATCAACAGGACAACTTGCGTGAGTATCTTCTCTAGCATCAACATATGACTCAGGTAACTCTACACTGTCTGGCTTACGGGTCCTGGATAAGCATTCATGAAACAAGCTCAGAGCTCCAAGCCTTTCTATGTGCACCAGTATCTCCCTTTCTAACCTTATGACATCTAAATCACTTAATTGATGTTCCAACATGTCTATATTTTTCATCAACAAACAAAAATGGGATGCTTTAATTCCATGCATGCTTGGCCGAAGAAGTTTGACTTGCTCACTGGACATTTTGATTTCATGACCTTTGAAGTTGTGACGAACACTTGCTGAGCCGCTTGCAATTTCCATCTGAATGATAACTGAAATAATTCAGATAAAAGTACTATCGCATAAGAATAAAACAAATAATTAAAGAAACCTGTGCCTCGTTCAGAAAAAAATTATCCAGCATCTCTGGGGTAGATGAAGAAGTCTGAGTTCTCAAAGTAGCACTGCAGGCAGATTTTATTCCCAAATAGATAACAGACGAGGAAGATGCCTTTTCTGAGTCAAGCAACAAACCCTTGGCTCTACCTGTGTCCCACAACAGCAAAATGTCGTAATAACATAAGTACAATAGTAAGACCATAGGCATTTACAACACCAATATTATCAAACAATTGCATCCATATGATAATTCATTTGCAAATAATTTCTCCTATGCGCCAAAGACGACATCAACGAATTCAACTAAGAGTACATATAACAATTTTCACCATGTATACAATCAAAGTGGGTCATATTGCACATTTAATCATACATTATGAAAGAGCATACGAGGTGGATTACATAGTCCTGCCTAAGAATACTCTTGGATCATGCCATAGAAACTTTTAGCAAGTGCCATGGTATATGAAACAGATATACTTTTGAAGAATTGTATATTCTACACATGAATTTCATCAATAACAAGAAAGCATCAAACAAAAGCTGAACTGAAAATAAATGAATAATATCTCCAAGTATGTATGAATATAAAATGAAGAAGACTACATGATGAGATGGAAGACATGAGTGAAGAAGAGGGAGGCATAGTGGAGAAAGCAGAGAGCTTAATTCCCCAACGCATAGCCAAATATGGATATACTCTTATTCATCTCTAGCTCTCAGCCACTGCTTCCCAATCAAATCATTTTTTAATAAGATCAACGCTCGCCACCACCACTCATATTTATATTCATATTCCTCAATTATGTGGTTTCATTCATTCACTAATAAACTTAGTTTGTGTCATTTTACTAATTCTGACCAATCTCCATGTGACTTCTAACATGGATATTATGATAATTTCACTTAATGGAAGATTGGACGAAATTAGTGAAAATGACCAACTAAGTTAATCATTCAGAGAACATAACCAAATAATTTATGAATGAGTAAGTGCAATATTAATATAAACACGAGTAATGGTTTCGACCATATAAGTTTCAATGTACATCAACTTTATCAAAACCATAATAGACTCTTTTCTATGAATAAAAAGTTTGACCATTACGTACAACCATATACAAACAATTCATATTAATCTATATATGATGTTAAATTTTTAGTTATCCAATTTACGATTTTATTTTAGTCTTATAACAGTTAGCGAATAATTTTCATTGGACTTCGATCAATCCCTTTGATTCCGATCGATTCTGAAAATAATTTTCAGTTTGCAAATAAACAGGCAATTCCATTATCAGCCCCATACTATACTGTTCACTAGACTGACATCTAAAAATTACCGCACACATCTAGGTGTATCCCGATGCAATACTTGCTCAAAGCCGATTCATAAACAATGTTGTTATATTTAACTATTTTAGATCAATTGATTTGAATGGACTTCAAATAGAGTCCTACCATTTCTTACCAAGTCAAATTAACATAAACCAGAAAAAACCGAAAGGCCATTTTGCATTAGTTCGAATGACAGTGCCCAAGATAATTGAGAATATTTTAGAGATAGGATTCAAAAGCTGGAAGTGATATTTATTTATCTACAGAGCATCCAGTAAAGGAGAAGTAGGTGAAATTTGAACTCTCAATTCAAGGAATATCCATCATCCTTCCCCTCAGCATGGCTTCAGCTTTTCTAACCTGCTTCACTGGTCCAATAATAAAAAGCTGCACAGGAAAGTAGTCGAGTAAACTGAATTTAATGTCATGGAAATAGTAAATGAACAAAAGGCTTAATCATTTTCAACATGATACTCCCTATAGAGTATAGACTACCCCTGGGGAAAACAAATGACGAAAATAAAAGCGACTCACACAGTAACCAACTTCCCAAATTTGAGGAAGGAAAAAAGAATAAAGTTCAAACGCAGGCTTCTCCAGGTCCATGATCACACACTCTGATAATATCCATTTTAAAAGGGTTATTTCAATACCATACTCAATATATCTTGTCATTGCAAATGACTTCCTAACTATGCTTTGATAACCGCTTGTGCTTGTAACTATGATAAAACTAGAATGCTCAAGCA
This sequence comes from Lithospermum erythrorhizon, assembly GCA_019722365.1. Classification (NCBI taxonomy): domain Eukaryota; kingdom Viridiplantae; phylum Streptophyta; class Magnoliopsida; order Boraginales; family Boraginaceae; genus Lithospermum; species Lithospermum erythrorhizon. The sequence goes on from JADFUC010001101.1 coordinate 70,578, forward strand.
AAAAGACCCCAGGTTGTCTTCAGCTGAGTTCTAGCAACTAGCTTTTCTTACCAAGAAAAATCTTGAAGTTCATTTTTTCTTTTACACAGAGATAGCTTATAAGCCCATAACAAAGCTTAACCAAGTTTAAGACTTGAAAGTGACCATAAACAGGTACCTTGTCAGGGGGACCCTTAGAACCTCCAATTATTATCTCAGCACTGTGGCAATGAAAAGAGTATTTCAGTAGTAACAAAAAAATTGAAACTCAAGGTACCATTCCATGGTTCAGAAATAATGTGGTAAAGAAAATATCTCCTTTTCAATCTAGCAAATTTTTTATACTCCAACAATGAAAATTTTAGCAGGTACCACTTTTCCCTCGCCCAGCTAGATTATCATTAACTCTAAGGCACAATGGTTCATTTTATTTAAACACATTAAGCGCTATTTTTAAACAGATGTGGCAGTTGACAAAAACATGACTTCTTTTTCAATAAAAAAAAAGCACATAAGCTTACTCGCATGAATCTTTAATCGCCAAGATGGTAGCTCCTTTACGCCCAATAATTCGTCCCATTTTTCCATTGGGCACATCAAGAACTGACAGAATTTCTTCCTCAAGCATATTCTTTTCAGAGATTAGGTTTTCTGCAAACAAGCATTCAAGCAAGCTGACAAATTAAAAGTAAGATAATATTTAACAATCAGCACACTTCATACACTCAAGTACAAAGAATTCTCACAATTAGTAACAGTTGAGGGAAGTGAGAGAATGCAAACATGCTTCTTAAAGACAAAGCTCACAAAGGTTGTTTTGAAAAGCTCTACCAGTTCCCAAAAAAGTTCAAATTATTTCAGGTAATTAGATCCTATGTTTAGACACTTAACAGAATATTTCCTTCGAACAAAGAGAGTTAATAACGGAAATCAACATAGGAGGAAACCTGGAACTGGAGGTAGTGGTGGCCAATCTGCATAATTATTATTAGAATGGCAGAAACACCGACAATAAAGTGCACCGCGTACTGCGAGATGCCATAAAGATCTGTGGTTCAATTTCTCCACCATCTTGTGGTAAATAGAAGGAAGAAAGCGGACATCATCTGCAGCTGCACGGACCATTTGTTCAGACAAAGGTCTATAAGTCCAAAAGTTGGGGTCCTGGAAAATGAAAGAATAATTATCATAACTAAAACTAACATTTAAATGAATCCATACCCATGAGAGATGCTTAAGACTTCGGTAACTGCGAGATGATAGAACTATAAAGTGGTATACTGAAACAAAGAACATGGTAAATAGATTATATTAGTTATACTTATAACGTATTAATGCCAAAGTGTGTGTGTTTTTTGCATCCCAAAAATGATAAATATACTCAAAAAGTTAGTAAGTGGACCAAATTACCTTATCCTGCTAACATCCACATGTGTTTGTTCAAAATATCATCATGTAAGCAGAGTAAAAGTAATTTGGTCCAATCACCAACTTTGTAAGTGTATTTATCAATTTGGCAGTGCGGGAATCACTTCCCTTTTGAAAGATTGTATACTTCCTGTGTTTGCTGATATGATGCTTAACAGCCCAATCTAAATTATCTTTGATGGACTTTAAAATGTCTAGAATCAAAGGTTATTATTAGAGTGACAGAAGATGGAGAGAAGGTGATTACAGATAACCTAGCTGCAACCATGCGATATGAAGGACAACAGAGCTACTCAATGACAATTTATGAAGGAACTGGAGGCTTCTGCCCATAGAGAAGTAAATAAAATAAAAAATTGCTGGTATAGATTAGAGGTAACAAAGAAACCACTCAAACAGAAATAATCAAAACTATTGATTTGCTGAAATTTCATCCATTTGAGTAAAGTATAACTGTTCTGGCATTAGAAAGTCCAATTACGAAATATCAAAATTTGGAAAAGCAAGCCAAATCTAACCTTCCTTAAAAGAAAACGAACTTCTTCTTTCTCTGCATAAGCTACACCTGCACAAAATTCAGTGAAATCCAAACATTAAGTTGCGGAACCAGCACAACATCCCAACAAGGATTGACATCAATGAAAGCATTACTACCAAATTTTGAAAAGATCAAATAATAACAGGTCTTAATGTAAAATTACTCACTTCTACAGAAACAGACTGCATAAGAAAAAAAGACTTGATTTCTCTTTGTTTATTAGTGGGCGAGATCCGCTTTTCATATTTAGTAGAAGTATGAAAAACCTAAACTTAGCACCCTTATCATTAATTCCAAAAGCCAATTGTAGAAACAAAAAATCTAAGTCTATAATGTTTGGAACTAATAATAACTGAAGAACAGGTTACATACCACAATATTGTGGATCTGCTAGTAGGGTGACAAATGATATGTAGTCATCTGGTAGCCTTTTCTGACCTTCTTGCTCTTTGATCAACGAATAAGCTATCTGCTCAAGAAGAAAAAGTCGGCAACAGAAAAAAGGATCAGTAGCAACCCATGAGTTTGATTCAAATGACTATTAATCTTAGAAATGTCTCTTCTAGCTGAGCACTAAAATGAGAAAGATGGGGAGTAATGCATCAATCTCACATAATTAAGATATTTATTATAAACATTGTGCCAAAAAACCTGGAAAAACAGGATGAATAGCTAAATTAAAATAGAGTCAACATTAATTATGCTCAGTTCTATAAACTTCTGAAATCGCAAAGCTATAATCTTCCGTCATTTATATGAGAGACTCACGCATCATAATAGATGTTTCATGCCTAAAACACAATTAATTTCACCAGGCATTTGGGGCCACACGTCATACTATTTAGAGTGGAACGCTCCAAATTCAACACGAACAGTAATTAATGATCCTTATTGATGACATTTGGGGTCACAAAAATGAATCTTGGATCTTATCTTTTCACAATATTCTAATACATGTTCTATAATCCTCAACTTTTTCATGTTATAATTTGATCAAAGAAATAAAAAGCAGGTTCAACAGATAAACTTGTAGAAAACACTCAGTATCCACTACATTATGCAATTTGATACCAAATTGATAATACAAAGCCTACAGAACCACAAAGTGGAGATTCAGAGCTCAAATGTGTAATATAAGCCCAGACAATTGCAATATTCGGAAGAATCAATAAGAGACCTCACTATCACGTTTGCAATCATGAATTACTTTAGTGATGTAAGTAGACTCAAGTGCAGGCTTACACGCTTTGACAAGTGAGTCTCCACCTTCAATGGCATCAACTAAATATATTGCATCTGGAAATGCAAGCTGCAACAAATTCATTAGAGCATGTCAATGATATTTCTATTCGTTTGGATACAAACGAATCTAGTAGCCTAAGTTAAAATAAAATAAAAAATTTAAAGAAAACTTTGTTCAAAATGAACAATGCACTGCAGTGGTGTGCTCCAATTGAGGTAAAATGATTGGTTTCGAACTCCACACATTCTTTTTAGTCGCAGATTAAGCATTTATATCCTACTTGAAATTAGTGCTCTCTCCATCCTTCCCCATTGTCATGTTTCTAGAATTTTCGAAACTATTTCTTACTTAGGTTAATAAATACTCATTAGACTACAACACTAAATACATTTCATAAATTATTAAAGAAAATCAGTAGGCAATTTTTCAGATATAAAGGGCTCTTCCAGATGTAAAGAACCCTCTGAGTAACAGAAGGATGTGTCAGAACTTTGGTTTGGCAACTCCTGTGCAGGAAGGTCAACCAGTTGCATATGAGAGTTTAGAGGATGAACATTGAAATTTGAAAGTGTAATGCAACGTCAAAGATATGATACTATTAGGCCTTACTATGACTGAAATGGAGAGCTGAATGTGAAGGTTCTAGGCCTCTATTTGCAAGCACACACCGTGACTCCCAAAGATCCCCATACCCATGTGTATTTATGAACATATATAAAGTATGGTATTACTGACTCAATCGATTACTAAGACAAACACCTACCTGCATGATACACAGCGTTCCATGTCTGCAAAGATCAACACCCTCACAGTCGAAACCAATTATTATTTTCGTCAAGGGGGTTGGCTCCAAGAACTCAACCGGGAGTTGATTAGGTTGAGTAACTATATGAATAGGAACTGGAGGCAAGATATCTTCACATTCCCCTAGAACACACCTACAAAGTACAAATGAAACTTACATTTGATTACAGGGCCAATCATACTGACTAGTATGCAATATATAATAGTTTTGAGTTTGGGCTCATAAATTATCTTAATCATATGAATGGTTCGATGGAGTCTCAGGTTGATTTACATAATTATGTACAACGATAATAGCTTTCTTACAGTCAGTGAAAAAATTACAATCTCGAATTATACTAGAAGTAAAGGAAAAAAGCATTTGTCAAATAAAACTCAGGTTTTATCAATTTAAATTATTCTAAAACATGAATAATGATTATGGAAATATTTGCACAGCGGTCATAATCGAATGTTCCACTCCATTAAAGACATCTTGCATTCATACACAAGATCTCGATTCAGACATCCACATAATAATTTATCAATAACAATATCAACTGTTCTCGTAATAATATGATCGAATATAACAAAAGTGAATAGAAAATATGAAACATAAATGGAATATCAAGTTTAAGGCTGTTAATTCTAACAAAGCTCGAAGATATTAGCATTAGATTAAGAAAACTAAAATTCAATTCTCTTGCATCATACTAAAAAGGAAAAATAAAGGACAGCCTTCCCCTTTATTTAAATGGAGAGTAATTAGGGTTTTGATTATAAAGTTGAGTACAGGGTCTGAGTGGAAGGAATGTTGGTTTGGGGAGATGAAGCCATGTGATCGGAACCAAGGCTTTTTCCCTTGCTATCTTCGACTCTATACTATATACAATTATACACTCCTATATTAAACCTCAACTCTTCTAAATTCCAAAATAAAAAATTATTCGGCTATTCGATTGCGTATTGCGAAATTATAATGATTTGATACTTTTTGGCAATATATAATCGAATGGTGGCTTTAAGCATGCTTATATGATCGAACATGTCATTAACCCTAATTTAAATCTATAGCATAAGCATACAAGTCAAAATTTGAAAAAAAAATTATAAATGGAAAATATATTTTTTATTATAAAATTTAATTCCTTTTATAGTATGTTTGGATTGAGATGAAACTATGTGAATAAATGTTCAATTTTATGTTTGTCTCATTCACTTTATTATATAATATTAGATGTTATTATTTTAGGATACAATATGTGAATACTTCACAGGCCCCAGGCTACTTGAATATAATGTTTGGTTAGTAGATACCCCCGTCTTGAGGTGGTTCAAGCTGGTCAAATACCGCGGATTCAATGACGGATCACTTGTTGTGCGAGAACTCTTTTAGCGAGATGGTTACGTATTGGTATCCGTCGTACCTCGAAAGTGCTAATTGACGGCTGACCAGGCATCCGATCTTAAATAAGTAGCCGGATAGTGTTGTAGCCGTTGATGCTTGGCGTAAGTACAAGAAAAGGCGCTTAGAAAGGAAAGAATGCGAATCGCGTCGTAACGAGCCAGGTGTCATGATGGGCCGGTCTACTAGGTCATAATTTGGTCCTGTCATTGCCCCGGCTGTTATTGATACCAGAAGCGCCAAAAATGGATAATGGCCTTATTTAAAATACTCCGCACTACCAGGAGTATCCGCTTTAAAGGCGTCCGTATTTCGAGGGGATCCGCTTTTGCAAAGTTGCAGGACTTGGCGGATAGAGTATTTAAATAAGTTTTCCGTCATCAGCAAATGTTCCCTCTTTTGTGGGAATGAGCAGTGTATTATCTGTCATTAATCCATATTAATTGAAGTAAGAACTTCTAGCCATTTCTGCGTCCCAGCAAAGTTCACCTGGCGGTTACCACGGCTAATGGTTTTTCATCCGTGGAGGCATGAGCCCATGATTCCCTCAGGTGGGCGTCTACTACAGTGAGTGGTTCTTTGTTTGCTGAGATACACTTTCATAAGGAGTCAAATTCATGCGTTAAGGCAGGGCATTTCCCGAAGCCTTGTGGACCAGCCTATTGTGAATAGAGGTTCATTGATCATGGCGGAGTGCGATTCCACGATAAGATGTATAATCCCATGACAATCCATGTTGCAGGGGTACTTATCTTTATATCTATTTTCTTGTAACTTGCTAAGTTAACCATCATCTACGACCCTTTTTCTTTTTATTTCAATGCATGGCTTCCTTGTTTAGGTAAGCTAAGTCTTGAGAAAGCCTCTAATCCCGGCTCGGATCCAGTTGTTTTGATGAAAAGAAACCTATACGAGGTTTCGCTTCTAAACTTCAAACCATGGGCAGGAGGCCTTGGCGAATGTAAATGCCCCCAATCTCACTCCAACCACTTCTCCTGCCATAGTAATCTCTTTTGATGATGAACTCACTATTTTTTGCGCAAGCGTTTGAGACAAAGAAGAAAGAAATTACATGCCATCATCGTCTCAATTAAATCCGCCCAGGCTGCAATTGCTATACACAGCAAAATGCAGGCTAGGTATCGAAGAAGGCAAGAAGAGCATGTTTGAAGCAATGCAATGAGTCTTCCCTTGATTGCTATACAGCCCGTTACATGAAAGCGCCCTCTTCAGCAATTATCCAAGAGGGTCATCTTTAGAATAAATGTATGGAAGCCTTTCATGCAATTCAACCTCTCCTCTCGACTGAAGAGGGACGAAAGCACCCCTCGGCGATCTATGAGCGCTTTTCCCTCTACGCTCTTTATACCAATGCATCTTAATAGTTCCGCTTATCACTTCTCGTATTACGCTAATTTTTCTCCTATTTCTGACCTCTTACTTTCATAGGCTCTCACCGCTCAATATACTGCGACTCGTCGGGAGGTGAAGGAGATCTCTTCTGAGAAGAAGCATGAGGCCTTAGAATCCACTCAAATTTCTCTGAAGGAGAGAGACGAAGTGCTGAATAGTGCCAAAGATGCGTTATCCGCTGAGCAGGAGAAGTATCAAAAGTTGCGAGAGGAGAAGCAGGCAATGGAGCTTGAGCTTGCTAAGAGGTACAATACTCTCGAGAAGACTTAGAAGCAGATGGCCAACCGTCATGGCGAAAGGCGTATTAGAAGGCTCCCGTTCGCCGGTCTTAAAACTACGAAGATCACGAGTAGCAAAAACTCATGCCTTAAAGTGGAGACTTGTCTACTTAGGATTGTGAGGCCTCGGAGGTCGCAGATTCAAAGGAAGCGAGTGTGACCTCTTGGCCCGGATAAAGAATCGTTATTTGTTGTGATGGGATTTATGGATAAGTTCAGCGGGAGCAAGTTTCATGTTCTTTGGACACATTTACCGTTTCAAGGAGGATTGGCTGAGGAATGCTTTGAGGACTTTGTTAGTGGCCAACCATACAGGCTCTTTAAATCATTTGAAGTTGCTACGATAGCCGTGGAAGGAGGGGAGATGCAGGAAGGTATTGGGAGGTACTATAGAGGCGTTGGGCAGAGAGATCGGCTGATAAAGAGATAGTTTAGTTTATCTCTTTTTACGTATCCTACATTTATCGGACTATCTTTTTCCGTTTTCGGACTATGTTTTTGTCTTTTTATTTGCGGTTATTTTGTGCCCCATTATTTGCATGTTATTTTCCTTGCTTGTATATTCTTTCCCCTTGTTACCCCTTTCAAGAACATTTTCCTTTGAAAAGGAATATATTCTTGGCAGTTCAAACACCCTTTACAGATTTTGGCTAATTCTCATGCTTCGTCATAAATGCCGTATTAGCTAATCTGCGACGTTCATGTGGCGAAACCAAAACGTCATCTATTAGGCATCGCATGAAAATCAAAACGTCACAGACATGTCACGAAGAAAGTAGTAAGATGATTGTATGACATTTGTAAACGTCACCAGCCCTGGAATAACCCGGCTAAAACCATCATAGAAACGTGGCAATTTGACCTAAACAACCGACCTAGAAACGTCACACTATGTGAAATAACCCGTTACGTTTAACCTTTTACTTACGTTATATATCGTTTAGTGAGGCTGGACCCGGAGATAGTATAAATACATTGAAATATAATCGATATCAGGACTAGTATTAAAATGAGTAGTATTTTATTTCACGGATAATAATATATTTAGAATCGTTTCATAAAATTTGATTACAAAAGTGCAAAATAAAACCGCGTACAAAACGGGACTACAAAACTTACACTATTTGGATAACCTTCACCACAAAATATCTTCTTGTTCTTATCATTTCCTTCTCCATTTGGCTGGTCCTGCATCATCTCCATCTCAAAATTTTATTTTTTCTTTCTTCATTTTTCTTCTCTTCCCTTTGTTGTAAAGACTAAAAAGTTTTTAGTAGCTTCCCCTCATCATCCTCATATACTTCAAGGTAAAGTTTGTAACTTTTTTTGCATTTTTGGTAGAGTTATGGAAGTTTGACTTTATTTATTCTCTCCGAACTTAGTTGACTTTTCCAAGAACCATCTTTAAGTGAGTAAAAAGTATACTGGGCCTTAATATAATTGTTTGGAGTAAAAGAAGTTTTGATGTTTAGGTAGTTGGGAAGAGATTATGTTGGACATAATTGAGTAGTAATTGGGGTTGGGATAAAGTTGTTATAAAGTAAAATTAAATTAGTTTTGGGAAAATTAATTTTGGTTGATTAAATTGTGCAATTTTTTGGTGATTTAATGACTAGAGAATGATATTTAAATCAAAATAAATTATTTAGAGATTAAATCATAAAGTTATCTTTTTAAAAAACTTGAAGATATGAAAGACAAAAGATTCAAAGTTTGGAAATTTTAAAGTTTATTTGATTTTTATTTTGAATTATGAGATGTTGAATAATAATATTTGGAATTTAATAGATATAAAGGGGAGTTTATTAAATGGAAAGTAAAATAACGTATATAATTTCTTTGGATAGGAGTTGAGCCCCGGACCTATGCGTGGACTGCACAAAGATATTTTGTTGCTTTACTCGAGGTGAGTACAAAATCTCCACGATGAGACACCATATATATTATAGTTATATATTTGGCATGTGTTTTGTCATGTGGTTATATTGAAATGTATCTAGTTATTGAGATTGATGTTATGAGATTATTTGTAGTTATTATGATTACACTACCGATTGTTGGAGTAATGCTTGTGTTGCGTGTGGTATGTATTGTTTGTAGTTGGGTGTTGAATAATGGGATTCCATTCAAACCTATTTTTGAAGATAACAAATTGTTTAATCGAACTAATCCCGTTTTCGAGTGAACATGTATTCAGGTTTATTCCTAAATAAAGTTCAAAGTGCTAAAATTGTTGATCGGGAAGTTCGGGAATTTCGTTGATGGAGTCAAACAAGCGCCCAAGCCTTTCAAAGGAGCTCGTGTTCTTCTTTTTATATGCAATTTGTAAGGAAACTCTTTTTTAAGTATTTTGCCGTTTTAAATTTCTTGAGTAGACTTTTCCGTTTAAACTTAATTGTGTTTGAAAAGCGAAGGTCCGTAGTTCAAATTCTTAAGTATAGATTGACTCATAGTTAAGTCTCGTACCAGGTAGTACATGTGGCATTGGATTTCGAGAATTAGCTTGAAGCGATGTTATTTTGGAATTGACGCTCAGACATGGGGACCCTTCGAGAGAGGGTCTCGGGTCACAGTGATCGAGACCCTTGAGGACCCGAGGTCTAGATGGGGTCCAGTCGAGATACTGGACCTCTCAAATAGATCTGGAATGGGCTTATAGCTTGTGCACAGTCCATCGAGGGCTCATCGAGACCCCCTGGTCTCGATGAGGTCACGATGCAGGCAACTCTTTTAACTCAAAATTTGTGCACTATATAAGCCCCCTCTTTTCAAAACCTAAACAACTTTTGCAGCTTCTTGGAGCCTAATTTAAGGCATTTATTTCTTTGAAAAGCAAAAGGCAAAAGTCATAACTCTCACATTTAATACTTCATAATCCTTTGTAGAGAGTTTCCTAGTTGTTGTGACAATTCATTCCTTCTCAAACATTTATTGTTTGGGGTAAGTCAGCAATATTAGGAAGCATAGAGATTTACTATTCTAGGTTGAGTAGTACTTTGAAATCCTGAGAGTGTGTTCTTGGGTTCCTAATCTAGGTTGATTAGGAGTTGAAATCCTTAGCGGGTAGCTTGGGTCACTTAGTGAAGGCTAGGTGTTTGATAATAGGCTTGAGAGAGTTGCTTGTGTGTAATCGAAACATTTCTTCAAGCGCTGAATTATCTTTGCCAAAATCCGAGGTTGGAAAGCCGTGATGACGATAGGGAACAAAATTTCGCTAATATCTATATTGTATTTCTTCTTCGCCTCTTTACTTTAGAGTCATCATTATATTATTACTAATCATCTTGTTGTTTTATTGTTGACTAATCATTCTCGAGCTTAGGTTATCGGGTTATCACATTAGAACATATTCCTATTATTTTTTATTTCCGCATTGTTAAATTAAAACTCGAAAAAGTAAATAATTTAACGTAAAACCTTATTCACCCCCCCTCTAAGGTTGAATCTAGGCTAGCGGTTGGTGTGTGTATTCTTTTGCGGGTTGATTTGGGTGAGAGTAATTAACACATTGAGGGGGTAGCCTCGAGCGGGAGGTTTGGTGTGATATGCATATTGAGGGCATAGCCTCGGTCGGGAGGATTGTGATGTATATATATGGGTGTTGGGAGATATGTGTGTTGGTGGATGTGTGGATTTGGTGGTTTGATGTTATATGTTTGTTGGACTAACCATTATTAGTTGTATTGTTTATTTGAATGAATATTTGATTATGCGTTGTCGATGGTTATGAATATGTGGAGTGTTATATTGATCTCGTAGTAATGTTAAATAAGAGGTTAGTATAATTTGGGAGTAGTTGTTCATTGAGTAGCCTTATTAATCTTTATACATATGTATCTTATATATAAGTATGATTCTATGTGGTTTTGATACTATTAAATTGGTATTTGTATTCACCTAAGCTTGACTTACTCCTATTCTCTATGGGCGTCTTATGCATAGGTTTCTAGGAGTGATCATTTGAGGTTACTAAGGGCTGCGTTGGCAGACTCACGGAATAAGATGTCGTAGAGTGAGGCAGTGGTGGCGGAGAAGTCCTCAGCCAGTCCTTCTCCTATTGTTTCCTCTTGTTATATTTTTCTAAATTGATGTTGTGTATTGAAATTAGGTAGCATGGCCATACTACTATTATGATGTATTGTGGAGACTATGTTGTATTGTTTGGTTGTAATATTCTAGTTGATGTATGTTTATGTTAATGATGTATTTTAGGGGTGTGTTGTTAGTTCGCCACGATGGACTAAAGAGTATTATTATTATTATTAATATCAAATGAAGTCATTTTATGTGGTTATCCATCGATTGGTGACTCAAGTTATGCAGGTTATTATTAGTCTTAACCTCGAGTGAGCCGACTGAGGGTAGGTATTACAATTTTGAAGGTATTTTGAGAGGCTCGGGGATTACTCACAAATTACACCTGCACCACTCTAGGAAGCTCGGGATTCTCTAGGTGGTCTGGGTACTCTAAAATTATGTGGAGTTAAAGCTAAAGTCTTGTTTGATTACGGGCTACTCATTCTTTCATATCTGCAGATTTTCCGGCGTATTCCTATAGCGCTTCGAAATTCTTGCTATACCGCCTTCCTAATTCTAACGCCGGTAGAATGCATTAAGATTAATTGAGTGCTTAGAAGCATCCTTAAGTATTGGAAATCACAGTAGGAGGTTTGAGCTTGAATGGGTGGCTTCAGCGACAAAATCTTTTTTAGTAGGAGGTTTGTGAGATGCTCGAATCATGTTAGTGGTTGTAAGTTTTGGGAATGGATTGATGATGAAGTCTCACCTCTAGTTAGGTCCTTTTTTAGTGTGAAGCTGAAGAAGGCACAAAGGAAAGCTAAAGTCTTTTCATGGATGTTGTTCTTTTGTGTTCTTATAATGGTCATGAAGTAAGTGATGTTTGGTCATTTTTGATAAGTGTAATTATGGCTTCACTTGTGGTGAATGCAGAAAGAACTAGGAAAGTAGAAGTTAATATAGAGTAGTTGGTCTTTGTTAGTTGTTGTCATTTTGATTAGTGTAATTGGTGGGGAATTTGTGTTCTTGTAATGGTCATAGTAGTTAATCTGTTTTGGGAATGTTTGTTGTATGTAGAGCACTTGTTGCCTACTTTGGTTGCTCACTTGTGATGTTATGTATTGTTATTGTGCAATGTAATGGCCTTTGTATTTGTGGTTTCATTGACATAAAAGGAGCATAAGAATAAAAAATATGAAAGACACTATAAATAATTGAACAAAAATCATAATATTCCATTAATCAACCCATGTTACTATTAAATATTCTTTTCATAATATTCCATTAACAAAACGTTACCATCCATATACCTACACGGGTACAAAAAGTTACCATCCATATTCCACCTACCAAAATATTCGACCTACCATAATGAAGACAACAATAAAGGTTCAACCTAACAACACACAAAACAAATTGACAGCTAGAACATAAATAAAGTTAAGAACCACATGAGGGTTCCTTCTCCTTGACCATTAACTTTTCTTTGGGCCCAGTTCGCATTGTGACCAGCCGCGCCACAAATCTTGCAATGTATTACAACCACTTACTTTGTTGCCTTATAAGATCCAGCTGTTGCGTCTTTAGCACGCTTCGCTTTCTCTGCGGCCTCCTTCTCTTGCTTCTCTTTCAGTTCTTGAGGGTCTACTCTCCTACATCTTTTTGGTTTTCTGGCGCCTCATATCGGGAGGCAAAGCGGAAGCGGATCCCAGGTTTGGCGACCAGGAAGGGGCTCAAGGAAATGGTTATAAGCATCAATAAACGCCTCCTTCTTGAAACAGTCTTCAACATAATTTCTTGAGTCTTTGTTGGTAGATTTGAAGACACATACTACGTGTACACAAGGAACACCACCAAGCTGCCATAGTCCACAAGAATAGCTTTTCTTCGCGATGTCTACTACATCGGCATGTTTTGCAGCATTCACTTGAATGCAAGGGAACTACCAAAGATCTTGTAGTGTAGGTTTTGGGTGGTTTCTCCCCTAATTTGCAAAGTTTCAATCACCCCAGGGCCCGGACTTCGTGCTTCCGTTTAGTCCGTCTTTCTTTCATATTCTGACCTATTCATGCCTTAGTAGTATGGTATAAGGTGTTCAACATGGTAATTATCGGTTGATCCCTTGCTCTTAGAATTACTTTATTGAATGCCTCGGCCCAATTATTGACAAGCATAGGGGAGTTAGTTCGGTCTGAATACCGCATCTTATCCCGCGCTAAGCTTTCCAAAGTTTGTTCAAGGAATCGCGTAAACCCGATAGACAAGGACTTGATTTTCTCCATCTACTTGCTTCAAAATAAAACGTACCATTTATCGCGCGGCCTCACATCAAATCGCCCGAATACTTTTCCGCTAAACCTCTTTCTTGATTGCGTAAATACTTAACACATAAAATGCATGTTCAGCCATTGGAACCTCTTTCTTGATTGCATTTTCAAGATCCTGAAATGACCAACAAAAATTTTAGTTAAGTAGAGTACAATAAACTTAGTTAATGAGAATTACCTTTTCTTGATCGATCATCATAAAAAAATTTAAGCTTGTTGATCCATCTCCAAATTTTCCTTGATGAAAGTGAACAAACTTGAATTCTACCGATTCCCATTCTCCACTTCAACAAGCGCCTATGCTACGGGATATATGCCGTTGTTACCATCTAAACCCACAACAGCTAAAATTTGACCCTTGAAGGCACCTTTAAGGAAGCATCCATCAAGGCATACAAACTTGCTACATTCGGCCTTAAACCTGCCTTGAGGCTGTAGACTCTTATATCGTTCAAATTTTTACTCATTTAATTTAATTCTCACAGTTGAGTTGGGCATCACATCCAACAAAGCGTGGCCATAAAATACGTAATCTTGCAGAACTGTCTTTTTCATTCCATACATTAAGTAGCCGGTTGTTTGTGCCCTCGAGCCGTAATCGAAGATAATCTCAACTTCAACATCCTTGCTTTCGGGAATTGATAAGTGGGGCTCTCTCCTTATTTTGTTCACATATTTTTCTGCCATGAACTTCACTATCATCATTTTGTTCCTCACCACAACCTCACAAGTATGGTCATCAACAATTATCTTAATTGTGAGGTCGGATATTTTTCCAACTCTTGAACACCAAACTAAGAAAGTTACACCCTTGATTTGCATTTGGCTTTTGCCTTCACTTGTCATTTTTAGAAAGTGGCACGGCTTCTTATCTTAGCAGAGTAGTTCCTAATCAATTTCCTAAATTCCTTGACATTTCAAACACCATACCGATAAGTATTAATGGATGCAATCTATGTAAGACTTTGTTCCTTAGTCTGTTTCAGCCTTCATCTTTCTCTACTTTCTTCTTCTTCTTCTTTATTCTTAACTATGCCTTGCTTTCTTGAGATTTGTTCGTCCCCATCATCACTAGAGCTCTGTTCATTTTGTTGATTCGAAGTCTCAAAGACATCCTCTTCTCAATTTAATTTGTATGTATCACCTAGAAAGGGTCCTAACACCTCTAGTGCTTCCTCATAGTCTGAAACACACTATCACACTAGCCCGATCATTTTGTTTCTTTGCCTCACATTAGCTTCTTCATCACCATAATCCATAGGTAAATCATTCCTCATAAACAAGTGCTTGTCAAAATCATCATACCCCCACCACATTCAAAGTCAATACATGTGTCATCTACTAGTTCATTCGCCATATTCTCCACCTCATCCAAATTCACTATCTCATTCAAATTCTCTACCTCAACCTCATTCGCCATATTCTCCAAATTCTCTCATGCTCTAACTTCATTCTCATTCCGCCTTGTTAAAATTCTCTCATCTCCGATTCTCCCCATCTTCCTAAACTCTTATCATTCTCGATACATTTTCTATTCTATATTTGGTAATCGATATTCTCTATCCGCTTAACTTCAATATCATCAATTTCTCTTAAAACACATTTTGGCCACATTTTCCTAATCTCAGCATATATCTCACCTAGTAGCAGAGAGTACACATACGTTTTAGTAGGAGTGGAAATACATCTAATGTCCTACTTTGAGTACCAGCAGCCATGCTCAACCTGATCCGAATCAACTTTTTCGGTGCACTAACCCATTATCCAAATTTTTCATTGGTTTCCTAAGATAATACAAACACATCTCCGTTAATCCCAATTGCCCACATAATGTCGTGAGATAAATCATGGACAAGTCGAACAGCTACTTATCCGCCTTCTTTCCGCTTCCCTGAACATAAACCACGACACCCACTTGAACTGTAAACTCCCCTTTTCCATGGATTCTAAAGCTAAATAACTCCTTGTTGATACCTACAATAATTTAAATTATGGTCAATGCATGTACTTATTTTTTATAATAGTTAGAAATTGAAACTTTTGAAAAGCAAAGAAACACAAAACAACTTCAAACCCAAAAAAGCTAAAAAAATCTTACCATAATGCTTTTGAAAGGTGAACCTTTCGTCTTCACTTCGCCATATCTTTTAAGGACTTCCTTTCTTGCTTGTAAATAGCCATTCTGATACCTAGGTGGCATTTAGGCAGTGTGAAGGTTTGAATTTTGGTAGAGAGGAAGAAAGTGTTTGACTTGAATATGAAAAGTTCTAAAAAGTTTTCCAAGTCAATGGCAGATGAAAGAGTTGTTTGTTTATGATTTAATTGACACTTTAATTGAAGCCACACTTTAAATTATATGACTGCATGGCGTAGGATATACTGACATCTATAATGAAAGAGGCAAAATACCCCATATTTTAAAATATTAGCCCATTTTCTCGAAAAAGCGTAAATTAGGGGGCAATTTAAAACGGAAAATAGTTTAGTCCTCCATTTGAAAAAATGGATACTTCAATCCCTTATTTGAAAGCGTTTTATTAGTTCAGGGGGCATTAGGAAATTAAGCCTATTATATTTAGATAACTAAACTTGTACATTAACAAAATTGTTAAATTTCACATTTCATATAGGGGCGTTAGTAGGTTGGGCGAAATCGATATCCGCTCGATACTCACCCGTAAAGCATATTGATCTAACGTGATAATAATCTAATTAGATTAAATTAGGTACTATTCGTTTTGAAAAATTATCTTATTAAATCAATTGAAGAGTATAAATTATGAGTTATAAAATACACACACACTATATCACGATTTTTAATAGTAAAAATGCGATTTTATCCATTTGCTTTTTAAATTAGCCAATAGTGAAAGTTTTATTTTGTGGCAAAATATTACTTTCACATCTAGAAAAATACTCCCTCGGTCTCTAAAAAATTGCTTGGCATTTGATTTTAATGAATAAACTTTTTACTGATTTTGAGCTAAAGAATAATTTTAATGTATTATATATTTATTTGAAGAAAATATAGTAATAGGTAGTATATATTTTAGTATTAAATTGATAATTTTGATTGAAATAAAAATTTGGGATAGGAATGAAGATGTAAGAAGTTGGTTCGATTTACATTAAAAGTGAAAAAGGTGTTGTTTGATCGGAGATGTGGGAAGCGATCTGCCTGACAATAGCGGCCACCGCAGGGAACAACATCGGGAAAGTCCTTCAGAAAAAGGGCACTCTCATTCTTCCTCCTCTCTCCTTCAAGCTCAAAGGTCAATTTGATTTTGATATATACTTGTCTTTTATGCATGCTATTCTTTGGTAATAAAATATCTTCAATTAAGTTATAAAAAACAATTAACGCTTTGTAATTTCTAAATGCATTTTTGATGTTAAGAGAATATTCTGATATCTAATTTTTCATATGGGATCTTCTTGCAGGTGATAAAAGCATATGTTTTCAATAAAGCATGGATAATAGGCTTCGTCATGGATATTTTTGGAGCATTGTTGATGTTGCGAGCACTTTCTCTAGCCCTGCTTATGCACTTTTACTGGCTTCTCTCTCAAACTTATTAGATTTGTATTTATTGGGACTAGCATTACTCCTTCCCTTTTCAGTATTTATTTGTTAGTGTCCTTCAAGAGTAGGTTCATAGTTTCCCGATTCCAATTTGTTTTAGGTGTCTGTGATACAACCAGTTTCTGGCTGTGGACTTGCCATTCTATCAATATTCTCGCATTTTTATCTGAAGGAGATCATGAATGCTATTGACTGGCTGGGCATCACATTGGCTGGAATTGGCACCATAGGTAATGTAAGTTCTGTGTATTGGAGCCATGCGCTCAAAATTGCCATTTCTCTTAATGGCACAACTAGTGCTAATTTCAGCGATCTTTTGGTAAATTTGATTTTATATTGACGTCTTCGTTAAATATCTATATGGACTCCTCACATTTTGGAATAAATACATAGTTTTAAGTTCCAACTTGGACATGTAGACACAAACGTTTTATCATCCTTGTTCATATAGGAAGTTGCAACAAACTTCCTTGAGATTCTTGTTCATTTCTAGTTTGGTACTTCACAGAAGTTACAGCATGCATTTCTGTCTGCAGGTGTTGGTGCTGGAGGAGAGGAGCAAAATTCTTCATCCATCTCAATTTTTCATTTACCATGGCTTGCTTTTGTCGTTGCTCTCTTGTTTGTAGGTACCTTACCCTATGCACTCTCTGTTGCAAAAACATGAGTATGATATTCAGCTCTTCATGTATGAGTAAAAGCGGGTGTCACCTCACTCAAATAATTCTCCATGAGTTGCGTTGAGCATAATCTAAAAGTTGACCATTTTAGAGTCAGAAAGACTGCGTAGACATCTTTTTTAATTTTCATGCTGATAAGTTGATCTTAATTTTGCTAACAGTGTGTTTAGTTGCACTTCATTCTTTTTTTCTTCTGGCTGTCAAGAAAAGCTTTCCATTCAATTATATTTTTTGTTAAAGAGCATCAGAAAATCAGGGTAACTCACATGGGTGTAATAAATATTAAACTTATGATTAGAAGTCGCCTTTTAAAACCAAATTTGGGGTAACAGCCTAATAGGGGTTAGTTTTAAAAACAGAACCATATTTCAAGTGCAATATGATCACATCAACATGCCCCAATGCCTCGAAGAGGCTCCGCTGTCTTGGGTAAAGTGGGGAGGATGTCTTATAGTATCTTGACTCGCTTTGTAATAACGGGGAGGCTGTTTAAGTGAGAAAAGAATGAAGTGCAAACACCATCTAAAACTTCACAATGTAATGAACTATTTTGATTTATTCCAATATATCCAAGAGCCCAAGAATATAAAATCTTTGACGACCAGCCTTCATAAGTTCTCGAAGGTTATTTTTTCATATGAAAATCTATATGAATATTCAGAACTTCAATTTTTATAATTCAGTCTCATATACTTTTCGTGTGCCATAAATATTCTGTTCTGCCTGGGAATAATAAATTGTTCCTACCTAAAGAGATGCTGACTGGACTTGGACCTCCATTATTTTAATATTGACAGTTACAATAAAATATTCAATCTGCCATTATTTAAGTATCTAATCTGCCATGGGCAGTATTGCCTTCCCTAGGGATTGTTACATACCCTTTTCATTAATGCAATAAGGATTGATCAATGAGATACTGATGTAGGTATAGGTTTGTTCATGTTGCAGTCTAAACTACAACGTGATGTCTATAAGATCTCAATAATCTGGTGCCACATAGATCTATCTCAATTTTCTTCTTATTTGCTACATTATATATTATTTTCGCAGTTAAAACTGCAGAGATCTATCAACAGAATTGTACTAAGTGTGCCACATTCGTTATTTTACACCTCCTGTCACTACTTACTTTTTACGAAAATCCTGTTTTTCATCCTTTGAGTTGGGAAACGTTCTAAGCAACCATGATAGATTATATATGAAGTGTCGCAAACCTATCTTCTTAGAAAGCATTTCACCCTTTGTGAGGTAACCCAATTACTTCAGCATAAAAGTGTCTGAATTGTGAAACGATGTCACATCACCTTTAAAGGAGATATTCTATTCTTCAGACATCATTTATGTATTGTGGTGATGTTAAAAGGATTTATAATTTATCTCATATGCGTGTTTCTTATAGGGAAAAAAAAATGCTTAAGAATAGATAGAAAGGTTAAGGCCTTTCCATTTCCAATCAACTTATTTCCCTCCATTCAACTGTTCTAAAATTATAAATACTATATGAATAGATTATTGGGTAAAGTGTGCCCCTTTGATACCAAAACTTGGTCATATTATCTTAAGTGGCTACACATTTTTTACATTCTTCCTCACACATAAAACAATAAACATGCATCTATTTTACGGGTTGTGTTTTTTGTGTGCGCTGTCAGGTGCTTCTGAATGGGTGGCTTCGTATTTACAGACGGCAGAGACGTGAACAAGAGTTGGTAACTCCTTTGAATATATCTGTTGCACGTTGAGTTTTACTGAAATATCCCTTCTTTTACTATTCTTAGGCCCCCTACTTCTTCCATGCAGATGCAATATGAAGTTGTGGAAGAAATTATATATGGCTTAGAATCTGGCATTCTTTTTGGGTATGGTGAAATATTCACTTTTTCACATTATTAGTACACATACTTCTTCCTTGCCGATGTAGTATGACATTCTGAAAGAAATTATGCAAGACTTGGGAATTTGTATTCATTTTTGGTTTAGTGCTAATAGAAATTGACACTTACAAATCTATTTTTTCAGATTACATGGTTTTAAAGTTGAGGATAGAGTATATAGTTATAACTGGCCACTCAAACTATGGGCTTGTTGGTGTGGTGCCAATAAGAATTAGTTTTTGGTTAGGAGGCTGGGATTGTTAGTTGTTTAGTTTAATCATACTATGAGCCAAGCCTTAGATACCTTACTGAAGAAAATATCTTACTCCCAACTGAGATGTTTATGGTTGCAAGCCAATGGATCCTGCTTTAATAAAATGATTATAACTATTTCTTTTTTCCTTTTTGGAATGATTATGTCTGTTTGAATTATGAGCCGCTTGTCCAATATAAATGCATTCCCCAAACTTATAGACCTTTTAACGTTAGCTTTGTTACCTTTGTTACCATCTTTAATCTGCAAAAAGTATAATCGCAGGATGGCTTCTGTAATTTCAAAGATGGGATTTGTATTTTTGGAGCAAGGCTTTTCAAAGTTATTGCTTCCTGTGTGCATCTCGATTAGTATATGCTGCAGTGGTTCTGGATTTGTATACCAGGTACTAAGTGCTAGTCTACATAAATTGTTTTATCTTTCTAACATGTTGGTAGCATTGTAGCACCCACATATCCGTCTCCTTTTATTTAGTTCGGATGCATGGAGTTAGCCACGTATTTGGAGATATAATAAAATCCATGAGAAGCTAAAAAATAAAAATAAAAAGTTTGAAGTCAAACTAGTTTTGCTCAGTACCCATTGAGATTTTGGTCATGGGGTGTGTCTTGTTTCTGTAGGTTTTCCGATGGATATGCAATCTTTTTTAAGCACCTAGGTTGTGCTGGATTTGTCTATTATTCCCTCTAATTTGATTCATGGTA
This sequence comes from Lithospermum erythrorhizon, assembly GCA_019722365.1. Taxonomy (NCBI): domain Eukaryota; kingdom Viridiplantae; phylum Streptophyta; class Magnoliopsida; order Boraginales; family Boraginaceae; genus Lithospermum; species Lithospermum erythrorhizon. The sequence goes on from JADFUC010001101.1 coordinate 91,107, forward strand.
TATGCTAACTATTATAAATGAACTATTTCATTCTTTAAAATACCGGTTTCATGTTTACACTATTCATCTCGTTACCACACACTTATGACCTTCTCCCTGAAATCCATGGCTTCTACATTCTTTTGGATATAGTTGAAAACTTGAACAAAGTCAACTACTTACCTTAATATCTTTCATGATAGAAGATTAGGGGTGCATATTTGTCTCCTCTTGCCTTCTCTTGGAGTAATGCCTGGTAGATCTTAAGTTCTTTCATCTGCTTAATTTATTTGCATCGACCAGAGGCTTTTCCAAGCTTGTTTGTATTCAGGCTACAGTTTACACATCATACATCAACAAAAGTAACTCATTACCTGCATTCCAACATCAATAGATCAGTTTATTTTCTTGAGGAGAGACTAATCAATTTCCCCGGTCAATCATTCACAGTAGTTAATCCTTGTATTTTGTCACATCACACAAGCATAGCTGCTTACATACTGTTTGTGTTACTATCAAACAGACTCGTGGCTTGAAGCATGGGAGGGCAATTGTTGTGTCTACATGTGCTGCTGTTGCATCAATTGTGACTGGTGTGCTTGCTGGCATGCTTGCTTTGGGTGAAAAATTACCTTCAGCGCCAATGGCTCGGTTATTACTATTGCTTGGATGGTAAGTATACCTGTCTTCTTTTGAGAATTATGTATTTGTTAGCAGCGGAACATCATCCCTACATATTTTATCTATTACAACTGCCAGTGTCTGAACGTTTTAAGTTGTGAAGTCCAAATTATAAGAAAGTTAATCTGAAAGAGTTCACTTTCACCATCTCATGCAGTTTTATATATTGTGTCATGGAAAATACTGCCTCGTTCTCCAAGTCTTCTTACAGATTTCCATTGCGTTTTGTAAATGCAGGCTATGCATCATTCTCGGTGTAGTGCTATTAGTGTCTTCAACAAAGCTGATCAGGGGCCTACCAAGGCCATGGCGACGTCTTGTTCGTACTGGCCTGGAGAGGTCAGCCAGTCATAGGCACCCTGCATCTAGCCGCAGTAAAGATCCTATTCCAAGTGCTGTCATCCAAACATCCACATTACATCAGTTGATATCATCCTCTTCTTCGAAAGAGAAACCTTAACTCAAGCTAGTACAGAACTACATGTTGCAAGTCATCGGTCGACAAGGATATATACCTTCTTCTTTTATTCGTTCATTCTGGCATATAAGAAAGCTCAAACATAGTGTACGGCTGTAGAAACAACCTAGTCCGAATTATCTGTGCCAATTTATGTACCTATGCTTGACGCAAGAATATTAGGATGGCAACGGTCACGTTTTCATTTACAAATTCTTAAATTTTAGGAAATTTAACTTTCCGCGTTATTAATGACAATATGTTTGTTTGTTCTACAGAATGCCACGTGAGTACAGATGATTATTTGGTCTGTAATTTAGAATAATCGTTAACACCCTCAGTTTGAGCATTTAAAAGCCTTAGTTTCATAGTACCCCTCTACTATAAATAAGCTTTTGGATTTAACTTTCGATCTTTTCAAATTTATCTTTTCAAAGCAGGGATCGAACTTTTTAACTTTTCAAATTGCTTTCTAAGTTCCATTTAACACAGACAAATTTGAAATCACACCTAGAATTAGATGTTGGAAACTATTTTTAAATAAAAATATATACTATATGTGTTCTTAAAAAAAAATCTTATTTAATAATAAAATTAAAAAGAAACTCCCTTCTTCTCCACATCTAAAAGGAGTAATAGTTACATTTCAAATTTACTCTCGTATTATTTGAAATCCGTCTAATTTAAAAGTCTGGGTTGAATAGTATGTTCACTATGTTGTTATACGTTGAAGTAAAAAATTTAGAGTTTGATTTTTACAAGTAAAAAGTTTGAAATGTAACTATTACTTCTTCCATATCAAATACTTGTTTGAGGTTTATATGGTTATCACTTTGATGGAGTTGTAATGCAAAGAAGAATTTTTATTATTTATCTTAAGGGTACAAAATAAAATCTTCTGTATGGAAAAATTCCTTTGTGTACAAGTTTTATTAAATCGAAGAGGATCGAATGTCTAACTATAAATCTAAAGCGTTCTTTGAGGATTTGTGAGATGTTGTGCTTGCTTGACTTGATTTAGTCTTAGGGAGCTTGGTATGAGCTCGAACGGCTTGAGTTGATTTGTCTTGATTTAGTTTGGACAAAGGCTGCATAAAATTTGGATATGTGTCCTAGTCTTGATGGACTTGAGACTAATGATACGGACTTGGATATGGTTAGTCGGGGAGCCTTAGCGAGTGTATTCCACGTGTTAATTTTGTGTTGGAGTTGATCTTGGATCTTGGACTTGACCTCTGGTCTATATTAGACTTGATGGACTTCTTTGCCATTGTGTTGTGATAATGATCTTCACTTTTGGCGATGGAACTTAAGGATGTTCCACTGGTGAGGCAGGTGTATTGCTCAAGCTCTTGCTTATTGTGGACTTAGTAGGCATGCTGTGTCTTTAGTGGGACTTGATTTGGGGATAGAACTCCGAGCTCTTAAGGCGTAGAGTGATAGCAGAATTTATTGAAGCAATGTCGCTTCTTGCTTGTACTGTGACCTTAGCGGGGTTGTTTGTTATGTCTGAGGCTTAGTGAGATTGGCCTCACTTGGTTTTTGATTTAAACTTTTGAAGCAATGTGCGCTTGCTTATACTCTGTGACATCCAAACATTCTTTGTGGTGATATTGTGATCAATATGAAGAGTTGGAAATGTCAACCTTAATGATGACAACGTCGATGGGGCCAGGGGCCTTAGCGGTATGTTCTGCTGGACTCAGATTATAGGGATTGAATATTCGGTGTATTTCCTATATACGGGACATTAAGATCAAACTGAGGTTTTCGGTGTTATTGCAGATTATGAATAATCAGTGCTTGTAGCTTATTCTAAATATTGACGTTCTGAGAAACTTATCAAATTCTCATCAGATTTTGCTTCTAACTTGAAGAATTACTGTGTTTGTGTAGTAATCTTAATTTCAGGCGCCTATTTTAGGTTACTGGAGATGTTTTCCAGCCATCAAAGTGGTGTTTTTGTTGGTGGTTTAAAAGATTTAACAGAAATTTTTAGAGGTGTCCCTCGTATTTTTCGAATGTTTTTGTGTATTTTGAATGAGAATGTTGATCACGAATTTAGAAAATATAGAAGTATTTGTAGGCTTCTAGGCTTCAAATACTTGCTTCTAATTAGTTAGTTTGATTTCGAATTGAATCCACGATCTTAACCGTCAAACTTTGAGCCAAGATCTGAACCGTCGGATATTTAGGAATTAATTTCCCTCCAAGAAATCAAAATAGGCGCCTATTTTGATCAAGAAGGTTCGGATTTTAGGTCAAATGCATTTTCATATTGACGGACCTTTTGGAGCATTTATTTCGAACCACATAACTTTTGGAGTGCTTATTTTTGAACCACAAACTTTCCAGAGCCTTCATTTCACAAGGCCCTTTGGCCGATTTTAATTACATAAAATTAGGGATTTTTAGTCCCGAACCCTAAATTTAATGTACATTTAATTAGAGGCTATTTTATGTCGAAATCCTGTTCATACGAGGTTTCATTAGAATTTTAGAGATTCGATTGAGGAGCCACAGCCACGTGTTCTTTTAGTGGCTCGATTAAATTAAGTTGATTAAATGATGTAAAATCATTTTAATTTATTTTTTAATAAATTTTCAGCATACATAGATTGCCCCGCCGAACCGGGTACATACGTAATAAGGTGTCGGGTTAGAGCCAGACGATGTTCATTTTCGAAACATAGATATAGTACATGTTGGGGTTTCAAGGTTTTACTTCGGCGTAATGCTGGCTCCACAGACATACGGTCTCTTATTGACCTTTGTAGTAGCTTTTTGGACTAATGGTTCCATATTCTGTGTGAGTCATGTGAGGCGTCACAAAACCTTTAAGAAGTGTTAATAAGCACCTTTTTCGGGTTAGTGAGGGGTAGAGCCAAGCTTTTGAATGCTTGAATTAGGGCTTCTGCTTTGCTTCTTATAATTTGAGATCGATGCTTGAGATGTTGGAGACATCTGGAGCGCCTTTGGCCTTTGCTCCGGCTGGGACTTGCCCTTTTTCTTGTAGTATTTGACATTAGCAAAGTGGGATTCTTCCACTCCAATTTGATTTTAAATGCTGCTTTGGGTTGTTTTTCTCCATCCTATCTTTGATGCTGAGCACTTTGTAAAGTGTCGAGGGGACAACATTCTTTGCTATGGATCAAGGTCTTCCTAGTAGGATATTATAGCAAATATCACATGGAGACAAAGCTGGTTTAAATTCCTCTTATAGACTTACTTTTTTGACGTGAGCTCACGCCTTAGTTAAAACCTTGAATGATAATGCGGGATTGTTGTAAGTATTTAGTTAGAGATGCCTTAACTTTAATATGCGGGTGGTAGGATGTTTATAGTGATCCTCAAAACCCGGCATTAACTTATCACGACTTTGATCCCATATTTGAAGCACATAGGTGGTTTGTTGAGTACCATCTTAACTTAAATCATCAAATGAAATCGACCCAAGCTTTCGAGGATGAGCACTCTCCCAAAAGTTAAGCAGTACTTTGACACCGATTAAATTTGGGCGATGGTAGAGGTTATGTGGTTGGAAAGACTTTATTTTCATCAAGATTTATTGCCCCTTTCTTGCGAGATCCATCACTGCTCCTTGAATATGACATTTTCAATGGGATGTCCTTATATCCTATGATACTTACGGAAGTTGGCTCCGTGTACATTTTGCCTCCTCGGTCTCTTTGACTCTGAGGAGTTTTATGAGCTTTGCTTTCAATAGCTCCTCAAACATTGAGGCAGTCGGACTCAAGGAAGGGATAGTCCTTCTCTTGCATTTTCTTTAAGTGTGAGGCGTTCTTTCTTTCATTCGAGTCCTCCTTCGGCCTTTTTGTTACGAAGGAGGCAGTTGTTTTAAATCATGACATGTATTTCTTTCTTTCAATCTTGGGAGGCTTCCTTGGCTTCCTTGACTGCGTATTTGGACTTTGAATAAAGAGGTTGCGAGGAGCGAGGGCGTCCGCACATGCTCGGCAATCTTGGGCTCATGTGGTGAGCTCGTTACGCGACTACTTGAAGGTTGCAGGGAAGTATTCCCTGCGTAATCATTAGCGAGTTCCAGTGCATGCCCTTACCATGCACATGGTGATGGTGATGACTGCGAGTATATCTTTGTATTTGAGTTAGGACTTTCTCCAAATCGGTTGTTGATATGGCGCTCTCATTTTCTTTGTTTTGTAGGGTGCTTCAATGCTAACTATCCCTCTTTATCTTGAAGAGGTTGAGAAACTCACGCTTTCTAGGCCCAGGCCCAACTTCTTATGGGCGAGGCTCCAAGTCGATTGTACGGTTGAATATTTCCTTTGAGAAATGACAATGACCATTTCATCCCGCCCGGTCAGCATTGTTGCAGAGTCTCGACAAAGTGGGATATATGTTGTTAGGGTTCCCAATTCCATGAAGTGTTAGAGTTAGAAGTGGTGATAGCCCTTTGGCATCTTGACTAGTTTATATATAGGAGGTGTAGGGCTTTAGGTAGGTATGAAGGTGATTCAATCTTAAGCGGCCTTTTATTTGTTAGAATCTAGTATGAATTTATTCGTGATAAGCTTGCAATTCATACATCCGGATCCTCAAATTAGTATGTAACTAATCTAAACACAAAATATAAATGTATAATCGAGAATCTTTACATTGCTTAGGCGAAAGCGAACCCAAATCCTCACGATCAACCTTGCGTGAAAGCCTTCAAAATCCTCTCCCAAAAATTGTTCAACACCGAAATGATGTCTCTGAATTGCACACACCAGAGGGGAAAGCGAACCAGTGCCAGACTTGCTAGAGTTTGAAGATGAAATGAAAATTGGAAGAGAAAAACTCTTCCAATTCACTATGGACGTGGGTGGAGATTTTTTTATGATTCATTTCATGAAAAACCTAATCCCCTCTTTAAATACCAAGTCTGAGATTCCATTGGATTCTGGCTTGGCTTCGTTCAGAAATCGGGTTTAATAATTAACTTAATGGGACCGTTATAAACTACAATTAAATATGGAGTTACTAGTGAAGTTTTCTAACTTTAGTGTAAGTCAATTAAAATACTAGCAGTCACTATTGAACTCTTATCAAGTTATTCATCACTCAATTGTAATTGATTAAACTTAAGTTCTTAATTGATGTTCATCGACATATATTTGAAAATATATAAATATTAAGAGATACATTTCTCAATATAAGTCTACGTTAATTTCATTCTTAGGAAATATTATTCGAATATCATTGTATGTAGCGACTTACAGGCTGGATAATAGTAAGTTGTATAATAATAATTGACCCATTTACTGTATAACGATTAATAGAGTAAAAGATCTAGCAATCGCTCATAACCCCTTAATTATCGCGAGAGCCCACACTGAAAGCCTTATACAATTACTAAGGTGAACACTAAGTTACGGTAATCTCGTTTAACGAGCCGGTAAATGAATTGATCTGTGATTAATATAGCGGGCACAATAAAAGGGAATCGGTCTCATTGATTTCAACATTATTGCCCCCGATATATACTCTTTTTTCCAGCTGTGTTGTCGGAATCATTCCATCTACTAGAATGATAGGAGTTTCTGTTGTATTCCTCGTTGGTCCTTGTGGTGAACCTGAGGTATCATGAGGGAATAGATTAAGACGTCCATCTCCTTTTAGGAGTCATGGCGCCTCTTTTTGTTTTAAAAGCGACCCGTTGCTCTTACTCTATCTTTCCTTGAGTAGGCTATGCTTTCACGATGCTCCAGGCAATAGAGTCATCTTGATGTTGCATTTTTTACAACAAGTTTTTTCTACCATCCACATCGTTATCTACTTTCTTCAAGAGGCCAATACGATAATTATTCTTTGGTGCTAGATACATGAGGCGGTGTATGACAGACTCTGATTGCAGATCCCTAGGAGTGTATTGGGTGTAGAACCACGGTTGCTTGAGTTCTCAGAAATGACGTAAAATTGAAGTCTCGAATATATTGTTAGAAGGTTCCTCATTTGGAACTATGCAAAAGCTTAATACCTTCTCTTGTAAACATGCCTTTTAGGCTCTAGCAATATGTTGGCCAAAGAGACTTGACGAGAGTCGGTGAGGCGTCCACAATGGTCATTATATTTATGATGTCTTGATGCTGACCCACTTCCTCCTTATATAGTATCCTTTGATACATGGAGATAGGTTAGAACGGACCTCTTTAGGCTGTCCGATTGTCGGCGAAGGGTAGTTGACAATCTTACCAAAGCGTCACCCTGGTATGTGCAAAGAAAGAATTTTATTATTTGGGGGTACAAAATAAAACCCCATTGTAGGAGAAAATTTCTCGATGTACAAGTTTTATCAAATCGAAGAGAGGATCGGTGTCCAAACTGCATAGATTCCCTAAGCGTTTCTTTGACGGTGATTTGTGAGATGTCACAAACTAACTTTGCTTGAGTTGATTTGGTCTTGATATCGACAGGCTAGGCTTCCGACTTGACTTGAGCTCGACTTGAGCTTGACTTGAATTGATTTGTCTTGATCTAATTTGGATAAGAGTATGAGCTGGATATGTGTCCTAGTCTTGATGGACTGGAGACTGGTCTAGACTTGGATATGGTCCGACCGAGGCCTTAGCGGCGTATTCCGTGTTGGACTTGATCTTGGGTTTGGACGATCTCCGGTCGATGTGGGCTTGATGGACTTACTGCAACTGTGTTGCAGTGTGAGTCTTCACCTTTTGTGATGGGACTTAAGGGATGTTCCCTGGTGGGACTGTGTAGTTGGATATGCTACTTCTTCTTATGAGACTTAGTAGATGTGCTACTTGTCTTTAGTGGGGCTTGATTTGGGATAGAACTCCGAGCTTTTAAGTTGTGTGGAGTGATAGCAATTTATTGAAGCAATGTATGCTTCTTGCTTGTACTACAGGGGCCTTAGCAGCTTGTTTGCTGTAGTGTGAGACTTAGTGAGATTTGGCATCACTTGGTTTTAATTTAAGCTTTGAAGCAATGTCGTTTCACACTTATGCTTGCGCCGGCCTTAGCGACTTGTTGCTATAGTGATGATCGATTATGAAGGTTGATATCCAACCTTAATGATGACAGCAGTCCGTCAAACAAAGGGTATTAGCGTGTTTAGTACTGAACTCTAGTTGTAGGGATTGAATGATTCGGTGTATTTCCTATATACGGGACTTGATGAATCAAACTGAGGTTTTTAAATTGTTCATCACGAATTTATGAATAATCGAGGTCAGCATGAGCATTGCAATATTGAGAAGCATTCTGAGAGACTGTAAATTCTTAAATTTGCTTCTAACTTGAAGAAGTGCTGCGTTTGTCGGTAATCTTAATTCATTCCTTCTATTTGGGGCTACAGAGATGTTTCCACCCACCAAAGTGGTGTGTTTACCTTTGATGGTTTTAAAGATTTAACTTAGAAATTTGGAGGTGTCCTCTGTATTTTTCTCCCAATTATTTTAATGTAATATTTTCTAAATGAGAATGTTGATGTGAATTTAGAAAATATAAAGGGTATTATAAACAGGCTTTGAATACTTGCTTGATTGGTTGGTTTGATTTCAGGTGGATCACGATATTAACCATCGAATTTTGACAAGATCTGAACCGTCGGATATTTATGAATTAATTTCCCTCCAAAAAATCAAAATAGGCGCCTATTTTGATCAAGAAGGTTCCAGATTTTAGGTCAAATGTATTTTCATATTGATCCCGAACCTTTTGAAGCATTTATTTGAACCACACCAACGTCTTATTTTGGAGCTCGGAACTTCTAGGCCTTTGGCGATTTTAATTAGATAAAATTAGGGATTTTGGCCTCGAACCCTAATTTGTCTCCATTTTAATTCGGGACTATTTTCTGGAAATGCTTATTCATCGTTGGTTTTACATTAAATTTAGAGTTCGATCAAGAACCCTAGTCAAATGTTTTTTATTAGCTTTCGATTATATTCATTTGATTAAGTCGTCTTAATCATTTTAATTTATTTTTTAATAAATTTTCACTGTCTATAGTAGTGTAAAAATCAAAACCCAAAATTTAAACACGCAACTGAAGTTTTCAAACATAATTGATATTCCCTCCTTCTCATAAAAATTATATAGTTTCGTACTTTTTTTATTTTCTATAATTTATCTCATTTATTAATGTTTGTGTTTTAAGAAAGAAGTAGAATTTTCCCATTGTAACGAACGACTGTCATTGACATCAAGTATTATGAAAAACAAGCATAAATCAAAACTGTTGACCAATAATACGATATTTCAGTGTTAACAAGGTGATGCATTAATTAACAAACATGAATTGCTTCGTTTTTTGTTGATAATACAACCACAAATATAACTCTCTGCATGTGATCCCACAAATTACTCTAGTCATTTCTCATACTATAGCTTGAAACATTTGTGAAGGTAGACTTCCCCAGAATCCAAAATGTTGTTGAAATTCTCTTTTTTTTTTTTCTTGTTCTAAATATGTAGACAATTTAGAATGTCCAAAAGGTGAGAAACATTTAACATAAAAGGACTCACATAATGCACGAATTGCTTGTTCAAGTTATCATATTTAACCATGCCAGGAATGTCCAATCAAGAAATAAGATAAAACCATTCCAATCAAGAAATGAGTTCTTATCCACCTAACAATTTAATCTATGATACTGTGGTCCACTAAATTCCATCTCTTGATAAGTTCTTCATTCCCAACTCTTTTAGTCGATTAAGCTCCGGAACTATAACAGTAGCAAGATCCGGTCTCTCCTTTTTTCTTAGCTCAACACATTTTAGAGCTAATTTTGCATAGCTAATTACCTCTTCAATAGGCCAGTTTGTCACTGTTGGATCAAGCATATCTTGTAGCTTCCCTTTCTCGATGGCCCTCGCCACATAGTGTGTGAGACCCATTGGAGATTTTGCTGTTATAATCTGAAGTAACATGACCCCCAAAGAGTATATATCTGATTTTGTCCCCAATTTTCCAGTTTGTTGATATTCAGGGTCTATATAACAGAATGTTCCAGCAGCTGAAGTCATGTGATATTGTGTTACGCTTTCAGCTACAGATGGTGGAACTAATCTGGATAGGCCAACATCACTAATCTTGCAGACATAATTTCGGTCTAAGAGGATATTTGCTGGTTTCAGATCCCGGTGTACAAGAGGTTCTGGCTTTGCCTGGTGAAGGAAGAGAAGGCCAGTGGCAATCTCAGCCGAAATCTTAAATCGAACTTCCCAAGGGATTGAAGGAGTGTTATCTTTCCTGAGCAATCGATTTTCAAGACTTCCATAATTCATGAATTCATATACCAAACACCCATACTCAGGGCAGGCACCTAAAAGGAGAACCATATTTGGGTGGCGAATGCAGCACAAAACCTCAACCTGTATAAAAAAGTTTCAAATTTCTACAATTACAAACATGCTAAAAATGTTGGTGTTTTGAAATGAGTATTAGCTCAAAACTTAAACACCATCGTCTGAATACACTTGTTAAATGTGGGATAAAGCGACCTCTAATTCACTATACATACCTCTTGTTGAAATTGTCTTTTCCCTTCTACTGCATCAGGTCTAAGAACTTTAATAGCAACATCGGTATGATCAAGTTTTGCTTGAAAAACAGGTCCATAACTACCTTCACCAATTTTCCTCTCATTTGAGAAGTTACTTGTGCCTTCTTCAAGCTCTTCTATGGTATATTTTCTATAGCGGACATCAGTGTGTGACAGAGCAATCATTGCTCGATATTTTTCTTCAGCTTCTCGCTTAGCCTTGTGCTCTGCATATATTCTTCTTTGTGCTTCCATCTCAGCGAGCTTTTGAGCCTTTTCAGCTGCTTCTATAGCAGCTTGACATTTAGCCTTCTCTTTTTCAACCATTTCTCGAGCTGCAACTTCAGCAACCCGAGCTTGTTCTAACATACGCATTTCTTCCAATTTCCAATCATCGAGGTCTTTCGCCTGAGATATAAATCATTACAAGAACTATGAACTTAACATTATAAATGTGATCATATCTGCCTAAAGAAAGTTTGAAACACATTGAAGATAACATTTTTGAGAATATATCAATGTATTGGAATGACCTTCATTCTTAATAAAAAGTCTTTTCAACAATTTCACTTCTCATTTGATCTAGAAAAGATACTCAATGTTGAATTTGTATTGAAACAATAAAAGAAAATGTGGAGTAACAAATAAGAGAAAATGAGAAATTGTTATTTATTACTGGAGTACTTCATTTATTCTACTAAGAAGTCATTGTTTAATCAAGTTACCGTCTGTTTTGCTGAGACTGCATCTTTGCAAGCTATTTTGTATAAGTTCATAGTTTGCATAAGCTCAAGCTTCAGTCTTTGCATCTCCTGGTCCATATCATTCTGTAAATTATTTTACTATTTAGTTGAGCTCATTGATTTCATAGACATGAGTTAATATATAATGAATCAATTTTTAAATGCATAACAAATTACACTACAAGATATACTGATGATAAAAAGTGCATCAGAAAAGTTTATATACTGATCATAATTGTGAAACACTTAGTCACTTACCATTTGGGAGTGGTCACTTGATACACTGGAAACATCTTCTATTTTTCGGGATTTGACATCTTTGGATGGAGAATAATTCGATGCATTACTATCACAATCATTAAACTCCTTATAGTGACTAATTGAACTCCTCGGTGGTGTTCTACTTGGACAATCGATGCTCCTTCGACCCTTACTCAAGTCAAATCTATCCAGAGATGCCAAATTCGAATTTCCTCTCGAAGATATTGCTCTGTAGTTTGAACAAACAGAATGCACAATTTAATGAAAAACGATCAACGAGGTTGTCATCTAATGTGCATTGTGTTACATTTTAGTTCTGAATATACTGAACTTTAAAAGATTATGCCCATGATTTTTACTAACCTCTTACACTTGTCATCAAAACATATAATTTTTTTTTTTGTGGACATCAAGAGAGATGGATGATATGTAGGCCATGGGATGCAAAAAACTACTTTAAGTCAAAATAGTTTATAAGTGAATCTCTCTTGTTTTCTTTCTCTAGGTAGCAATGTGTACCTGGATACATCATCATATGAACGCGCCTTGGAATCTCAATTGAATGTAGCCTCAGAAGGAGCTGGTGGTGTCATAGATCGCGTTGCTGGACTAATAGTTTGTATCCTGCCTTTAGAGACGACATATACAGAACAGAAATCGGGCGAACTCTTGTATATCTTTGCAGGAAAGTCATGACCCCAAACCATCCTACAAAACAAAATTTCACTAAAACTTTGCAACTTCAAGAATCAAGATATATGCATATCAGTTCACTGGGCCAGCCTATTTGTTTCAATACATGAGTCATTCAAATAGGTACAATAAGAACAAATAATAAACTGAGAGAAACCTCGTAAGATGACTCTTGCTAGATGCCCCAAGAACAAGGTTTGTCACACAATGTTTCTTGACGAAGTCTAGAATTGCCTTCGACACATCAGTATCCTCAACGATATTTTCTTTTAACATTATCTGCATGTTCCCAATATCTATTAGAAATTATGACAATATTATATGTAAATACTGATACATACCTTTTCTAGTAGATAAGAAAAAGACAAAATTCCATCAACATTTCAAAGGAAAATATAGAATTGAAAGATATTAATTCGAAAATAAACTATATAAAAAATATTGAATCCAAAATAGTTACTAAGACGTACGTACCATTCTACGAGCACAAAGAGTTCTGAAAGGTTGCAATATGGAATCTATTTCACCAATTGAATCTGAAAATCACCATGAAGACTCGTATAATCAAAATTAATTTCTCATTAAAAAAGAAAAAATACGCCGTACTATATACATCATTAAACAATTTCATTGGGTACGTACAAGTTTGATGCTTGACCTTTACATGCAACAAAATGATGGTATTATCAGAGAGCACTAAATGATCAATGGCCCATCGAAGAGCAGATAAACTATGTTTGTCTTTGTCAATGGCCACAACTGGTAAATTGAAATTGTCATGGCAATGCATAGCTCTTGATTGATTATTCATTGCATTATGGTGGTCTTCCTTAGCGTGGGTGGAGATACATGAAAACATTTGGTGTTGCGCGTCGTTAGAGGTGATTCCTCCACGCCCACCAACACCTATAGGGATAGGGATGTGCGATGGGGACAACAAATGGCAATGTACAAAATGCCTCCCTTTGCAATTTCCTTTTATATTTGTTCGCTATTATGATAGGGAATCTTTGTGGATGAACAAAATCTTCAAGAAAAACTCAAATAGGTGGTTGAAAATGATTTTCTTACATTTTGGTCAAACATACAGTATGTTAATAAAAAAACCTAGCTTTTAAAACCCCGTCTATGTATATATATACCACTTGATAAGCGATGATAATTCCAACGAATTATGTTGAATATATCGTAGTTTTATTAATTAAGACAAATTAATGACTACGAAACTTCAATATATAATTAAAAAGTAATGAACGTTCAAAAACATTAAAAATAATTTTTAATTTTACGAGAAAACATATTACAAATAGCATGAATAATTTGCTAAAACTAAATTACAAGGATAATTATATTGGTTCAACAACATAATCGAAGACGTTCTCAATCTGACAAAAGCATGATATGACTCTTGCAAAATGTGCTCAAGGTCACTAATTAGGATATTGGATGAAATATATTACAAGAATTTTGGACACAATAACATTGAAGAAATCACAAGGTCAACAATTACATATTCACCAATTCTTTTCAACATTAAATTATGTCAATAATTTCCAACAATTAGGAAAATAATAAATAAATATTTAATTATTTTACAATAATCAATGACATCTAACACCATCAATATCTATTTATAAGATACACATACACATTTTACCTTTTAACTATTTTCCAAACAATAATAACTGATTTGGTCTCAAGAAAGAGTTTATATATGATGGTGGCTCGGCCTTACTTTTTCTTCTTGGCAAATCAACATCAATGTATAGTGAATAATTCTCAATCATGAAATATGTTAAATCTTTTATGCAAAATCTTAAAATCTCTAACTCGTGACAAGAATTATTATCACAACTATAAATAACACTATTAATGTCTTCAAAATTAATTGGATGTAACAAATTAATGCACTAACAACAACATGGATCTTTTAATTCAAGAGAATACACATTTTATTTCAAGTGAGACAATAGTTAAACTAATAAAGACAACATACTTTTATACACTCATTAATAATATTGTAAAACCAAGTTATAATTTCATATCAACTTAAAAAAAAGGTTTAATTTCATCTGGCGCTTGATGATGCAGTCAAGAGGTTTTGGTAGTGGGCAGCATCCACCAAATCCTCCAAGTGAGAGCTTTAAATGCACTCATTTGTGTGTTCTGAAGCAAAGACCCGGTGCTCGGCCGGAAGCCTCGACGATCAGTCGATGCGGATAGAAATAGTTTAGTTTCGAGAAGAAAGAGTATTTGGGTATCAAAGTGAACTTACTTGACTTGGCCTCAAGGTTTATAGTTGCTTGAACGGTTACTTTGGTAAAACCTTGATGGCTCGTTAAATTCGATTTAATGATTACGATTGAAATTACGAAATTAGTGTAGTAACCAGCCTTAATTACCCCCTTAATGGTGCGAATCAAGCCGTTGAACACTTAGGGTCTTAACTAGCACGAGTTAGGCCGGTCGAGTCTTCTTAATGTGAGGCCTGGCGTTATTTATTCGTGGATCAGTCCATTTATTGATTCTTGCGTCAAGCGATCTCTTTCGATGAAGCCCAACGGTTTTGGACTTCCTCTGCAGATGAGCCCATTCAGTATGAATTATCATATACCCCAGAACCAGCCCATTTCGATGGGTTGAATCTTGAATATGGGCGGGTATACTCGATTCTTATGACAAGCAGCGCCAACATCTGTGTAGGTGTTAGAGCATTTGCCTCTCAGGCTGCCGTTTTCCGTTTCATATCTTCGCGTCATTGCGTCGACCTTTAGGCGCCCGCTCTCTCTGCCATTCTCTCCGTTTGAATTTGAAAAGACGATGCTACATAAATGCGGTGATACTTTGAACTCTTCAACTTCATTTCTTTCTTCTTCATCTTCTTCCTAGAGATTATTTTTGCCTTTTTCTGCAACTTTTCCTTCCCGTTCATGGAGCGTAATAAAGCGTACTCTCGGCGACTATCCTCCCCTCGAGGGTGGCCATAGGGGGGGTAAAGTATGCTTGTCCTTCCCCTCCAGCTTCTCCGTCCACGTCTTCTAGGCCAACGACTGGAGCCTTGTCGCCAAAGCCTTCCCACGAGGGGCCGTACACGATGCCTACGCGCCCTACTTGGATCGAGGAGTTACGCAGAGGATGGTAACTTGGGCACTTGATGCACACGATAGGGCCCTCGGTGTCGTCTGGTAATCTCTCGTCTTTGCAGTTTTGTCCTCTCCCCCTTCTACTCTATGTTTAAGACCTAATTCCCCCATTGTTCTTCTTGCGCGGCCTCTGCATACCGGTCCATGGGAGTAATTCGCGCCGCCTGTCTTGGTAGACTGTATACCTGCTTGATGACCGCAGGAATGCCTGAAGTGAGGACCACGGGCAAGAAGCTGAGAGCTCCAGAACCAAGTCGGCCTTTATCCACTGGGGGTTTTTGAAGAGGACTAGGAACTAGGAAGGTTGAGCGAGAAGGGATACCGCCAACTTGGCCGCCAGCTGCTCGTTGGGAAGGAGGGCCTTCGGCCAGCATGCTCTTCGAGACGGCCCTCGGAGGTACCGCCGTATCGATGTCTGGCGTACTATGGATTTTAGCTTGAGCTGCAGGACCGGCTCAACCTCCCCCTTCTCGCGGAGGTATAAACGGCGATAACTGTAAATTGGATAGACTGACATAGTGCCCTTCCCTATAAGTAGATCCTCACCCCCACCCAGGCGAGAAGGATTTTTTTCTTTATGTAATCTTGTACTTCCCCCCACTCCCCTTGTAGGGGTTATTAATATTTGACTTTTCCACTTATACATCTTTGCGTTTCTTCATCATTTTTCTTCCCGTCTTGATAGTTCAATTTAAGTATGCATTTTGTACTTACTCCTCATATTGGCCATGGCTCGCCTCCGGACCCTTGGGTCGGTGTAGGATCTCGACCACTTATGGCTGAGTCCCTACCTGCTGCCAGTTTGTATCCTGTTTATTAGTGCCCAGATCCTCCCTCTCGCTTTCTAGCGGTGGTTTTGTGGACCTTTTGTGATGGGGTGGATTGTACATGAAGACGTCTCACTACCAGAACTTCCTCACTTGCCGCTACAAGAGGATTCGGTTCTCACCGTCGATCGGGGCGTTAGAGGATATACTCAAATATTTAGATAGTTGCATCAATTGGTTCATCCTTCGGTGCGCTTTCGGGGCAGCATGATGAAACTACACTTACGTAGAACATTCGAACTTTTAAGGCAACCACGAATGGTATTTTGGTGAAAAATAACAAGCGGAAAGCCAGAGAGTAGCTTACACGTAATAGTTCCTTAGATGACATGCGTTCCATGATTGTGGAACGGCATCATCAAATTTCAGTTCATACGTGGTGGTCAGCAATCTGTTGATGAGATATGGCCGCGGAGATTCGAGCTTCCCGGAGTTTCCATTGGGCCAGGTGTTTGTCTTGCTCTAAAGACTGAGTCTCCACTTAAGAATTATCGGCTCCGGACCTTCTTGTTGTAGTGGCTTGACTACCTTGCTGCTTTTGTCTTTGTCTTACGTTTCTTGACGGCGTCTCTCTTTTCCTCAGTGGTCCAAGTTGAGCCGCGACTTACCTTTCGTGCTTGACTCGTCATAGTATGATACCCGTGCGGTTTCTAGGTGAATCTCCACGATAGCGGGGGCATCGGATACGTACACCCAAAGGCTGGCTTAGTGCACGGTGATGGGGTTAGGCGTAGTCCGGAAGGACCATAACACCGTGGGGAGCTCTTTGTCCCAACTGCCCCCTTCCTCCTGGAGTCGCTTCTTGACACCTTTGAAGATTACCCGGTTCATCACCTCCACCTGCCCATTGGCTTGAGGGTATAACCGCGAGCATCCGGTGTTCTATACCCGGTTTAACATATGTCTTTGTCCATTGTCGTGACGGCACCCTTTGATACCTCGAGTCGGGTGAAGATCTCCTTCAGGAAATGGTACAACTCCCTTCTGATCCTGGTGAGTGGCTTAGCTTCTACCCATAGGTAGTAGTCCCTTTCCCTTTATGATAGTGTACCTCTTTGGTGTCCTTAGAAGGTCCCCTACGATGTCAACGCCCCCGATAGAAAGGAGCAGGCAACATCTTGTCGTCGTGGGAGGTTGGTAAGGGATGCTAGCATGTCTCTGACAAGCGTCGCATCTCCGGACGCGATCTTGGCGGCTTTGCTTCTGAATGGCAAAATATACGGACAGGATCCTTTTCGATTTAGGAGCCTTACCATTAATATATTTGCCGCACGTGCCTCGTGAATTTGTTCAACACGTTGCAGTCCTGTACCGTTTCATACATTTCATTAGCGGTCCACGGAAGGACCTAGGATAGAAAGGACCTGTCCAAGCAAGGTGTACCTCGAGGTTTGCCTCTACGGATGCTTGTTAGCCACCGGGGGGATCTTTAGGAGGCTCCGGAAGGCGGGAATTCTAAGATATCTGGTGCAGGGCCTAGAAAGCCTTCCTTTCGCCCTCCGTGGCATTGTGCGTCGCTTTGCCGGAAGGGCTTCTTCGGCCACCCGATCACGGGGTGAAGTCTGGATTACTCCGTACTCCGCCCGTGGCCATTTGGACAACACAATACGCCTCACGATTCCTTTCCGGGGCGTACGTGTGACGGGATTGAAAAAGTACAGTCCGTCACGAACTCTCCACGGATATCCTCTTAGCCTCTGTACATGCCGTCAATTTTGAAATAAGCCACCACGTAGCCCATTTTAACAGCGAGAATCCGTTCTTATATGGATGTATTCTGCCCCCAAAGCATTTGCTAATGAGAGTCCATTGGCAAGTGCTTCATACTTAGCCTCATTATTCGTGGCTGTGAAGGAGAAGCGAAGGACATACTTGATCTTGTGGCCCTCCAGGGACCACAATAAGATTCCGGCTCCTGAACCACCCTGTTTGCTCGCACCATCCATATATAGCAACCGCACTCGCTATTCCGCAACTTCTACCACGTTGATCAACTCGGCTCTTCGCCATTTATCTCTAAGAGTGGAGTCTATCATGAAGTCATTTAGGCTGAGCTGATGTTCATTGTGGCACATGTCGGTCGAGACTTCGTAAGTTACATGGCCCGTTTATTGTCATGACGGCTGAGGTTCTCTGGTTGCCGCAAAGGTTGATTTGTAATTACCTCCACCTAGTGTGCTTCAAAATAATGGCGAGCACATTTACGCTCTGATTAAGGCAAGACCAGCTTATAAATCAAAGGATGCAGTGCAGGCCCCTGCTCAAACTTGGGCGAGATAGTACGCTGACCGTTGCACTTCTCTCTTCCCCGGATGAGGGCTACTTAGCGACTCTCATGAGTTCCGTATTGCATTTTCCCTAACCTTTCTCACCATGAATGGCCTCTACGCTTCTCTTGGTCAGCTTCTTTGCTTGACCGGCTTGTAATGCGGGTCAACGTACAACGGTGGACCGACACGGATGGATCCACCCCCGGCATATCCTTTGGCTCCCAAGCAAAGATATCCGATACTCCCTGAGGACTTCGGATAAGAATGGCTTCATGCTGATGTCGTCCACATCTTGAATACATGCTTGGATCCCTCTCGCCAGGCAGGATACTCCGAATCGCCTTCTGCTTGACCACCCGCTTCTGGGGCTACTCCTCCAGTACACTCCAAGGTGCGGGTGTCCCAATCACGAGTCTCTTGTTCCTCGAGGCATATTTCACTGCATCTGAACCTTTACTCGCTTGGTGGAGGTATGTAGCGTCCGTGTGCCCATTTCTTGGCTCACATATCGCCGGTCCGTACCGTATGGGAAATTTCATCTTGAGGTGTATTGGTGATACCGCCTTGAGCAAATGACGGCGCCGGTGGGCCTATTGTATCCGTTATAGGAATTAGATCGCCATATCCACAATGAACTCCACCGTCCTCAAATTAAGCTGGCGTGGATCTTCCCATGCTGACCATAATATTTGACACTCTTGCTTGAGTGCGTCCCGGTGAACCCGCTTCAATGGGGTTACTACTTTCAAATACGATCTACGCAGGCTTCGTCCTTGCTTTGAGGTATGCATCCAAAAACAGGATGTCAGAGCACCACAGGTCTACCGACATCCGTCCCTTTCGAAAGTTTAGGCGTACGGGATGATGACCAAAGAGAGTCTCGTGTTGGCCTTCCCCAATCCTCAAAATCCTCTCAGGAGAAAAGGTTGGAAACTTCGGGCGTACCTGATTCTTACCTATATGTCCCGGCAAATAGATCTAAGCGCTCCCAGAGTCACTGCCCAGCCACACTTGAGATGGCGTTGAAGCCACTTCCCAGGTGGTGGGGGTGTGAGATCCAGGTATTTCAGGGTTAAAATGCCGGTCCCTTGTTTCTGGAGTCTCTTTTGTGGATGTAATCCTTTAACCACCCACGTGGTCCTTGTGAGTGCGACGAACTTGCTCATATCCCTCTTGATGGGAGGTCTTGGTCGAGGTGGCAGCGGAAGCGACCCCACTTTGTCCTGTTCGAGGGAACCATTTCGGTGAGTGCTTGAGGTAGAATTATTCGATCTTCCCGCCGTTGACCTCCTTTATTTTCCTCGGATCTTCTAAGAAAGGCCTCTCACCAAATCGTCCGATCACGCCACCATCGGTACTCGGATCTGTCAAGGCCTCGGCTTTCGAGGACTCTGAACTCATTGCGGTTAACAGAGTAGGAAACTTCCACTTTATACTTCTCGGCCTCTTCTCTTGCTTCCTTAGTCCAAATATACTTATAGGCCCGTTCGTTGGCCTCACTCCAAATCTGAGGCCTCTTGAGGGTGACTCCTTAAACTTGCTCATCCGCAAGCCCTCCACAAAGGCAATCACAACAATCTTTTGATTAGCTCACCCGGTATCATCGGAGTTGAACTCGGTTTGAAATAAATACGGAAGGGCGATTGACCAATCTTCCTACGTGTGATGGTCATCAGGGAGTGCTCATCTTTGTCCTGCCGGACTCTTCCCACATAGGTTCTAGTGAACCGGTTTCTTCAGCTCCTCAAAGCTTGTAATGCACCTAGAACCTTGGCTGGTTAAACCAGCAGTATGGCTTAAACTAAAGTAGCCGGAAGAAGCCCACTACTGATATACCCGTGTTATCCACGACTGGGGTGGAAGGACATTTGGAATTTGGAATTTTGCGTGTGCTCCCTTCGATCCTTCTTCCCGGTGAACGGAAGAAGGTAGGCCGATTTCAACCCGCTGTCATGATGACACCGCATGTCGGGCGAAGGGCTAGTCACATAACTTGGTATTGATTCCTCGCTGGGTTTGTCAAGCAACTCTTGGAGAAGGCATCCACACTGCCGCCGCAAAGGCTGTCATAGCGTCAGTTGGGGCTTCTTTATTAATACTGTTGCCCGTAACCGTAGCAAATTTATTTGCCCCGTATTTGGCTTCATTATTTCTCCTTTGGGGAGTGTGGGTATAGGTCTACTCCCCATCCTCCCGGACGGACGATACCTCCACGGGAGTCTCGCTTCTTAATTAAGGGATCTATTCCAGGAGCTCTTGCATCATACTGCCTATGATGGTCCCCGTCATCTTATAAATTATCCCGGCCATCTCGGGGTGTGAATTTCCCTTTCCGGGCACCGTTCCCAGTCCGTAGGTTAGTGGAGTTTGGGAGCCTCAGTGGGCATCGTGCGGTTGATCACGGAAGTCGGCCGGGGTTGACCTAGGTTCCTTGAGGGTAGTTATCGCCAATACTCGTTTGCTTGCGATGATAATGCCATGGTAGTGGTCGAAGTCGTGGGTGGTGGCTTTCTGGTCTGAAGCCTCCGTGTGGTCGCCCGATGATGCGAATGCAGTTTCGATGGTGGGGTCGGATCACAAATCCTCCAAGTTGACTTTGATCGCCTTATATTTGTGTGCTCTTGAAGCCAGGAGCCGGTTGCCAGAATTCAGGAAATGCTTTCAGGCGATCGAGTCGATGCTTGGATCAAAGGTTTAGTTTCAGAAAGAAATAGTATTTGTATATCAAGCGAACTTGTAACGGATCAAAGTGAACTTGCTTTTTCACTTGTAAGACAGTAGATAAGAGTGGAACTTGTCGCCTTGAAATACAAGCGCAAGTAATTCTTTTAGGTTATTGTAATTTATTTGTGCGTCATTCAAAGTTCTAGCGTCTTTGAATTACCACGGGAAAGTTATCGATCTTTTGTCCTAACACGACTCTAAACCATAATCGGAAGCATCAGCGTCGACTCAAATGGAAGTGACCAATTTGGTGCCACAAGAATAGGGAAATGAAAATTGACTTTTCCATTATGAGAACAAAAGAATTCATGCGATCGACTAAACTGTTATTTAACATCTTTAGCCAGTAGATCAAAAAGGGCTTACAGACTTTTGAAAAATCTTTTATGAACCTTCTATAAAAACCAGCATGCCCTAAGAAACTTCTTATCCACTTAATAGAGTTAGGTGGTGGAAGTTTTGATATAACATCTATCTTAACTATCTGACACTTTATGCTTTTTGAAATATGTCTAAATCTGATTCACATTTAACCATAAAATGACAACTTTCGGCAAAGTTAAATTGGTCTCGACTGGCGTTTGAGAACGGCATTCAGTGCTCGAGGCAATTTTCGAATGACTCTCCAAACACTAAAGTCATCCATTAATACCTCAATAAACTTCTCAATCATATCGGAGAAAATAGATAACATCGTCTAAAATGTCGCGAGCATTACACATAGAAGCTTGAGGGCATCCTCCGGTATGCAAAGGTTCCAAAAGGACAAGTGAAGGTAGTCTTCTCTTGATCCTCTGGGGCTATAGGTATCTGAAAATACCCAGACAAACCATCTAGAAAACAATAATACGCATGACCTGCCAACCTCTCGAGCATTTGATCAATGAAAGGTAAGGGAAAATGATCCTTTTTAGTAACAGTATTTAATTTCCGAAATCAGCCAGCCATTCTCGACCACAGCAACTATCTTGGTTGCTTTTAGCTCATTCTTATCATTTAAGACTAGAGTGATACGGACATTTGGGGACTACATGCGCGAGGACTAACTGATTACTATCGAGGAGATAGGATAAATAATACACAAATCCCGGCGGCTTAAGCGCCTCGATGCGTCTTTACCTCTTTTAATTTGATTTAGCCTCCTTTGAGTATCTCTTTGCGGGCTTAAGTTATCCTCAACATGATTTTATGCATGCAGCAATTTTGGACTAATCCCCTTGATATCGTGAGAGTCCACTATAAGCTTGACATTGTCTTTGAAATGGCTTCCGTCAAACTACTAGCTACATAACTTAGTTAAATCGGCGAAATAACAAGCGAAAGTATTTCATTAGTACTGAGATAAAACATATTCGAGATGGGATGGTAGGCTTAAGCTCCAACTTAGGTGGTGAAATCAGAAGGATAAATTTGAAATTAAAATTCACAAAAATTACAACATGTGGAATTTCGGGAATGAAAACGAGGTTTTATCGAGCCTTCCTTATCGTCATTACTTAAATGCGTCATCCACGGTCATCTAGAGTGAGAGCTAATTCTAACTTATCCCTTTTATCAACCATGGAGCTTTGAAAAATCTCTTGACTTAACTCCTCGATACTAAAAGCGAGCTGGACTCAAGTACTCAAGGATTTAAACATCGAGGAATTCCAGCAGGTTTGATCAAGCACGGACATAGTTAACTTCCCATTTTGCCCACGTCAATTAGAATCACGGTGGTAGCCATAGATGGCCTTCCCGAAAGATAGAGATTAAATGTTGACCGGGGTGGTGTTCCGTCTGGGCATGAAATCTACAAGGTGATCGGTTTATCGGTTGCACAAAAGCGATTTGGAAATCAATAGAATTGATTCCCTTTATTGTGCCCGTTCGACAATTGTGTATCAATTCATTGACCGGGGTTGGTTAAATGTGATTCTTGGAACTTGATGTTCACGCTAGCAATAGTATATTCTTGAGTGTAGGTTCATGATAATTTAGGGTTATGAGCCGATTGCTAGATCTTACTCATTAATGTTATAATAATAGTAATTGGTCAATTATTAATGCGTTATAATAATGTTGATTCAATTATTATTATACAACTACTATTATACGAGCCTAGAAGATTATTGCATCTGATGATATTCGAATATGTTTATTGAATGAAATTCACTTGAGACTTATATATTGAAATGTATTTCTCAATATTTATATATTTGTCAAATATATATGTTGATGAACATCAATTGGTTAAACTTGCAAGTTTAATCAATTAAGTAATTAAAATTGATGAATAACTTGATAAGTTATTCGATAGTGACTCGTTAGTATTTTAATTGACTTGTTAAGTTAATTAAAATAGAACAACTCACTAGTAACTCATTATTTAATTAGAGGCTCATAACGGTCTAATTAACTTAATGAGTTAAATTGATTTCTTAACGAGTTGCTTAACGAGTGGAATTTGGGACTTGGTATTTAAGAGGGGATTAGGTTTTTCATGAAGAAAATCATAAAAAACCTCCGCCTCCCTACTACAATAGTGCCGCCCGCTCCGCCCGGTGAATTGGAAGAAATTTTTCTCTTCCCGATTCATTCATCTCGAGAACTCTAGCAAGTTGAGTTCTCGGTTCGTTTCCCTGCTTGGTGTGTGCAATCTAGAGGACATCTTCGGTGTTGAACAAGCATTGAAGGATCTTGAAGGAACTTTCATGCGAGAGAGACTTACCATTGGGGATTTGGGTTCAATTCGCTTCGTTGCAATGTAGAATTCTCGTGTTCATACATTTGTATTTTATGTTTAGATTAATTTACATTATTTTGAGAATCCGGGATCTTGTGGTGGTGTTCATCACGTTAAATTCATACTAGATTCTTGATGGCCGCGAGCCTACTCGAGTTTAATGTATTTTTATCTAGTTTGATTGTGTGTTGACATAGTTGTTGATTAATTTTGATTATTCATGATTTTGCCTATTCAATTGATGAATATATAATATGAAAAAAAATCAACCCATTTTTATATATATTTCGCGTATTTGGAATCATCACTTCATGTATTGATTTTGATAGTTGGAAGTTTATTTAATTATTTCATGAAATGAAGGGATTAAAAATTGATTAAATTTTCATTTTTAATTTGAGGTAGAATGTTTTTATTTTACAGTGAGGTTTAGAAATTTCAGAAAATTATGAAATTAAATTTGTGTATTTTTGACCCTTTGGTTCATGCCAGTATTTTGAAAATTTTTTGAATTTTTAAGTACTCAAAAAATTCATTGAATTTATGGATTGTTTGGGTTTAATCGAAAAACTTGAAGTGTTTTTGATAAAATTCCCACTTTGACGTATTCAATAATGATATTACACAAAAGTTACTTGGTGTCTGGAGAAAAAGCTGGCCCAAAATGAATTACCAAAAATGCGGTCGCCGAACTTCGCGGGTGCCTCCCGAGGCGTCCGGTGCGAGGTACGCGTTCGGCCACCGGGCGTAGCTCATGTCGGCCGTAATACGCGGCGGCCGGCGTGTCGTGGTGGGTTGGGAGGCCGGCGGTTTTGGTCGTTGAAGTTCGTCGTCCGTTTTTAGAAAACCCTAAATGTATTTTATGTAATTATTTTTGGTTTTAAAATTATTGGTAATTATTAATTTCGGTTTTAAATGTTAAATCCCATAAATTTTGTCATTAGATGATGAATATATCTTGAATGACATTAAATTTGATTTATATTTCCACTTTCAAAAATTATTTTCATTAATTGATAATTTTTGAAAATATTTTCATGATAACTTTTAAATTTTAAATTTTTGAGTTAATTACTTGTAATGGTATTCCATAATAATTTAAGAGATTGGTAATTATTATAATAATTATCGTGTCGTAATGAATATATTTAAATTCAAAAATTTACATTAATTGACAATTAATTATAAATATAATGGGTAATTAATTAGTCAATTATGAACACAATTATTTTTCATTTCATTGTATATGTGGTTGTTAAGTGCATTTATTTGTTTTTAATATTTTGCCCGTATATATTGTTATGGAATGGAATGGAGGTGTATTGATATGACCACGTGTTTTTAAATTGCCGCGTCACAGTATTGTTATTATATGACACATTTGAGTCATATTATTTTATTTTATTTTATTTTCTTGTTTACTCCCCAAGCTTGCATCTTTGTCTAGGAGTTGAGTTAGTGATTTTGAATTGTAATTAAGGCAGACTTAGTGGAATTCGAAGCGAGAGGGCAAAGAAATTGTAATAGGGCCCGATGTTAGTTTCAAGTTTTGAAAATGTAATAGGGGCCCTAGCCCCGTCAAATATCATGTCTTACTCTTGAATGTACATTATACATTTTATTTTTTCGTGTTGTACATATGCTTGATTATGTGCTATTTGCATAGTAAAATAAAAGCAAAGTAATAATAATCTCGCCAATTTAAAATTTAAGCGGCGTGCTCCGAGCCAATTTTAAGTTGTGAAATCGGTTGCATTATGCAGACCTTGTGATGGCGGTGTTACGGTTTTGCACTGATATGACAATGGATCATGTTGAAGTGATTTCCACTAACGTTGTAGGCTTTGGATGATCATTAAGTAATTTTTAGTTTAATTGGTATCTTTAACGATTTGTCGAGGAGATACGAAATGGGTAAAATACTTGAATAATTAATACTAACGACACAAGAGTTATGTAGTTTTTACATAATTGGTTGATAACCTACTATTATCTTGAATTCAAAATGTATGCGGTGTTGCCGTTTGGATTTAAGTATAAATAGGTCTGTCTCTTCCATTGAAATTTGAAGTATTAGTATTTACTTTATAATTTATTTGTAAATTGTTAAGCATGATGGTTTCTTGATTAAATTGTCTTTATTTACTTGTTACTTGTAGAATTTTAATAGCTCACAGCTACTACTACTTATAAAAACTCGCCGCTTCGGCACTTGAAAAGTGCAATTTGAACTTTCGAACTTCGGCGAGTGGTCGCCAGTGAGTAAACAGAGAAGGCGAATCACGTCTTGAAGCAGTAAGGTTCTCGAAGCAATATTAGTGCCTCCCGGCCGGAAAAGGATCCCTGAAGCACAAAATGGATGTCGATGTCTGTCTTGGCCAATATAAGACGCCGTTCCAATTCGTATGAAAGGTGGCGGCGTATGACATACCGGCAACTTGAAATTATTCGAAAGGAAGGTAGAAGTGAAGGAGAAATATGACACGATGCATTGCTCTAGATGAATGACGAGCTGAGGAAGCGGACGGGCCGCAAGTCCTCATATCATTAAAATGATTGGCAATTCGTCGACTCAAAACCTTGAGGCGTCGGTGTCTACCGAAGGCCCCGGAGATGCAAATCACGAAGTCTCTTTCCCGGACAAATTCTCTCGATTTGTCATTAACTTCCAATATCTTATGAAGTTTGAGTTATCTCAAGCGAGCGCATAAGATGATCCACCGAATCTTTGAGGCGAATGCAGGTAAGACTAAAACTTCTACTCCTTACATTTTGGTGGTCGAAACAGAAGAAATCAAAGAAAAGTTTGCCAGTAAGCCAAGGGTTCGAGGAATCAAAGTTCTTTGGACGGGGAACACTAAAAGGGATGACAAATGTCATTATTGCGAGAACTTAGGTCACTAGAAGTCGGCACGGGGAAGTTCTGGATGATAGGAAGAATGGTCTGCGACAGCTCGGCTTCTGGTATGTATATTATTGAAGTTTTACAACTAATTCTGCTCCGTGGGTGCTAGACACCGGTTGTGGTTCTCATATTTGTCATAATATGCGGGGAACTTCAGTCAAGTAGAAGACTTCGAAAGGAGATGGATCTACGTGGGGAATGGCGCGGTTGCGGCCACTTTACGGTAGGATCCATCAGTTTAAAATTTGCCCGCGGGCCTTGTTTTGACCTCTCCCGGTTTACTATGTACACACAATTTGCGAGGAATATTATTTACATTTTACATTTTGAACAATGATGGTTTTATTTTCAATAGATCTAGGTGAATTTAGGATGCGAGGAATGGGGTAGTATTTGGTACCGCCTCCTTGAAAATAGTCTAATCGTTTTAGATATGATGATTGAGTCATATAACATAAACTTAAAAGCAGAATAAGCCTAATGACTTAAACCCGGACATACATGGCATTGCGGATTGGGTCATAATGCTGAGAACCAAATCAGAAACTCGCTCTGCGGTGGGAGATCTTGAAAGCTTTTCGATTATGAATCATGCGATAAGTGTGAAGATCTTGCCTTTTAGGCAAAATGACTAAATCACCTGCGCTGATTCAATGAAAGGGCAAGAGTGATTTGTGGGGATCATGCGGCTCCGATGTGGGCAGTGAATACGTACGAGAGGAGGTTATAAGCTGCCGTTGCATTCTTGATGATTCACGGTAGATGCGGTTTTGTGTATACGATGAACACAAACACGAGTCATTTGACAAATTCAAAGAAGTTCCAAAATGAAGTACAAAACAATTGAACAAGATAATAAAGATTCTCGATTACGGTAGGGTGAAATATTTGATCCACCGAGTTCAATACTCATCTTGGAGAGTGTGGTATTGTTCCACATCACTCCGGCGAGGAGCATACAACATAATATAAGCGTGTACGAAAGGAGAAATCGAACCACTTCTTGTATGGTTCGATTACATGATGAGCCTATCGATCTACCCGGTTAATTTATGGGGATATGCGCTTCTAAGCGCGACAACTTTACGCCCAAGCAGTGTCAACAAAGTCGATGAAAACTCCATGTTGTGGTTTGGGAAGATTCCCAAGTTGGTTTTCTCAAGATTTGGGTTGTGAAAGCTATGTTAGAGATTAACAAGGACAAACTTGCGCCCCGAATCCGATAGAATTCTATTTTATTGGATATCCAAAATAGTTAGTTATTACTTCTACACAAGCATGAGATAAAATCTTCATTGCTAAGGCAGAGTGTTCACTTGAAAAGGAATATACGTCGAGAAGGACTAGAAGTAATGGTGTTCGTCTTGATGAAGCTCGAGTTGATGAAGTCAATGTTAGATGCATCCCAATGCGAGCGTCGGCAGCGCCTGAAATTGGCACGCTTCTTTCATAGAAGATCCGGTCCTGATCCTGAAGTTATGGAAGAACTGACCCTTAGGGGAGATCAACGAGGGGATGAAATCACGGGCAGGCAAATAGTGAAGCCTTCATCATTGAAAGTGGCGAGCCGGCTTAACATAAAGAAGCGATAAATATAAGGATCATGGCAACAAATGGCAAATAGCCATGCGATACGAGAGATGGATTCTATGTATCGGAACAAGGTTTGGTCGCATTGGATTTGCAAATGGGGTTCGCCCTATTGAATGTAAATGGTATTTAAGAAGAAACATGATAAAGGCAGCGTCGATGTTTTCAAAGCAGACTTGTAGCGAGGTTTCAAACAAGTTCGTAGGCGTGGACTGTAATGAAACTGCTAGCGTGGCTGTACTTAAATCCATCGGATAATCTTAGCCATTCTTTGCATTTCATGACTATGAAATATGGAAAATGGATGTAAGGCGCCTTCACTGAAATGGAAATTTAGAGGAGTATGTATATGGTGCAACCTCGAGGAGCTTTGCATGTCCTAAAGGACCCTAAGAAGGTATCTGAGAGTTGCAAAGGTCCATTTATGGTCTTAAGCGAGCATCAGCGGTTGGAATCTACGTTTTGATGAATGTCCGATTAAAAGATTTTGGTTTCATCGAGAGCGAAAGAATCTTGTGTATACAAGAAGGTAAAAGTGGGAGTTACGTATCATTCATAGTCATGTATGTCGATTGACATCTTTAAAACAACGTGAGTTCTTGAACTCGATCGATGATTGGGCATTGTAAATGTTTCTCAATGAAGAAAGGACTTAGAGCCTGATATATACTTGGAATAAAGATCCGTCGAGGTCGGGCGAGAGGAAGGCTAATTGGACTTTTAGGATACCTATGAATAGGTAATGCAAAAGGTTTAACATGAGTAATTTCAAGAAGAGATGTCTCCCACGTGAGACATGGAGTTCAAGCAGGTGCTCCCTTCTACTAGTCTTTGAGATGAACAAAATGAAGAGATGTACACTACTGACTTCGGCTATAGGATCCGTCATGTATGCCATGTTATGCACTAGACACGTGTGTCTTATGCCTTGAGTATAACCGGTGAATGCCAAGCTAGTGATTGAGAACTTCTTGGATTGTAGTGAAGTGCATCTTGAAGTATCTGAGAAGAACTAAAGATGCTTTCTTGGTATATGGTGGAGATGATGAGTTAGTAGTCGCGGGTACACCGATGCCGATTTGAGGTGACGAGAGCGACTATCGTTCCCGATGCGGGTATGTATTTTATCTCGGCCAGGTGGAAGCGGTATCTTAGGGTAAATGATATTGTTGCGATTCTACCACAATCTGAGAGTACATCGCGGCGTCTGAAGCATTAAGAAGCATGTTGGATTAAGAAATTCGTGGCCCGAGCTTGGTGTAATACCTAGCATTGTGAGGACGATTGAGTTAGTTTGTGATACTAGGCGATAGCTCGAAGCTAAAGAACCCGAGCACGTCACAAATCAGAAACTGCGATACCCGAAGTATCGCCTAATTGAGATATGTTTAATAAGGTGATATCAAAGTATGTAAAGTAACAACGAAGCCAATGCGGCGACCCCTTTACCAAACCACTAATATACATGTATTGTATCCTCGATGAGTGAAAAGTTAAAATCCTAGGTTAGTACTTTTGTTTTCTAGAGGCGACAGATTATTGATTATACCTCTTGAGCCTAGGAGCATGGGATAGCCAAAGGCCCCAGCAGTCGGATCTTTGATAGTTAGGGCGACAAAGCGTTATATGACTAACATGGTGTTTTGATTAGTGATCAAGATTAGTCACGTTAACTCTGAGGACTAGATGTCCCGATAGAGTGGTACGATGCAGTGGCCCCGGGAGGCTGGCATGGCCAGAAGCAATTCATAAGAAGATATGTATATGCGTCCTATGACATTTGTTTAGAATTTTAGGTTCGACAATTCTTGGACCTACGATATATAACTATACGTGTTATATAAGCTGCATTGCTTTGACTATGACGAAGCGTCACAAACTTTAAGAGGATTATAACGGCATATGTTGGGTCACACGGTGAGTATAACGATAGATGTTGAAATATTGGGGAGGATTTATCCGTCCTTGATATACAAGGAAGATCTCGGGCCTCTCCACCTTGATTGAATGCTTGATTGTTTTATGGGGCCGCCATAAATGCTTATTCGATTCATACTCAAGTAAAGAAAGTTGTGGGTGTTTCGCAGCCTTACGCTTATTTATGGTGCTTCTGACTAGAATCAGCCTTGATAAAGAATTGTAAAGTAATCGTCCAGGGCAAGTGGGAGTATTTGGAAATCAATGAGAATTGATTCCCTTTTGTGTGCCGTTGCGCGACGGTGTGTATCGATTCATTTACCGGGTTGGTTAAATGTGATTACTAGAACTTAGTGTTCACAAGTAATAGTATATTATTGTGGAGTTCTCATGATAATTTAAGGGGTTATGGCGATTGCTAGATCTTACTCATTGTCGTTATAATAATAGTAATTGAGTCGATTATTATTATTACAACTTATAATATCCCAAGCCTAGAAGATTAGCGCATACAATGATATTCGAATATTTCATGAATGAAATTAAGCGAGACTTGTATATTGAGAAATGTATTTCTCAATATTTATATATTTGTCAAATATATGTTGATGAGCATCGGTGGTTAAACAAGTTTAATCAGTCATGATGAATCGATGAATAACTTGATAAGTTATTAGATAATGACTAAGATTAGTAATAATTGACTTGTTAGTTAATTAGCAATGTAATA
>JADFUC010001063.1:0-136144 GCA_019722365.1 Lithospermum erythrorhizon
ATAATAAGAGTTCTTTGGACAAACTGACACAAAACTAAGTTTGTGTTAAGAGTATGTGTGTTTGGCAAGGTCATGTTGTCAAGGAGTATCATTTAAATGAAAATGATTATGATGGTATGAAAGAAGAACATTTACGGATGTTGAGATATCTATGATAAAAAATTATCATGGTTATAACATGATATAGTTCATGTTGGGAAACATGAATATTGGTTTTTATAATAATAGAGATTGAAATGTTCTATTTGTTTGGGTATAAATATGTTTGAACATGATTAAATTGCTATTGCTAATTAAATTGTGTGAACATGACCAAAATTGGGCAAACATATTTTGGGTCATAAGACAAAGATGTGGAACAATGATAAGTTCTATAAAGTCAGAACTTGATCACTTTGGTAGAGTTATGAAAGTTAAAATTTCATATGAGACCAAAGTGGTATACACCTGTAAATAGTAAATTTAGTCAAAAGATTTGATATCCTTTGACAAAAATACCTTAATAGTAAATTAGACCAAATATATGAAGAATTGAGTTGGGGGTTTTGAAAGCCCTGAATCTTATATATTTGGGTATATCTTGAATGTGGGGGTGTAAATCCGTACATCTGAGATTTGTGTAGTTCTCGAATGTGGAACTAAAATAGTACACCTAAAATAGTACATGAGGGTACATATGAGGAATTGAGATGAAATAATATGATGGAGTTCATATTTAGATCTCAGTTATAAAATGAGCAATCCAATAGTGTTGGATATGTTAATCCTCATTTTGTGTCAAAATAAGATGTTCGGATCACCAGTAAAAGTGTAACTTTTAGTTGGGTGACGTTTGTTTTGCACCAAGTTTCAGGTAGTTCGCGGACGATCCCCATTGTCGCGTGATCTGAAAAATTTTTTTTTTGAAGTCTCGAGGGGGTCGTCAGCTCGGTTCCTGGGTGGATGGAATGATTGTGTGTGGACTATACTGAATAATGAGATAATCTTAAAAGACAAGAGAACCTAAGGTATTACTAGGAAATGAAAATATTCATTCGCGTATACCTATGAGGAAATTTATATCCAAGAGTATCGTAGATGCATATGCGATAGCTAGATGTTAAATTTTTAACATGAGACTATTCATGTGATTGAAATAATTCTGGTTTTGAAAAATGAGATGGTGGTGTTACCGAAATGAGATTATGCTCATGGTGTGTATATTTGTTAGGGTCAGACTTGACTCTACAAAATAGTGACATGTTGATATCATATATGATATGATATTTGTAAGATTCAATCGAGATGAACACTTACAAATAATGAGAGTATTGTGTCTAGTGCACTCTTTGTGAATCATGGTATATTATTTAGACAAGTAGTAGACAAAGAAATTGGGTATTATGATAAAAGTGTTGTAACGCAGCCATTGCTTATATTTTCTTTATTCCCGGGTAGGTATGTTTTATTGAAAATGCCAATATAAAAACACAAAAATACCATGATCATTTACTCTTGGTGGCAATGTCAAACTTTGACTAAAATGAGTCAATTATTAACATGTGAATCACAAAGAAGAAATTATGACCGAAGTGAGTTGGAAGAATGGGATGAAAGAGCCACGAGTAAAAGTTGTGCGTGTTGAACCTACCTAGTTATTTGGAGATCCTAAGATCTAGATTTCAAGGGACAAACGAAGCCGTGCCGGCAGAGGCGAATCGCGTGTGGGGATCGACCCGTGCATTCCTCAAATTGAAGCTTAGGTTCAGGGACAGCAGGCGTACCCGACTTGGTAGAATCGTGGCGGGGATCAACCGTAGCCCGTTCCTCAGAATTGAAGAGCCAACCCTTACCCAGTAGGTTAAAGGGTTAGCGTTATGGCTTTTTAATGACTCGGGGAAGCGTTGGAAGATCCAAAACAGTAATGCGAGGGTTTACTCTTAAATAATGAGAAGTCACCTATGTGACTTGAGTAGGGAGGCAACCGGAGAAGAGAAATTTTCGAAAGGCACATTTCTTTGGGAAAACTCACATAACTAAGCAGTGTCCATGGCCTAACCGGACATGATGGCGAGAACAGCCGATGAGTTGATCATGACCTGTGTGAAGTATGTCGCCCAATCTACTTTAAAAAATAGATTAGTTCCAAGATATCGGCGTCTCTGTAATACATTTGGTGGATGTAAACATATGTACACAAGGGAAGGTTCCAAGGCCATCACACCTACCTATCCTATGCAGGAAGTGATCGTTGTGCTATCACCTTTGTCGAGTCAAAACCTTTTTACAAAATTTTTATTCATGTGGGGGATGTTGGATGTTGAATGCAAATTTTGATTCATGTGGGGGATGTTGGAAAATCATTAGTATATGATTTAATATTTGAATGCAAAATTGGCATCCTGAGGGATTGTCTAATTTATCGATTGTGTGTTGTGTATACACATAAAGAGAGTACAAATTAATTCGAGAATTAGATTGAATGTGAGTAGATACGACCAATTGTGTCATTTGTAGTGGGTAGGGCCGTTCATATTTATTTAAGTGAGATTATTTGTGTACTTGAATCTAAATAAAATAGCATTCAAGTATTTACATTTTCCTAGGAGTTAAATTTCATTAGTATATTTTATGGCTATTAAGTGGTTTGAATACTACTAAATGTGTCATGATGACATTTGGGAGGTACAAATTTCTCCATAACACATGAATAATATAAATAGTGGTTTCCTCCAACTTTTCATGGGGAGGAGAAAAATTTTTGATGTTTATTTTATGAGTCTTCATGGTAATTGTTTTGAGGTGATAGTGCAAGCTCCGGGGTTGGTGAAAGTAAGGCTTAGAGTGCTTAAGGCCACACTTGAACCATTTTATCTTGGGAGGCCAGCGCCTTACGTAATCCTAAGTACCCGAGCGGAGTAAGGGGGGCGAATTGTTTAAGGAAAGTGTCAGGCTTGACAAATATAGTATTTTACATGTTTAAAATTATTTTTATGTTTACTACAACTATTTTTCCCTATCTTTTTACTTTTACATAAAATTTTAGAAATACTAGAATTCATCTTACATAAAGAATTCCCGGATGAAGGGACTATTAAAATATCATTAGAATTTAACTAGAAGCATTCGTACAGTATATATATATGATTGTTATAGGATGTCATTTTGTTAAAAAATACTCATCAATTATTCCTCCACTTACATTTGAAGCAGAATGTTATTTAGATGAAAAATATTTTATTAAGGAATAATAAAAGATACATTGGAAATGTAAAATTATATTGGGATTGTAAAAAATTATATTAAAAATGGAAACAATTAATTATTGTGAAAACATAAATTTTTTCACAGGTGCTCGTGTTTTTGAGGCAGGATGAAGTATTATGTTCCACATAGATACACTTTGACTTTGTGTATGAAGCTCCATGTATTGTCCCAATCAAATTAAACACGCAGTTGTGTGTGGGAAGAATCTATCGGGCATGCTAAGGTTAAGTCCCCAAATCTTAAAACATCAAATCATCAAATCTATTCAAAAGCTACTTCGTTGATTATTTAATAGTTTGGATGAGTTAAATTACATATATGGAAACAATAATGATAACTAGCCAGAATCAGAATATAAATTAGGTGCATGTACCTACATATGAAATCTTGCTAAGAATATTATCCTACATAATTATTGGATCATCACGATAATCATTACTTCATTATAATTTGTGACCTTTGATTTCCATCATCATGAACGAATACCTACACACAAATTAATAACTCACCCTATGATGGAGTAGATAATAATTTGATAAATATATATCAATATATGTGATTGTTTTGAATTAAAGTGACACATTTTCATTATCTTTAGACTTTATATTTTTATCCTTGTAAAGTTTATTATTATCATCTTAAAGTATAACCATTACCTCTAATAATTAATGAAAGGAAAAAGAGAAAATTTGTATCGAAGAGAAAATTTGCATCCTATCTTTAATAATTAAAGTATTTTTAGTTTACACAATAATTTATAGTGATACGAAGGAAATATTTTATATGACATCTTCTATAATTATTACACCCCTTTAGATGGAGTGTTTGGCTTGACTTTGATCGTTTTGCAAGAGCTGGTGGTATGTTGAAGAGTACCGAATTTGTTTGTCAGACCCATGATGGTAGGCTATACAAGAAGCTAAAGACTTATTATGATACTTTTTACTTGAAGTTTTTATTTTCCATATAAACTTGATATGATACTAAATTGAATTGGAGAAAATCATGAAAGTTGTCGTGCTTATATTTGTAAATTAATTAAAAAATCATAGTTACATTTATCATAATGTTAGTCAAATATAACATACATGTGAAAAAATGTCTAATAATCTATCAAGTTTTTTAGTATTTTTGAATTCAATTTTTTGTGTATGTGTGTGTAATATTATTGAAAATTTATTATAAGTAGTATTTTAAAACCATTTTACTCTTAATATTGTTATATTAATTCAAATAAAAATATAGGCTTTGGTTTATGAGCTTAAGTACTAAGAGCTTTAAGTAGCTACTGAGCATTGGATCATTTTGGTAACTGATCTCACTAATATGGCGATTTTTTTTTTGATCTATTCCTTATTTCATGGAGTTAAGATTTTGAATAATTTTCTCTTCTATTCCTCCTTAATTCACGCAAATTCAAAACTGGATTTCCCTTTTTTTTTTCTCTTTCCCCTCTATTTTGCACTATTGAATCTCTATATTGTTGCTCCTTCATTTTCAATCTCTTGTTTGTGCTATTGCATTTGATTTTTTGTTTTGGATTTTACTTTTTCATTTAATTTCTTGCAATATGGTTGAAATTGAAGAGTCCTAAAAGCCGGTATAGTGATTCAAGATCCAAATAATTCTATTATTGAAAGCAATTCACTAGTCTCGGGTTTTCATTCTTTTTGTTCATTGTGCATCTTCATAATTATAATTCGAAATCGCCCCCATAACCCGATTTACTTCTTACTGGCATCGATTTAGGAATTGATATCCTTGTTTTATTGGTGTGTGGGTTATAAGGAGCGTTATTCTTCCACGATATTTTCTTCCACGTGGTTATGTTATAATGGGTTATTTGTTATCATTATTATAATCCATTTCGCTTTGTTAATATAGATCGTTTATTTGTTTCTGAGTGTTTTCCTTATATTCAAATGCGATTCGCAGAATTGCTAGTTTTTTCTACGGATGATGAAGCATATAGTTTTCTGATCTACATTCCCAGGTTGTGGTTTGAGATTAAGAAAGAGAGGCTTTTTGTTAAGCGTATTTTAACCAGTTTGTGTGTTGTTAAGAAGTTCATTACTTTAACATATTTTCAGTTTTATATCGATAACTTCTTATAACCCAAAATATTATTATGCTCTTTGAGACACTTTTATATGCACTCATTATTAAGCCACAATTCGGGGTATTTTAATTCTATATTGAGAGGCTTGTAACCCCGGATACAATTGCCAGATAGAATATATTATCACGGATCATTATTGAGGTATGTGAATGTTACTTCAATAACTTCCCATAACCCTAATACATTTAAGAATGGGACATGTTATCCCTATACTTACCAAGTGCGGCATTATGTTGGGGTATTTTCATTTTAATTCGAAAACTTCTCATAACCCTGATACATTTATCAATGGGGACATGTATCTCTACATGTTTATAATAAAGGCACACTATTTTGGCTTATTTATTTAGTTTTATGTAATGTATGTTGTTTGTTTTTTAGTAATACTAACATTGAATTTGTGTGATTTAAATGAAAGAGATTCGTGCTTGACATATTTTTAAGATTCGTATCTATAACTTCTTATAACCCAAATATTATTATGTTAGTGACACGTTTATATGCACTTTCCATGTAAAGCCAGAATTCAGGATATTTTAATTCTATATTGAAATCTTTCCATAACTCAGATACAATTATGAATGGGACATGTTATATTGTAGAGCATTATTCCAAAGATATTTGAATCTTACTTCAAAGAAGCTTCTCATAACCCGGATGCATTTAAAGAATGGACATCTTGCATCCACCCCAAACTTACGAGTAAGGGCGTTAATTTGAAGGATATTTGCATTTACTTTGACAACTTCCCATAACCCGGATATATTTATCAATGAGACACGTTATCTCTATGCTTACCATGTGGAGCACTATTTTGGGATATTTGCATTATGATATGTGTACATGTTACTATTGGACATGTGACTTCTTATTACGATAATTACGGACGCTTCTACGAAGATATCATACGAAGTTCAAACCACTAAGAGGATTATATCCTGCTCGATTTGCAAGCGTGGTTTCCCAAAAAAAAATTCATCGCTAATTAACAAAAAAGAAAAATCATACAAAAAGGAAACCCATTCATAGATATTTTAAATAAAACATTCATTGTTATGTACGACTCAAAATCATTAAATCCATCATAATAGTTTTATTCTTCTTAGGAAACTTGTCTATTAGCCTTTATGTCATCACACATTTTAAGGTTTGCGTATCATACAAAAGCGATTATCTGTGATATCCTTTCTTTTCACCGGGCTCCCTTTTTCACTTTTCTTTTCTTTTTTGCACCATTTTTTCTATTCATCTACACCTCATGCTCTTGAGATAAAATTGAAATCTTGGCTCCTTACTCTACCCGCAATAAAAAAACCACATGTATACAAAATTTATGTAATATAGATAACCCGCTCGAATCGACAAATGTAAGACATTGGTAAGGAGCTATCTTTCATCACATATTCAATATTATCTAACCCCCATGCTCTAACCCTTCTGAGTTGCTTAGATATTCAAAGAATGTCATGTAACCATAATACTCATATAACCCACGGCCTTACAAATCATCGGTCTTCACTAAATAATCAACAAGTTATCATTTTTATCCTGAGTAGAATATGACTTCTGTATTTTCCTCATCCTCCTACTTCTTAGATGTCGAACCATAAATTGTCTAAGCCCATTACTCAACAAAATTAAACATGATAAGTGCAAAAATCAATTGTCCAACAAAATAATTCAATGTCACTAAATTAGAAAATCCATTGAATACACATCGTCGAATTGTGTTATATTCAAAATTGGAAAACTCATACAACAAACATAGTCAAATTGGGTTATTCAAAATTAGAAAACCCAAACAACACATAATGTCGTCTTTTTGGTTATATATTCAATGAAACATCCTTCTGCATACATTTTTTTGAGAATTAGAAACCCAACCCATAGAAATTGAGTTTTTAATGATGCATGTACTCAGAAAAGCGAATTATAATCTAAAAACTTCACAACCTTCCATGTAAATGCTTTTGGCATAATAGTCGGCGTTTGTAATGATTTTGATGGAATGTCTTTCTTGGAATGGCGGCTCTGGGGAAATTTTTATTTCATTTAAAGGTAAAAGGAATTGAGATTGATTCTCTCAATGATTTTTGGGTTTTTGGTTGGAATTCTCTAGGCAGTTTTGGGTAAGAATGTTCTCGGTAGTTTTGGTGTGGGTTTTTTAATTGAGTATAACGACCCGGCCCAATTGGAGCTTTGAGGTTAAGGATGAGTGAATGTCAGTCATGCGACGATGGATAAAAATAAAATAGCTTACGTTTAGCATTGATAATAGAAATAATCTGACTCGTCAGTAGGGTGAGCCGCCGGCGCTAACACATTTATTTGGGCCCCATTTGGTTTGTGTGGTGGTGAATGGGTGACCAAATTATTTTATGTGGTAGAAACCCCGTCGTTAATTAATTCAATTTCGTTTTAACTTATCTACGACAACTAACTTCCCTAACATTAACATTTCTACCCTCGAATTATATTACCACCCAACTAATATCATTACGTTCGTGACAACTTTATAATTCTAAATCTTAGGAAATGTACTACCCGGCCGACGGCTTACATTATTTATTTTCAACTATTCAACTTGAAATTTTTTGATTTCTCTACTCGAAATAGATCCACCCGAGCAAACTAGTATACTATTACAATGGTACAGGCAGATTGTAGGTGTAAGTTTTTGGATGAATTCTCTGATGGTCTTAAGGTAAGAATGTTCTTGGTGATTTTGGTGTGGGTTTTTTGGGTGAGAATGAGGTTGGTTTTTGGGTGGAATTGTCTCAGTGGTTTGGGTGAAAATGTTTGGTGGTTTTGGTGGGTTTTTTGGGTGAGGATGAAGGCCAATTTTTGGGTGAGAATGGGGGAGTTAATTGCCGAAGTAATTTTTGAAGGTGGCGCCCAGAGTTGCACGCTTTGTGGTCCCAAATAGTGTGTCCCGGCGTAGTAGTTTAGTCTCGTAAGAGGTGGCACAAAGATTTCTTTTTGGTCCCCGACTAACATTCCCATTAAATCTTACCAATTTGAGTAGGAGTTTGGTCCTGCAACAGTAGCCTGTACTTTGGTACCAAACTAAAGTCACAATTAATCTCGAAGATGTTTAGATTTAATGAAACATTAGTTTGGGGATTAAGTCGTGCAACTTTGTGCCCTTTCACAGGGGACTAAACTACTCTGGGAGTGATATCTTAAGGAGAAGTGCGCAATTGTCTGTCAGGGACGTTTCTGTGATTTTCTCGAGAATGGGGTGGGTTTTTGGTGAGGATGAAGACCAATTTTTGGGGGATTGACATTGATGTTACCGAAAATTAAGGGATTTCACTAATAGAAAAGGAAAGCGTTAGCTACGGGCAAAATAAACGTTCTGAAAGCGGTAGCTATAGCAACCAAGTTGGCTCTGACTTCGCGGCGGGTGCCCCGATATGCTTTTCGGACGGACGGTACCCGTTATGACCTTGACAGTTCGCGACAAGTTTTATAACGAATTAATTAATTTAATTTAATTTTTATTTTTATTCTTTAGCCGTTGCAAAAAGCATTGTACGTTGTTTGAGCTAACAGTTGAAATGAGTTGAATGATTTTTTATAACATTATATATTTCCTTTAAAATAACTCGCATTCTGACTGGCGTTGCATACTGCGATAAGCACTTCTTGCAACAAAATCTTCAACAGCGATGGATTTTCACGACTTTGGAAGCGGACATAGGCTTTGTGGCAAAATAATATGCGTTGCAAATTTGTTGAATATGTTTAATAGATAAATTTATTGTACCATATGCATAATTTATCTATTAAAATAAATGATATATACATGCTAGTAGTAGTTTGTTCAGAATAATATATTCACTCAATGTATTCACAATGTCTAAACATGTTAGTAGTTTGTTCAGAATGGTATCTTCATATTGCTATCATTCTTTGATGTTACCATGAGGGTGTTTGGCTAAGCTTATTTTTTTTACTTATAAATGACCTACTTATAGGATTCTGATGTAGCTTATAAGTAGGTTCTTACTCAAGTTGTCGGAAATTATTTTTGTTTGTTTGGGTGCGTTAAACATAATGGGGAATTTTTTTTTACGTGTTTGGATATGATAGCTTTACAAAGTTATAGAAGGGAAAAATGAAACATAAGGGCCATCCAATACTTATGATTTTTATCTTTATGATATAAAATATAATATTTATAATTTTATGCTTTATTATTAAATAATGGTAATGAAAGTAATTTATTAGATTATTGTAAAATATGTTGGTGAAAAAAAGAAAGTTAGGAATTGGGCTTTTTTTTAAACAAGTAAGTTGCTTGGGACACTTATACAAGTTTCTAGTTATGTTAGGCCAAATACTTCATAAGTTGATTTTGAGGAAAAACAAGCTTAGCCAAACACCATATATTGATAAACAAATTTAATTGTTCCTTATATAACATGTAACTATAATACGTAATAAATAATATTTAAACTTGTAACATCAAATAATATGAGGACAATACCAAATACTAAATAGCAACACATTTATAACGTGTTAGAAAAGGGTTTCATAATATTCATGACAATATTATAATTCTTGATTTCTTATTTCATTGTAAAAATAAGAAGTTTATAATAATACTATTATACAATGTGAGAAATTTATCTATTAAAATTATATTTATTCATTTAATGTAATTATAATATAAGAATTTTTATATTATTATCATTTCTTTTAATATTTACTACATTGATATATAGTTGATTTTTTGGAACTAAATTTAATTTCTTCATTTGATAAGTTTACTTTTTTTTAATTAACATGAATGATAATAAATATAAATAAATACAAATTTTCCTAATAATTTAAAATTTATAAAAAAGATATAAATTTTTTTATGAAGAAACATGGAAAATTTTCTAAATTAAAATCCCAAATAAATTGGAGTTAATAATAAATTTAAGAACATATAAAAGCACGATCCACATCAGCCCAAAAACTTGGCTTTTGCTTATTGGCTTATTGATCATATAACATCTATGGTTTAAAATTGACATGAGGTTTGGCTCGAATCATGATTTGGAACTATTGATTAGCTTGAACATCTAATGGTTCATAGTTCATCAAACCCAAATATGAAACCAACCAACACTTGATTGTTTCCCCTTGAAACAACATAAATTTCTCCATATACTCACTATTCTGCAAGTGGTCCAGCGGTTCATCAATGAACTAATCATTCGGTTTAACCCACATAATTCACATACCTACGTTCACCTCTCTCTGGCCCGATATCCGCTTGATAAACTGTACCCGTGCTTTAAACTCCAAATTTATTGTTCAGGTACTCGTATACTGCTGAATCCAGCGCATGGAGTTGATAATATTTGTATTTCATTTTAATTTGTTGTATAGATCTATTTTCATTTTGATTTTTTTAGATTTATTTAATATCTCGTTCTTTCTTCTTTAGATCTGTCGTCAATTATTGTGTATTTGTTTTTGCTATTTCGGAAGATGAAGGTGCGTAATTTTATTGGATATATGTATTTGAATGTTGAAATAGTTATTGTTTAATTTTATTTTAATTAGTATTAGATTAGATTATTTGATGTAATTATAATGAAGTAATATTAGAATTCAAAACTATTACAATTTTTAATTAGTATTGTTAGAATTCTCATATTTAGTTATGAGTTTGTAAGAAAAGTGTTTGCTACAAACTTCAAAAACTTTTGCAACGACATTTAAGGTCATTTGCAACAAATAATAAGCACTTGCAACAAAACTCTAATTATTTTCACAAAATTGTTGCAACACATTTGCTAGGGGCATTAAGTAGTTAGCTACGACGCCGCGTAGTTGTTGCAGCGAGGATATGTCAAAGGTTAGTGGTAATAACCGTTCCGTACTAATATTCTTAATAGTATATGCCCAGTTCTTCCAGGAAATCAAAAAATTTGAGTTGGACTGATGAAAATAGCAGAATCGGTTGGTAGTACAATTCGGTATTGAAATTTTCAGATTGTAATCTGGATGGTAATGATGTTAGTTGGGCTGATAATCATAATTTGGTGCAGAAATGTTAATGTTTGAGTTGGTTGTAGGGATAAGGAGGTTAAAGCAGTATCGATTGAATTAAAGCGATGGGTTTCGTATATATATATTAAAGAAAAGGATGATTCCTCTTGCCCAAAATTCTTTCTTTGATTCTCGCCTAATCCCCATGAGAAACTTTGAATTGTAATTTGGAGGACATTTACTTACTCAAACATCCTCTTGATTCAAAAAGACCGGATCTTTTTGGTATTTAAATGAGTTTTGGTTGAGTTTGTATTTTAATTTTTATTCTTTATAAAATTGCAGAACTTTAAATTAGTTATTAACGAGTTGAAATGGCGTGTTTGGTACTGTATTATTGGAATTTCATCTGCGTTTTTTATTGTCGTTGACTTTTTGGAATTTTGGGTTGACTTAGGTTTTTTGTGAGACATTATTGAATATAATATAATTATTACTCCCAGGCTTAGATTATAGTATAAGAGATGATAATAATCGATATTTGGGGAGGTAAACGATGTTGTTATAGTTGGAGTTGACTTTCGAGTTGATTTTAGGTTGACTTTTTTCTAAGCGTGGTTGAGAGGTATAAATATGTTATTGGACTTTGTGTGCATGATTGTTTGAGGTGGAAATTATGATTTATAAGTTGTTGGAGGAATATATGTTGAACAATTTATTAGATTTTAGTGTAAGCGGGCTTTGGGATTTGAGGTTGTTAGAAATGGTTTAGTTAGTTGGAAAAGTTGATATTTTGGAGTTGAGTGAAATTGGTTGAAAATGTTAGTATTTTTGATGTTATGGGATTAGGGACAAGTCGTCAATTAATTGTCATTGGCTTACATGTGCTTAAAATCATACTTAAGTAGTTAATTTGTAAAATGGGTTTGAAAAGTCAGAAATTTAGTAAGATAAGGGTTAAAATTTTTACGAGTAGTAATTGTAATTTCAGTGTTTTGATTAGGCGGGCATTAGGAAGAAGGCAACTGGATCGATTAAACGAGGCGTTTCTATTGTAGCAACTTGAGGTGAGTCGCACCTCACTTGGGTATATATTAAATACTTACTCTAAATTGCATAGACATGTCATTGTGGTATGATTATATGTAAAGAATATAGTATACTTGTCGTTTTTGTATGATTATGTGTATTGATTCGTTTGTGAGCCTTACATTGATATGATTATGTGATTGTATCACATTGGCGTTGAAGATACAGTTGAGGTAAGTAATAGCCAGACTTCTCAACTTAAGTTCTAATTTCTATGGCACATCGGCACTTTGTAATCATGGCCTTGTGACGCACACATCATTTTTATTGGCCTTGTCGGCCTTATTGTATTCTGTGTCTATTGTTTTTAATTATTCGTGGCTGTCGGTTGTGATTGATTTATGATTGTGAGATGTTTTAGTGTGTGCTTGGATGATGTTTGGGGAGTAGAGTAGTTGGTTATTGAGAGGTGTTGGTTGGAGGTTATGCGTGTGAAGCTTTTTGGGGTGACTTGAGTGACCGGATTTGACCTATCGTTGGGATGATTAGGGGTTAGGTGGCTTCTTCCGCTGCCTTACGGGATATGTGACGGTATTGGCATATACTCTGATATAAGAGCGGTATGACTCTTCACTGATCAGCAACACGTACATTGTCGGTGTGGCCTTATACTTAGTGGCACATAAGTGCGGTTTGAC
Organism: Lithospermum erythrorhizon; assembly: GCA_019722365.1. NCBI lineage: Eukaryota > Viridiplantae > Streptophyta > Magnoliopsida > Boraginales > Boraginaceae > Lithospermum > Lithospermum erythrorhizon. The sequence goes on from JADFUC010001063.1 coordinate 13,084, forward strand.
CTTATCTTCCGATATAGGCCGGTATATGTCTTTATGATCAACAGCATTATTGCATTGTGGTGTGGCCTTATACTTAGTGTATAAGTAAGGTTTTGGCCTTACCAGCGGTATAAGATGGGGTATGACTACCACATGATCCTTTCTTTATTATTAAATTTAATGGAATGCGCCTTATACTCTGGTATAAGTGTGGTTGGCTTTTTATGCCGGTATAAGAAGGCGGTGTTTATTAAGCGATTAATTGAACTCTAGCGGGTAAGGCGAAGTTGAGCATATGCATTAGAGAGAGGTTGGTATAGTTGACAGGAATATAGAGGAGATAGATGGTTGTTGACTAGAGTTATAGTCGTTGTTGAATACTGCAATGATTTTTATTTTTTAGATGATGTGCCTTATTGAGACTTTGTATTATATCTTGACATGTTGTTTTAAATTTTCTATGGTGTTGTATGATACATTTTTATGACTTATTTATTGGTTATAGATATTGTCTTTGATTATACTAGATGTTGCAATTGATAGTCTCTCCGAGATTGGGTTTTGATTTGATTTGATAATAGTGTCGGTTTTCTTGTGGATCCACAGGTTGGTATTAATCGTTATACATCCGCTTTAAGGTTAAAAGTTAAGTTAGGTTAATGGTTGAGATAAATTTTGGATAGCAGAGGTGTAGGGATAAAATTATAAAATGGCGTTAGGGAGGCTAATCTATAGATGTTGTTGATGATATTTTACATATATGAGGTGGAAAATTGGATTCAAACTTGTTAGTATATAAGTTAGGATCCCTTGCTTTGACGTTAAACGATTGAGGTGAATTAAGTTCCATGAACTAAATGAAGAATTTGGTGAGACAATTCCGCTACTTAAGTTATCTTGATTTAAGATATCGTTCTTCCGATCATTAAGATAATGTGTCTGATTTGGAGGTTCTTATGATAAATATTTAGGCGTCGCCAGGAGGTGTACGATATAGTGGGAGTAGCACTTTAGATTAACTGAAATGATGGTTGGTTGGCTATGCTTGAGTTATGGCAGATGTTGAGATATATGTTTGGAGTTGTTGTGTGTTTGAGTTACGTATTATGTAAAGATTATTAGCTATACTTGAAAGATAAAATAGAGAGATGTCTACAGTGATTAAGATGAGGTAAGTTGTGTTGGCGTGGGTGTGGGTTTTGCTCGGTGTTAGTTGGAAAGCCATTAAGGAAAGATTTATATCGTGGTGAGGTAGCATATAAAATATAACTCTTGGGTATAATACTCTTTATAATAAAGGTGGGTTAACTTACATGATGTTGTATTCCTTTCATTTTGGTGACCACTGTTTACTGAGTGGTTGGGATAGGCAGGAATCATTAGCGAGGCTAGTACCGCGGAGGTGGTGATGGTGGCTTGAGGCCTGCAGCCAGTCATACTTTTATTTTCTTTGATTTTTTGTTGTCATTATTAATTATTGTTGTAAAGGGATTTATGCAAAACAAGTTATTGTTGATGTTGTATTTATATTATTATTACTTTTCGATTTATTTGTAGTATTTGTTAGTGAATTTAGTTGTATTATTTTAATGCTCACGTTAAATGAAGTGTTTATCGTTGTCCGTGGTTGGTGACTACGATTATTGAGGTTGATGGCGTTGACCTCGGACTGCAGGGCGGGTAGATTACGATGCGGCAATTAGCGCGTTTGAGTCGAGGCCAAATTTTTCTTTTATCAAGAAATGCAGTTGTAAAACCATTGCCATTTGATTTGGAAGCGAGGCGTTTCGTGCTCATTTTTATTTGTGAACGCCCCCGCTTGAGGAGGCTAAGGTGGCAGATTTTAGTTGCTTGCTTTGTTGTTAGGCGTTTAGCGACAAATTAATACAATTAAGCATTGCTCATTTTTCTAGTAGTGTTTGTTCCTCATTTTTTTTAATTGTTGAATGATTCAATAAAAGTTGGAAATGACACAATTAACCTCCTTAAGTAGACAGCTTAAAATATTGCTTAAGCTCATAAGTCGTACTCTTTTGAGATGGAGATATTAATATATTGCATTTCAAGGAGATATCGACATATTGCATTTCAAGGAGATATCGACATATTGTTTAACCATATTGACACTATTTAAATGCGTATATCATTAGAATTTCTTTGATTGTAGCAAAGTTTTATTTTAACTTTTACTTGATCATATATGACGATTTCAATGCAAATTATGTTGATACTTTACATTTTTATCTCCTCAATAAAAGTACTTTTTGATTTTCACTTGATTAACTAATGTATTTTTTTATAAAATCTTACGTTTTCGTGATTAATTAAGTATTTTTTATAAAGTACTTTTTTAGGGTGTATTAATATGCTTCAGCAATAAAATATTTTTTGTTTATATGATCAAGTAAATTGAGATGGAGGGAGTATAATTGAACATAACTTTACTGTATATGTATATGATTGCTTCTATGAAAAAGGAAGGTTCAACTAAATGGAATTTAAACAGTTGTACAGGTATTTCATATTAGCGTTTATATTATTGATTGAACTCAATAATGGAACCATAAGATTTAGCTAGGGTGTAAAATACGTGCACCCGCCCCATATCATTCTTGTGCCAAATCAGCTACGCTATATTGACATGAATTTTTGGTCATCAGTATTTATTTTTAATTATTATTTAAATAAAATCTATTATAAATTTGACTTATCCAATTAAATTTATTTTAAAAATAATTTTTATAATATTTTATAATTTTCCTATATCTAAAAAGTATTTAAAAAGTAATTGGCCGTCAAATCGTCACCAATATGTGGAAAAATGCATTTTCAATTAAAATTGAGTTGTATTAAATCTATTTACCATCAATAATTTTATTCAATTTATACGTTTCTTCTTAAAATAAAAGGTAAATAGATGGTTTTGTCCTGAAATGCGTAACTTTGAGTTGCTAATTTGAGGTCCTTTCTTCTCAGCCTTTCCTTTAGTTCGAATACGGCAATTATTGAATTTCACATTATGATGTTGGTGACCTTAACTGTTGTTGATGTTGTTGTTGGAAAATCATTGTCGATGATTGGTTACATACGTTCGTTAATGACAAGGGGTTGAATGCCAAATTATAGTCACTTATTAAATGAATGTGTGTTTGTATCACTTATGAAATTGAAATGAAATTTAAGAAAAACACCAACACTAGTAGAATACTTTTAAGTAATTTGTTCAGTTTTTGTATATATACATGTTTGTTTGCCCTTTTAATACGTACACATTACAATTTACAACTTTAGATACCTTACTATTTTCAATTTTATAAACTTACTGTATGTGCCAACGTTATTACTTCAATTTTATTTCCTCTATTTTATTTTATTTTTATTTAAAGGATAACTGGTTAAAGGAGTCGAAGTACAAGTTACAATCCTAAAGTCCTCTCTTTAATCATTTACGTTCAAAAGCATAGAAAGACGAAGATAGATAATGAACAACCCTAAACCAACACACTAATAATCTGGAAGTCTATTTATAAGTTTTCACTAATAAAACTAAAAATAATTGATTTTTTTATTAAAAAAAATTACATTAATTAATTACTTGCCTTGTTGTAATTAATTAGTCTCCGAGTGGAGTATCAAATATGTAATAAATTAATATCCATGAATGACAATTAGGTACGTTGAATATATATGTCCATTTTTTCATCCTTTCCTTAACTTGTTCCTTAATTCTTTTCTTTTCTGATTAGGCTTCACACGTTCCTCACTCTTAATACAGAAGCACATTAACATATCTTTCATGAAAAATATTTTAACACATTTTGTATTCAAAATTTGAAAAGTCAATTTGGTTAAATAAGTGATCAAAATTGAAAATGTGACAATCTTTTATGAATGAAGATAGCTATAATTGTGCATGTATGAGGGACAGAAGGCTGTTGAGGGACACAGTCTGGTTAAATAAGTGATCAAAGTATTGTGGCACTTTGAGATTAATTTCTTGAAACATTATTAATACATACCCTATTAAAAATATATTGTAATGTACTTGTGAATTTTATTATTTAATCATTATCATGTCTGTTTTTCCTTCCCATTTGCACTTACCTTTTGGCCATACAATAATAGCTAATAATAATGCTTGATTGCTTTCACTCCAATATCCTACTTTAGCATATCGCTCACTCATCTTCTTTTTCCTTTTGCTTACTTAAGAATTCTTATTGGTTCTAATATAAATTTCCAGCAGCTTCGTTCATGTCTAGGGTTTTCTTCATTTTCTTGATCTATCATCTCATTTCTATAACGTTATAAAAATTATTCACCTTCTTATTATCATTATCTTACTTTTTCCATCTAATATTGTATCAAAAACTTCAAAGATCACCTAGATTAGAAATCTACCAGCAAGAAGAGAAAAGGTACCATACTTTGAACCTAGCCACATTATCAATTTCTTCTGGGGTTCAATTTTTATTTTTTATTTGTTGTGTGTGATTTTTTCACATTTTATTGACATGTAGTAATAATAATGTAATTGTTTATATTTGTATTCCAATTATACTCAAGTTTGAGTACTGTTGACCTAAGCTAGTTGATTAAAGTCATCAATAATGGGAAGATCTTGATCATACCTGATGTAGTGATGTATGAAGTAATAACAATTTAGATTGCTTAAAAAATATCTTGATCATACTTGAGAGAAGGGGATGGAGGTAATAATTAAGTGAAAGAAGCTACACATAATCTTCACTTATTCATCGTCTTTTTGTTTTTGTGTTGTTCTTGCTTGTTTGTATTTAGAGACAACAATAGCTAATCTAAGGAATTGTCAGTTGTCAAACAAAGGTAGATCAGATGATGATCCAACGTTTTGTTTTGTGAAATTTTTGAGGAATTGTTGTCGGCTGACATGATCTTACATCTTAGATTTTGGCAGAATTTTTTCATCATTTGGGTCAAAGTTGTCAGCAGAGCAAATCTAAACATACATACACTTTCATAAATATTATTCTGTATTTTCCTTTTACTTGTATCTCAACTCTTAATTTTTTTATTTTCAAAATAATTATTTTACAATATAAAATTATATTTTTATATTTAATATAATTTTTGATTTATTAGTATATCAATCAATTAATTACATTATTTCATAGTGATATTTTATATTTTTAATATGTTTTTTTAACTGTTTTTTGTTTTCTTAATTTATATAATACAAATGATTGAAGATAAGTAAAAAATAAAAAAAAGTAATAAATTTTCAATTATATTCAAAAAAATTATTTTTTCATGATCAAATATAATAACTTCATTCCAAACTGCTAATTGAGATGATGTTTGGCATCCTAGATTGTGATGATTCCTGATGATTTTCAGAGTTAGATCTTTAATTGTTTTTTAATCTTAAAATTTCTTCAAAATAATGCAAGAAATTGATTACTGAATTTAATAATAAAATTAAGGATGGTAATAAGTTCTTTTTGAAGCTGTCCCTTTCTGGACCAATGGAAGAATTTAAGATACAATTAAGATATATAAAAATTAATGGCTTGAGTAATCTTAAAAGGAAGAGGTGTGATGTGCTGGCCCAGTTAAGGGGTAGGCTTGCTAAACCACTTGTCTGAGATTGCTTGTGGCTCAGACTCACAGAAGAGATTAGTGTCTTAACATTTAGCACTTTGGCTCACGTTATCAGTTGAGTTATGCAGGATACCGAGAATTAAAATATATAGATCACATGGGAATTGGGGGTTACTAAATTTTTTTAGTACATTTCTTTGTTTTTAGTAGAATTTCATTTATTATTTTACTTTTAAATCAGATGTACATGTGTACGTTTTCTTATGTGTATAACATAGTTCAACTATATTTAACTTATATGTCATTTAAATAAAATAAAAAAGGAGAAATCATTATAATTCAAAGGGTAATGGGTTCTTGCTGTGAACTAATTCTTCTGACTTGATTTGGTATTCTTCTGACTTGATTTGGTTGGAAAGCAAAACCCTATAATGTTTTTCTTTTAAGTCTATTGGTTATATATATAAAAAGGTTATTGGTTATATAGTTGCTTTTTTTGTGCATGATTATCAATACATACAAGAGCAAGAAATTTTAACAGAACATCGAATGGCCTAGTGGTTAGGAGGTCTTTTAGTGACTTAGAGGTCTTGGGTTCGATTCTCATTGTAAGGGGTGGTGAATGGATTTTATTTTTTTTAAAAAAAAAGAACAAGAAATTTCCACATTCTAAGAAATGTAAGATTTTGGAGCTAATAGCTCAATTGCTCAAAATTATCTCCTAGTAATAATTGATATGTTGAAAACTCTGGTTCATTTTATAATTAAATATTCTCCTTGCTAAATTAAATACTTCCAACGCAGACAACATACAATCAATTTGGATTGTAATATGCTCATCTCATCATGATCTTAAATCAAGTTGTAAAAACCCAAGTTCTTCCATCTTGATGTGTAATATATCAATAAAGGTCAAAGAAAATTAATTCCAAATAATGTCCTAGTTAGTGAACGATTGAGATAAATCCAAAAGGTTCCAGAAAATATTAGAATTTATTTTCATATTAGTTATAATAGTTACTGTAATGCAAAGAAGAATTTTTATTATTTATTAAAAAGGGTACAAAATAATCCATTATGAGGAAAAAAACTCTGAGTGTATGTTTTTATCTAATCGAAGGGGATCATTTGTCTAAATTATGGGTCACTAACGTTTCTTGATTTATTGAGAAGTCAGGCACAGCGGCTTGATTTGGACAGGTATGAGGTGGGTTGACTTGTGAGCTTGATTTAAGTTTGACTTGACTTGATTTGGAGTTTGATAGGGCTACATGATATTTGGATATATGTCCTTAGCGTCTTATATCTTGAGGCGGGTCTCGACTTTGGATATAGTCAAGGCCGGAGGCATGCGTATTAAAAAGTATTGGTTGTGTTGAACGATCTTTGGAACGTCTACAGTCTAATTTTAAACAGTGAACTTGGTTAAAAAACTGTTCTGTGATAATGGAATTTGGGTTTAGTCAACCTTGCGGTGGGATTTGAGGGATATGGGACTAGTAGGCTGTCTTAATCTTGCTTTTCAGAACATGGCTTGAAGCTATTTGTCTTTGGTGGGACTTAGTGAGGGTTTTACAGTCTGACCGTTGATTTAAAACTTTAGAGTGGCGTCTGTTTATACCATAACGCCGCAGTTCGTTGTTGGCAGTGATGAGGGACTTAGTTAAGCCGCCCAGAAGTTACAGCATATAACACATGACTTTATCTACAACGGCCATGACGTCTTTGCTCGTGATGTCCATTATGAAGGTGGATAGATTCCCCCGGCCTTGTTGATATCTTGATCGTCGAGATAGGGAGCACTTAACGCGTATTTCTTGAATCATTATAAGGCTGAATGTTTGGTGTATTACCCATATAAGACTTGATGAATCAAAGCTTGAGATCTTTCGGTGTTAATGCGAGATTTCTGAATAATCCGGGGAGCTATTTGCTTATTCCCCAAATATTGGCGTTCTTGATGATTTATGTCGGATTCTCGTGATTTTGCTTCAACTTGAAGGGTACTACGGCCACCGCAATGCGGTAATCTTAATTTCGGCGCCTATTTTGGGCTACGGGTATTTTCGACCCACTAGTGGTATTTTGTTAGCGGTTCCAAATTCTTTTTCTAGGTCAAACGCATTTTTCATGTTGTATGGGCCTTTTAGATCCCGTTTGATACAATTCTTGGGTACTTGACTTTTAAACCCCGGAACTTCTAAAACTTCAATTTCAGGCCCTATGACCGATTTTAATTAGATAAAATTAGGGATTTTTAGCCTCGAACCCTAAATTTAATGAACATTTAATTCGGGGTTATTTTCTCGGAAACTCTTGTTCGACTTTTACATTAAATTTAGGGTTCGATTGGTAACTCCCAATTAAAGCGACAATTTTAGCGGTTGATTTAATTAATTTGATTAAGTCGTTTTAATCATTTTAACTATTTTTTTAATAAATTTTCACTCTCTACAGTTACTTGAATATTTGATTTAATTTTATTATCATAAATATTTCATATTATACCTATAAATAATGCTTTTAATTAATCATCAGATATCTCACTAGTTTATTTCAATTTCAATAAAAATATAAATTATATCTCAATATAAACTTACTTCCTCCAAAAACATTCATTTGCAGTACATTATTACGGAGTATATCAAAGTATGGCCAGTTCTAGCTACTCCAACTCACCATGTGCAGCCTGCAAGTTCTTGAGGAGAAAATGCTTACCAGAATGTGTGTTTGCTCCATATTTTCCCCCAGAGGAACCCCATAAGTTCATCAATGTTCACAGAGTCTTTGGAGCCAGCAATGTGAGTAAGATCCTCAATGAAATCCTCCCTCATCAAAGAGAAGACGCGGTGAATTCCCTCGCCTATGAAGCCGAGGCACGCCTAAAGGACCCCGTCTATGGTAGTGTTAGAGTGATTTCTGTACTCCAAAGGCAAATTTTGATGCTTCAGAAAGAACTGGAGGCCACAAATGCAGATCTAATGAGATATACAAGCAATGAACATAGTGCACATGCAATTCCATCAATGGATGGATCATCAATAATTAATCATCATCAACAATATTATCAACATGGAGGTTGGGCAAATTTTGGTAATCAAAACATTGGAATGTCTTCTGATTATTATAATGATGAAGGAGATGGTCCTTGTGAAAGTGGAAATGGCAGTATGTAAGCTAATTAAATACAAATTTTAAATCATTTTAATCACAATTGTTGAGTATGGTAACCTACTCTATATATGTTATGGGCGAGTATAGAGAAGGCATAAGATAGATATTGTATCAATTAAAACTATTATTATAATAATGTATCTATTTATGTTAGGCATGGAGCTTGTAATATCCAACGCAGCTATCATACACGTTATTTGAGTAGAGTAATAGGTGATGCAAGTGCATCTCAAGATACAAGGCAAATGACTTATCAATTGGGTCTATACTAAACTAGAACACCAGGGCAAATTAAATCATTTCGATTTGTATTATTGAAGATAAATAGATCCATTCCGTTCAAATGTAATCTTATTCTATCTATATAAAAAAGCTATCAATCAAGCCTTAAAATCTCTCCTTCGAATCTGACTAAAATACTCCTTTAACGAAGATAATCAGATTGATAAATTTCTAATTAAACTAAAGATTACAAATACAAATCCTATAATATAAAAGTGTCACACGAATGTAATTACTATTTAGTGACTTATTAAAGTTTCTGTGGATACGCATTTAAATTATGTGACTCTACTTAATAAAATTATTAAATTTGATATAAAATTAACACATTATTTTTACTCTGAATAACGCCATTATGTTAAGAATTTAACATAGTAATGAAAAAATAATATCGGGGCCGAAGAAAGATAAAGTTTGAAAAAGTCATCAAGAACAAGATTTAATAATGCATCACGAATATTTTGCATTTCGAGGTAGTACGCTAGCCTCTTCACATAGCAGTGTGCCTCCATTAAAAAAGCTTGTATACAGATTTAAATTATAAAGTGACTCTACTTAATAAAAACTATTAAATTTGATATAAAATTAACACATTATTTTTACTTGAATAATCAAAGTATTATGTTAAGAATGGTTCTAGGTTAAAAATATTAGCTATTTGTATATTTTTCTTCAAAAATTAAACTTGTATAAAAATAATTGAGTTTATAATTAAAATTTCAATCATCAAAGTCGGCGAATTTTCAAATTTTTTGTTTGAAACATTTAGGAATTTGCCTTTTATTTGAAATTGTATAAACACCACATATCAGAATGAAAACAATATCGAAATAAGAGCCAAAGTTTCATCGCCACAAAGCATTTATACGAACACCTAACATTTGTAGATGGAGGTAAGATGCTAGCCTTCATAATTTTTAGTTTTGTTTGCCGACTTTTAAATAATTTTGACTTATTTAACTAGAAAATTGAACTATCTTTTGTAGATGTACGTGAAATTTAGTATTTATAAATTTTACCTTGGGTGGTTGACTTCAAATAATTTTAACTATTCAAAATAAAAACTCACTCAACTTCTGTATACTTGCGCAAGATGATGTTTTCATAATTTTTAAGTTTTGATGGATGAGCTTCAATTATCAAAGATGAAGAATTTTCAAAAAAATTGTTTGAAACATGTAGAATTTGTTCTTATTGAAATTTGTAGCTAATTAATTCACATATAGTAATTAAAAATAGTATTGAAAAGTAAGGAGTATAAGTTAAAATTATTATCACAAGATTTAATATGAAGAAGCAGGGAAATCTCCTGTATTGTTTTATGTTAATAGTATTATATAATATTCGATGAAAAATATATAAAGTATTAATATATTTAGCGCACTTACTAAAAATATTATACCTTTTATTCAAATCAATGTTATGTGTATAAATTTAGTATTTGATAAAGTTGTTAATTGGTTCATTAAATTAATGTAGACAAATTTTCTCGCATGGATAAAACGATTCAAAAGTATTCAAATTATGTATTTAATGACATAATACTACGCTTTATGTAAGTTGATAAGCCAATTTTGAACTCAAATACTTTATAAAATTTTGTTATATTTAGACCACTCCGCCCAGTCGGCCCTGAGTCATTAAAATCCGAACACCGTGAGTCACCAAACCGACGGATCTACTCAGCTTTAAAAATACACCCGTTTCATCCAAAACGCGCTGCTTCCCAATCAAAACAGCTTAAAAATTTTATAATCCATCGCCTAATATCGAACGCATCTAACCTATAAATGAGTATATAATAAATATATCCCAAAAATAAAGTATCAATGCCGGCAAGGCTACAAATGTACTTTTGATACGCATCGTATCCCCGATCACAAAACGAATACCGACAAGGCTAAGATTTCAAAAAAGTGGGAATACAACAATGAAAAAAAACTCATTGACAACACATCAAACGGTATCACAGATCCTCACCAATTGACGTCACTCCCAGCCACTCTCCGGAACAAACCTCAAACGCCCTCTTGGCTCAATCCTGACGCCCGTCAACCCGGCACAACGAATGCCCCAATGCGGTGATGTGCGAGGTTTAGCGAACTAACACGCGCCAACTTACCATACGAACGAGATACCATAATTTAATAATCAAATACAATAATATACATATATCCCAGACTATCTAATCAGTCATACAACATAATTCCTCAAGCAGAAATCTCAAACATAATACGAGGATATAATAAGCTTCAAGAAGCACAATTTCAGAAAAAGAAATCATCAGACTCAACAACGACTATCACTCTGGGCCATCAAACCTCCTATTCTCTCATATCCCCACCAAAGATACCAACCCCCAACGGGCATATACTCAATCCGTCTCACCCTCGCTAGAACGGACTAATCAATAATCACCCCACCTCCATACCTCCCAAGGAAGAGTAAGGCCAAAACCGCACTTATACACAAAGTAAGGGGTGCACACCGCATTTATACACAAAGTATGGCGCAACGCACTTATACACAAAAGTGGTGCGGCACCCGCACGCTATACCGTATGCAATACATCGACACGCACACAAAGAAAGCGAAGACTATACCGCTCTTATACCGAAGATAAGGTGTCAAACCGCAGCTTATACCGTAGTGATAGGCCACACCGACAATGCACACAAAGAAAGTTTCTATCAAACAGCCATACCGCTCTTATACCGAAGAGGGGTGTCAAACCGCACGCTATACCTAGTGATAGGCCAATAGCCACATATCCTCGCAAGGAAGCGAGAGTCACCTAATTCCTACTAATCCCAACCATAGTGGTCACCCCCGATACTCAAGTCACCTCTAAGTCATGTATAACTCTAACCATCACCTTCAATAACCAACATTTTACTCCCAAACAATATCCAAGCACACGCCTAAAACATCTCACAATCAGAAATAAACACACCGCCAACAAGGCCATAAATCATAAGCTAACAAGGCCACGTAAATCATAAGCAAGCCGACAAAGTGCCACGTAAATCGTAAATATAAGTCGGGAGTTCGCCTATTACTTACCCCAAGCAATCTCTCAACACCACGTAATATAATCACATAATCATATAACAATTACATGTATATCATTCTCACGTAATCATAAGACAATGACACGTGATATCATTCTCACATAATCATATCATAATAACATGTATATCATTCTCACATATTCATATCACAATAACATGTCTTCACACAATTTAAAGTAAGTACACGAGAAGTAACACCCAAGTAGATAAAAGTAAGACTCACCTCCGGCTAGCTACCGCGAAAACCTTCGAAAAACAATCAAGGTAATCAGCTCTTTCCTACGATCAACGCCTAAACAACACCCGTAAAGATAATCAAGACCTATTACTATACCGGCGTTCTAAGATACATAACCAACTCTTAGGGAATTATCTCTCAGATAACTCGATTTTGATAAACTATCGAATTATATCCCATCGACACAACCCACCGATTCCTCGCTAAATTCCATCTTATCACTTTCATTACAAATCGACTTTATGTTATTCTAACTAATCATCGTTCACAATTAACAATCTATAATCTCGAAATATCAATTATAATTCAACCCGAATTTACACTTTTTCAACATAACACCCTTTAATCAATTTTAAATCACCAATTTAACATCATAACAACTATAATAAGTGTCCCAATATAACCTCCTACACATTTAAAAGTCTTATAAAATATCCATATAAAAAAGTCAACCAAAAAAACCTAGTGCTCAACTCCGACCATAACGCCCTCAAACGATTTCAACCACGACCATCACTCAAATACGTCACGTAACCCATAACCAACTAAGATTTATCATAAAATCTTCACCTCATGCGAAAAAAGCCAACTAAAAGTCAACTATAAGTCAAAACCCAAGAAATATCCTCTCGAAAGACTTGAAATTTCTTACCTTTAACTCAAGAGAACGATTGTGGGAGAACAATATTCTACAACCGACCTGAAGCCTGGAAATGACAATCGGGGTTATAGAAACGGGAAAATGAAAATTTTTAAGTGGGGAGTGGGGCGAATATTTCGCCAAAAATGGAACAAGCGAAGATGATTTACTTGGTTTTATTGTGACGAGGATAAGTCAAGAAGATATTTTTAAAAAAATCGAGTCCCTGCCTTGGGCTTCTGCTAATTCCTCCGCTATCGCATTCTTAAAACCTACCTAACCCGATTTCAAAGATAAACCTTCATGGCAAACACAACTAAATTATAAACAAATTCTACCAAAAAGCTTTTATTTAAATAATATCATCATCTAAAAAAAATTATACTATTCCCGGTCCCACCGCCGAATCGAAATTTTTTTTTTTTTTTTTTTTTTCATAATCGTGGTTATTACAATATTATTATGTGAAACATGTATATCAAATATATAATAATATTTTCAACTTAATTTCAGTTGTTACATTATGATAATTTTATTCAAACCAAAGTTGTATATCAATTATTAAGATAATTCTTTAGTTTTTCGTTGAGTTTTAAATAATTTTTACTATTGAACAAGAAAATTGAAATCCATCTTTTGAGATGGATGCGAAATTTAGTATTTATACATTTTAAATTTTGTTGTCGACTTTTAAATAATTTTAACTATTCAAAAAAAGAAAATCAATTAACCTTTGCATTTTCGAGTACTATAATATTTTCATAATTTTTAAGTTTCATTGCTGAGTTTAAAAAATTTGACTATTGAAAAAACTCGAACGCTTTTAAAGATGAATTTTGTACGTAGTGATTCATAATTTAGTGGTTAAATTCTTAATAATTTTCTGAGTATCAAAAGAAAAAATCTAACAACCTTAGACGGAGGTAGTATAAACATCTTATCTACCTTAAAATTTTGTTGGTTGAGATAAATTTAGTATGTAGTATTCATAACTTTTATATTTAAATGGTTGAAAAATTATATTGTTTATTTACTTATATTTCTAAAAGATATAGGGTCATTAATTTACTGAGATGACTGGCAATTGTCTTTAGTAGGTAATAATATATTAAAGTGCTGAATATATATACAAATGTCTTGTAGATGATCATAATTGTCTTAATATTTATACGAAATTAAGAATTGTGATTCTTAAAAAATCATACGATGATCGCATTTATCAATATACTTCTTTAAATAATTTCCTTAAAATTATAGTTAACAATCAATTATACATCAAAAAGAATATCGAGTATAAAATTTATAAAGGATCAACTAATAAAAAAATTAAACTCGACAATCTTTTAGGTAACGGAGGTCATAATTCACATATATTAAAAGCATAATACTATCAAACATTAATTTATAATATAAGGTAAACATAATGCTGCAAAAAAATTTCATCATCTTATTAGCTTATTATTGTCATTATTTTCAAACCATGTAATCATTTTAAACTCAAAGGATGCTAAGTACACTACTAAGAAAAAAAGCATCTCATTCCCTATGCGATTTTTCTATCAAGGGAAATAAACATACAGTGCCGACTATTTATTAACCGAGATATCGATGCTTTAATTTCTATGTCAATAACATATACCCTTTACTTATTAGATATATTTTATTACTAATATATATGAAAAATAATTACAAATAGTACTCACTCGATGTATACCGATTTATTTTGTCTTTCAAACTTACGGTATTTTTAAAATTATTATTATTAGATTTACTTACTATAAATAATTTAATTATTTTATACTATTATTTCATCTTCTATACTTTTATAAAACTATTAATAGGTCCTACCTTCTAAACTAGATTTGTTCATTTTTATTAAAATTAAATAATACATATAATATCAATTATTACATATAGTGTTTTAATATTATATTATATTATAAAGAGAGTATGTATAATTCGGAAAGCGCATCACTTCTTTTATTTTAAATATCAGATTTCAAACAATGACGCTGATACCGCTAGCAATATATATATACGCGTAGACATGACATAAAGTTTTATATATTGAATTTTTACTAGATATCAAGCATTAGTTTATATTGCTTTTGTTTCAACTATATATCAATATCAAGGAGATAAATATAACAAGATAAAGTAAATTAAAAATAATAAGAGAGAACTACTCAAATCAAAACTATCAAGAGCGTAAATAATACATCCAAAATATCATACATAATAGACAAAGTAAAGAATTCACATTCGAAGATATAATTGAGAAGACTAATACTTTGACAAATGTAAAATCATTATGAAAACTTAAAACTCCACATTTGTCTTTGTGCGAGTTCATAATTAATTCCTACTTAAAATGTAACAAATGACATGATTTCATATTATTTTCTTTGAATCCATGATAACAGTTTAATTTGCATAACAAAATTGTTGTATAAGATACCGAATGACACATTGTCTCTTAATATTCTTTTAGTCGAGACAAACTATTAATTTGAAACCAGATGAAAGTGACTAACTATAGACAATAAAAAAATATATAACGATACACTAAGAAAAAGATACGGGCGACTAACAAAGAATAAAAATAGTAAAAAATGTTAACCAAAAAAATGTAGTAAATTGATCTTTTTTTTCTTCATTTTTTTTTATCTTAATAAAGATGATGATACATTGAAGATATCAACTTTAATTAACAAATAATAAAATAAAAGTTGGAGAACTATTGACCATTTAGGCATGAAATTGAATTTTTAGATAATAAAGTTTAAAATATGTAGAGAATATTATCAGATTTTACGATTTCATAGTTTTATGAATTTATTGCGAAGATCCTCTACCTCCTTTATAATATTAAGTAATAACCCGTCACGTTTTAAAAAAAAAAAATTTAATTTTTCGGTTTTAATTCGGGACAGATAAATAATTCTCGATAATAATATTATTTTGTAAAATTTTTTAGCCAATTACATTTAGTAATTTAGTAGTTTTTGTCATGGAATATTTTATTTTAATCGGTCATGGTATTTAAATACGATGTCGAGAAATTAACCGAACTTAACGTGACTCAGCTTTTAAATATCTACTACGCTATCTTCCACATCATCATTATCAAACACTTCATCATCTTCTTTCTTTCAGCGGTTTGCCGAATATTCACCCCTCCCCCTTAAAAAAATTTCATTTTCCATTTCTCTCTTCGACAGTCGCTTCAAACTCATCTGGCCAGAGAATATCTTTCTCCCCATCATTCTTCGAAAGGCGTGCTAAATCAAGTCTTTCTCGAGATACTGGTTTCACATAGTCGACTTTTTAGTCGACTTTTCCATAATTCACTCCTTATGATGATTCTAAGTAATAAGTATGGTTCTGGGCGACGTATGTAAGTCATTAATTCATGACTTGGTGTCGCTTCGGTTATATTTACTACTGGGTTGACTTTAGGTTTTCATTGACTTTTCTAGTGATATTTTTCAAGACTTTAAACGCCAGTAGGAAAGTTATGCTCTGGGACCTTATTATAGTTGTCATACGTTAAATCGCGATGCAAAATTGATTAAAGCGCAGCTTAGTCAAAAAGTTAATTCCAAGTCAGCTTATAATCGATATTTCTGCAGACAGTATTACACTATGGACCTACCGATTAACTAAAACGACTTTATGTGTTTCTGATTTGTAAATGATTAAGTAATAAGATGGAATTATGCTGAATCGGACAGTCAGGTCCGGCCGGGATTATAACGATAGTTTATCCGCCATGTTGATCGTTTTGTAGATACGCCTCTCAAGAGCTGTTATGATCTTCTAGAACGCCGGCATAAGAGTAGTCTTGATTATAATTTCGGGGCCAAGAAGCGCCGATCGTGAAAGTGTGGGCAACATTCCCTGATTGTTTTTCACAAGGCTCAAGGGTAGCCAAGCAGAGGCGAAAATTTTATCTCACGGGTGTTACTTTTACGCATTTCTTACTTTAAATCAGGTGAAGTATCGTGATATGATTATGCGAGAACGATATATACGCATTATGATACGACATGAAACGACATACATGTTATCGTGTTATGATTACGAGAATGACATACGAATTGTTAAGGCGATTACGTGATTATATTCTCCGTGGGCGCCAAGACGCTTAAAGGTAAAGAATAGCCAGTCAACTCCCAACTTATATTTCTGATTTTTGTGGCCTCATTTTACTTATGATTTATGTGGCCTCGGTCGCTTATCGTTTGACTTTACGACATCATGTAGATGTTTTAGCCGCGCTGGCTGATATCAAGCTGAGAGTGTAGTAAATGGGTTATCGGCGCGACGGTTGAGTTATCTATGACTTGGCGTGACTCGAGTATCGATTCGACTCTGGGATTTATTGTGGTTAAAGCGACTTTCTCCTTCCTCAAGTGATACGCGCGACGAGATAAGCTGGCCTTATACTTAGTGTATAAGCTGCATGTCAGATACTTAGTATAAGAAATGCGCCGCCTTATACTTAGTGTATAAGTCAAGGTGTGCCTTATACTTAGTGTATGTGTCAGCTGACGTGCCTATACTTAGCGATGAGCGATTTTTATACTTACAGATAAAATATGCGCTGCCTTATACTTTGTGTATAAGGGTTTCGCCTTTATATCATGTGGCAAGTCAGGTGATGGCCGATTACTTCATTCTCGCAGTGTAGACGGATTGAAAGATACGCATTGGCGGCCGTATACCGCGATACGGTAGATAGAGGTTCACGACTCGTAGTTTTGGGCCAGTTGGCTGAAATTTCGATTTCCTTTTATGAAATTGTGTGCTTGCTTCTACACTTCTATTATATCTTCAAGTGACATGCTTGAGATTTCCTCGAATTATGTTGTATGACCTTTTAGGTAGTCTCGATATATGTATTTTATTCATATTTGACTATTATATTACTGGACACTGTCTGCATTGCAAAGCTCTCACACCCCTCGCTAAGCTTCACTAAGCTTTCGCGCTTACACCCCTTTCGTGACGCGGCAGATTTCATCACAGCCGACAAAGGCAAATGAGCCAAGAGGTCAAGCTGAGAGTTTTGTTCGAGCGCTGTTTAACATCTACGCAAGCAGTATGATCCTCACAACCGATTTTGATGCTGCTGTCAACTGCCATTGTATTTTCCTTTTGAAAACTTCAGCCTGGTTTACCGTTGCCATTTCAGATTCGAGTACAAGATTTACTGCTTACAGAAATTTCTAAAGATTACTTTATTTTGACATGCTGTGTATATATTTATGGGTTTGTCGCTTCTTTATATCAAATTTGCTGGATTATAAATTTAAAAACTGCTGGATTGTAAACTTAATCATGACATCACATTTTGAATTTAAACGAATCAAGGCTTTTAAACCGAGTCTTCCATCGGCTCGGCTGACTCTAATACCTGATTTTAATTCCATTTCAATTGCACAATGATTCATGACGTCGTTACATATTATACATCATTGGCTGGAGCTGCTCGATATAACTACACACGATCTTCATAATACACGGTGATACAATCTTATTGACGCAAAGAACGACATTAAGAGGAGATGTGAAGCATCTTTTACGAAGTTGTTCTGATAATCTTTAAAATATATAAAAGTATATTTATTCCGATAATTTTATTTTTCTACTACAATTTTACGTTACCTTTATAACATAATAAATTTAAATCACGTGTAACAAAAATTATCAAATTTTATGTTACATTTTATAATCAGAATAATAAAAATCACGCCAGAATAAAACTATCACGTAGAACGCACCTCCCTTCTTGCTAGTAATGCATAAAGTGTGTTGGTTTATAAAATTATATATTGTTGTTATGCTTTCTGTCAATCAATTTTAGATAGAGAACGCAACATAAATTTTAACAAGATGATAATCGTATCTCGTCTACTAATAATCACGCATATATTCAGCCACAAAGCTTTTATTGACAAATTTCAGTAGAAGGAAATTTCAGAAACATAAATATCAACAATAGCCTCTTTACGCAGACGTCAATCAATGCAAATGCGGCTATGATCTCGTATCAAAGTTTAAACGCAGCCTCTCGCCACCGCCAAGCGCACATCCCGCAATTTACCTCTTTCACGTAAATTCAAAAAGCTAGCGACCCTGAGTAATTCCGTGAATAGCTATCGCTTCATACTTTTGAATATATTCAGCCACACATACAATTATATCTAGTCCAGTAATCACGCATATATTCAGTTACACAATCGTATTTCACGTGTGACACTTTATTACCTAGACCAAAATTGAATTACACGTGCTAAAGTATATATATTGGGGAGAAACTCCATAGTCCATAGCATGTACTCAATAAAACTTGATATTGTGTATGAGGATAACATGATTGGTACTACTTCTTTCATTTTTATTTAGATACATAATGCTTTATTATTGGTTCAAAGTAGATAGACATAATGTTTTATAATTTAGATAGATAGACATAGTGTTTTATTATTGGTTTAAAGTAGAAGATTAAAAGAGTAATAATAGAAATCATATGAATTAATAAAAAAAGTGGCAAACAGAGAGTATATTTTCTGGCTAATCAATGAAAGCTTTTCGTGAGAACTCCAATAATGAGTCGGGTTAGAAAAATCCACCAAAACAGTACAAAAATTGTGCAAAGTGTTTCTAATGCATATTTCACTAATTTAAATGTTGCTCATCAGATAATCCTTAAAGTTTGTGTTTAGGGGCTAAATGTGCAACCTTTCCACAATTATGGAGACAAAACCCAAAAAAAATTGAAATTGTGTGACTAATCATTTTAGTTCGGTGATGCTTCTGCAGCGCCGTATCATATCCTCAATTAATAACCATCAATATTACTGTTATTTATTGGAGGAGTATTAGGAGATATATATTATAGAAGTAGTTATTATATTAGTTCATTATTCTTATTATATTGGTTTAGATGTTTACCCCATTAGATCATTTAATATGTAGTATATATTATATTATTATCATCAATATATATTGTATTATTACTTCACCTAATACGGGGTTAAAAGAATTTTTCTCACAAAAATCTAATTCCTAAACCCCATATTGCACTCCGCGCCTAATAGCCTAATGCAGATTCGCCCCAGCCTCCATCCGCAGGCCTCGCAAGCCGATTCCCCGATCAAAGAGAAGACATTATTTTTCGGAGCATAGCCCCATTCGCTAAAGATAAAATTCTAAGCAGACTCCATTTTGGCTTCCTTCGCATACGCCGTTTTTTCTTTTAAGCAGCTTCCATTCGCTTAGCTTAGAATTTAAGAGCTTGGGATCATTTGCTAGACAATTTTAATTAATATCTCGATTGAACTTAGGCTCCCATTTGTTTAGCTTAGAATTTAATTAATGTCTGATATCGTATGTAATTTGAATTTCTAACTTCTATCGTTAGAGAAAAAATCTTATATTGCTTCTTTTTCGTCAGATTCAAGAAGTCAACCCCCACCCCTGTTTCTTGTTCTTCTTATGCAGAGTACGGCGAAGTCCGTCTCTATTCACCAACTAGCCTCCATATTTCATTTGTCTAGTGTCCAATTTCCCCTATTTTAATTCTTTGAAGTTCGGCGAATCCCAAAAAAAAGCATTTTTTTTAATTTGTCTTATTATTTGAGAATAAATCAATGGGAAGCAACGTTTGCGCCTGGCCCACTTCTTTATGTATCCGCTTTAATACGGAGGTATTCAAGACTTTCTCGACAACAGCTGCAAAAAACTTACATATTTATCGGTACTCTAACACTATTTCGTTAATCACCGAATGTAAATTCTTTTCTTCTAGTTCTTGATTATAGATACAGCGCCTGGCCACGCGATCGGCAATCTTATTTTTGTTATCTCATATTTCTCGACATACACGGTTGTCCGATTGGGTCTTCCGGATCGACGGCCGCAAGCGCTACTAAGCGCCAGCAGTTCATTTGTCTCCGACTTTATTCTCTACGATGTTCTTTATGCGTGACTTTCACCTGTTAGATTATATGAATTTCTGTTATTCGCCTTTACTAAGAATGTTTAGATATCTCAGACTCGATTTTGGTGATCCCGCATTGGAGGGGGTGAACGACGGGGATGAACTCTACTATTTTTATGTAAAGGTTCAAAGCAGGTGACGCCGTGATCTCGAATGGAACGCGACACCGGATTTCAGCACGCAAATTAGACACCCCCTCGTATACAAAGTCATTAGATCTTTTACCTTTCATCTCTAATACTTCTCACCGACAAATAAAAGGCGGTGTATAGTGTGTCATCGTGGTAAACATACTAGGATTCTTTTTCAAGCATTAATGAAAGCATAAGTGCTACTAGTTTGCTTTGACTTTATACATTGTGATTTATGGGTCCCTATCATACTTCCTCTTCAGGGTGCCTCGCTATTTTTAACTATCGCGATGATTATTCGTGTCAAGGTGGCTGTTTTTTTATTACTGATAAGACATAGGTTTTCACAAATATTTTATGCAATTTATGCTAAGGGCGCTATTGTGATATAAATGATAATCTGACAGTTCTTCTCCGTCATATGATTATTTCAGTAGAATCTAAACATCGCCATTTATTTTGAACGTAGAGCCTTAAGATTTTTCAAGGTGGTTTACCTATGATTTTTCGGGGTGAATGTATTTTAACCGTTGCCTACTTGATTAACCGTATACCCTGTTCTTGCTTTTAAAAAATCCTTAGCACAGATGCTTTATGCAATGCCTCCCTTGTACCTCGAACTTCATATCTTTTGGATATTTTACGCTTAAAAATACGATCAAAAGCCTAAGTTGGATAAGTTTAGTAGTCGCAGTGAAAAGGTGTATTTTTATGGTTAACTCTCATGAAAAGCGGTGGAAATTATTTTGGATTTGGGAGATCGAGACCTATTTTGTTTCTCATGATGTGGTTTTTATGAATCTAAATTTCCATATCTGTCACTGGTTCAACTAGTATTTCTACCCAACCTTCGATTACTATTAACGATTGTAATTCCCAGTGTCTCCAAACTGTACCTGGATGATTCTCCGTCAAGCACGGAGTTCGAACCGCCTCGGCTTCAGTGTCATGAGGAGCTTTACCGGGAACAGCCTACCATAGAAATACCGGCCGAATCCGCCTTAGGCTTCCTTCGGTCATGCCGAGTAGCCTCGCTCCTAGTGGGCCTGATTTGGTACCAAAGCGATTTAAGATCTATAAGGCTGACCGAGGAGTCGTGCGGTGAGGAAAACGCGTATAAGGTCTTTTGTCCGCTTCAGCACTATGTTACGAATACTATGCAAAAATTGAGTCCGGCCCTCCATTTCTATCATCTTCCTCTTTGCCTCAAGTACTTGTTGGCCCCATTATGCATTTTGTAAACTGTAATCGTTTTATCGGGCAATGAAATTTTCTTGTGTAAATCGCAAATCGCAGTACGTACCCTAAGTCTTTCAAAGAAGCTATGAGGATCTCAATGAAGTGTAAAGGCAATGCAAGGAGATTAATGTGATTGAAGATAACGGAACTTGGAGTATATGAAAGTTACCTGGCAGAAAAGCCGCTGGGCGCCTAACGGGCAAATTAAATACAACTCGATTGCCGAGAGATATAAAGTTTCAAAAGCTAATAAGTGCTTTGGAAACCACTGTGGAAGTGGATAGATTTATACTCGTATTTTGCTCATGTTGCTAAGATGGGCGACAAGCATCGGGACGTTTGGCAAGGCCGTTAGCCTAAGAATCGAAACTACATCGATGGACGCAAGATAACGCTGCTCTGTACGGCGATTTGTCCGAGGAAGCGTGATACGAAGCTTACTACTGTGTTTTTCGAAGAACCATGCCGGTCTCATTTGTAAATTCCATGTTTCCTCTATGGACTCATACAGGCACCCCGCCAAGGTTTTCTAAGCTTATTGTCGCTTTTGCAACAAGATGGCTTTCTTCACCCCTATTCCGACATTATTCACCGCTTTACATCAGACAAGCGGTTCTATTCGCCTTCATGCGTTGATTTATGTTGATGATTTGATAATCTCTAGGAACGATTCTTCGCTGTTGTATCTAGTTTTAAATAATATTTCGAGTTCCCGCCCATACGTAAGGATTCAAAGGCTGGAATATTTCGAGCGGTGCCGCCTCGTATAGTGCGGTCTGCTTTCGCTCTTTAGAGAAAATATGTTCCAATATCATTTCTCGAAGCAGATTGCTGGGAGCTCATCCTTGTGAGTTTACTGGAAATGGAACTATCGCCTAAGCGCTTCAATCTAGTCCTTTGTTGGCAGTGACGTCAGTAGGCTCGACGCTGGTTCAGTCGCTTGCTGTATTTGTCTTTACTCGCCCGATTGGTCGTGACGCAGTCATGTACTTTCAATTTCTTCAGCGAGTCTCGGCCAGATCATTAGCATATCGCTCATGCGGTGGTAAATTATTTGAAAGTAGCGCCCGGCCGTGAAATTCTCACTGGCCTGGAGCAGCGATCTCCATCTTATCGTCGTTAATTGATCGGGGCGTAGCTTGTCTTGGACACGACGACATCGCATCTAGTTGGATTTGTTTCGCGCTCATCGCCTATTTCTTGGAAAAACTATGAAAGAAAGGGATTGCCTCGCCTCCATCGGGGCTAGTACGACTGCCCATGGCTTATTTGACTTGCGGAGTTGAAATCAAGCAGCGTTTTCGCTTGTAAGTTTGGATGCCATCTCATACATTACATAATGGACGTGAACGTGATAGTCGCTTCCTGCTATTTACATTACTCAAACTGCATTTTTCGCTTAACGTACGCAAGATAATGTAGATCGGGACATTGTCATTTCTTAGCGATTTAGGTTTGGGATGACCATCTGAACGCCCCATGTCTCCATTATCGAAGAGATTGGGTGATCTTTTTACTAAGTCTCTCTCAAGCGAAAGCGCTGAAGTTTACTGCAAGCCGGGCATTCGAGATCTTCATGCCCAACTGGCCAGATAGAGATATATATTATACAAGTAGTTATTATATTAATCTCATTATTCTTATTGTATTGATTTAGATGTTTAGCCATTAGTTCATCTAATATGTAATATATATTGTATTATTATCATCAATAATAATTAGAGAGTTTATCATATTTTTCAAGGAGCATATCCCATATTAAATATGTTAAAACTTAAAATATATTGGGATTATTTATAGGCCCCCTACCAATCAATTTACAATCAATTAGTTTTATTATGGGCCCTATAAATTCCCAATACGATATTACGAGTCGAAATTTCTAAATGTTAAGGTCAAATAAAAACTCCGTATGTATAAGTAATCGGTTGGGACTATGGCGGGTATAAATATTTTTGTGATATTAATGTCCCTGATCATTACTCATATCATCAATTGATTTTAGAATAAAATCATGAATTCTTAAAATTATTATTGTTAAACTTAAAAGTAAAACATGGCTAGCTATTTTTAAAAGAAACATTATCATTTCAATTAAAAAGATAGAGATTATGTTCTATTACAAGTAAAGACGTTAAGTTTGAGTAATGTAGTTGGACAATTATTACTTATTAGTCGGTGGTGCTTATGATTGAGCAATAATTGGTATTTCAACTTGGGGGCCCAAAAGTGAAGCCATAATGTTTTAATTCATGGGAAGATTAAACTAACAATACATACATCCACAGCCCCTTGGCTAAGAATTTGGTTTCTTATAATTAAGCTTAGCTTAACTTATCTTAACGAGCGCTAAAGCGCGCAACCATCACCCAACTTTCATCCGCGATTCCATTTCATCACCCAACTTTCATACTCCATTTTTTCCATCACCCAACTTCAATCGACGGCAAAATTACCCGACGCTAATTTTTCCGCAAATCCCCTCTACATTCCGTTTTGGCACCTCGCCTGCCACGCGACTACGCAGTTAATTTACCATTTCATATCATAAATGTATACATCTCGCCCAACATATAACGTTTCAGATTTCGTCGAACACCGAAGCATGCACTTCTAAGAATTTGGGTTCCAAGAATCATGCTTTTTCTCCATTTCAAGCCCCCTTCTTCTCGCGCAAACACGGGCTCCAAGAAGCTTAATTCACGATTACGCCTATAAGAGCGCCTGCGGTATTTTGGGATTTTTTCAAGGTAAATTCGGGACTTAGGAAACGGAAGCAATACCCCTATCAAGGACCAATCGACGGTCCGAATACGGGCCATTAAGGTTCATAAACGGATAACGGGCTATTTGTAGTCGCGAATCGCCTCGGAGGAAGTCACAAGCTCTTATTCTTCGCCATGGACTGGTACGCCATCGACGTGCCTGCAGTTGATTTCTTCCGATTGGGTTCACCCTCACCTCCCCTTGGATTTACGGACAAAGAAAGTGAGTCGAATCGGAACCCCCTTGTATGCGGATAGAACCACATCTCGAGCAGAAATCCACCGACCTACGCGAGGTGCGTGACGAGGTGGGAGTTTAATACCCAGCCTGATGGACGAGGATTATTGTCAAGTATGTTTCTGGGCAAGAATATCTTCAAAAAGTGGTTTATGAGTGGGTCCTTTCAAAATGTTCTAAGTGCCAAAATTTTGACATAACGAGCGACGAGCCCCAGCACAAGACGTAATACTTAACTAATCCCGATAGAAAGAAAAACAACGAAGTAGTTCTAATGGAGCAAACAGAATGACGCATTTAACTAGTTGTATTGGTGCAGCCAGAATAATGAACAAGTCTCACTGAGTTTTACTTATACGAATGACTAAATTAACCCAACATACCACGCGACGGGCGGCCGCCAACGGAAACGCAGAGTTTAATCCGAAAATTAACGCCGGACTAATTGCCATCAATTTGAAGTCGCTACTTTAAAAGTTTCACATGAAATTGCATGATGAACTTAATCCTGATTAAAATACTGAATCAACTCCAACGGTAAAGCCGCCGATTGGGTCACGCTTTAAATTTAAATTCGAAATTAAGACAAACCTTCTTCAATTATTACACAACGCAGTACAATCCATGTACCACACCAGATCATATTCATAGTTAATAACGGCCTTCAAACTCCCCTAGTACTTCCGTTGTATTCTTCTCGACGATAAGTCTCGAAGTTTGAAATCTTTCAAGTCGGATTTACCTATACTACTATGCAGTCGTGGATGCCATATTATTAAAGATGGTTCGGTTGAATCATCAAAAATCATGCAATAATCGACTAAATTTAAATTGTGACAAATAAAATATGATAGTGGTTCAAATTTTAGCAATTTTGAATTTATGGAGTCACTTTTGAGGCTTTGTTTTATTTCTTAAAAACTCTTAACTTTTTATTATTTATGAATATATATGAGTTCATTTCCTTATTGAATTATTTATCTTTTAAATATATATTTTTTTCTTATTAAATATTCATCAAAATTTAATATTCCTCACTAAAATTATTGATTTGATTATCAAATACGGTAAAAAAAAAATTAATGATATTTCAAACTACTACTTCAATCCACCTAGATCCGCTTTTGTTACTATGGAAATTTCTAACTCCAGTATATGAGAGTTAGGTAAATTTTATAAATTACAACAGGATGTGGATTTGATGTATTAAGCACAAGAGAAGATGGTGACAATAATGCAACATACTTTAATAAGAAGACAAGCTTGTTTATTGAACGTTATTGGACAACATTATTAGATTAGAATATGGGCCCGTTTGGAAACCATACATGTTTTTTTTGTTTCTAAAAGTAAAATTAAAATAAGTTTTTATTTTTTGTTGCAAAAAAGAAAAAGAAAAAACATGTTTGTTATCAAAATAGATCTTTAAACCATAAAATAGCATCAAATGGCATCATCCACTGAGACAATTAATAAAACAATTGCAGTCCATATTAACAGTATACAAAAAACAATACTGAGACAATTAATAAAACAATTGCAGTCCATATTAACAGTATACAGAAACAATAGCCTATTCCCTTGATTCTTACACTAATAATAATACGGAATAACTCATATTCTTAAACAACAAACAAAGCTTAATAATGAAGAATGAACTAGATGAAATAGTATGGTCTATGTCCTTTATCTTCTTTTGGACAATCAACGTGGTGAAAAGGCAAAAAATGGTGCTGAAAATATGCAGCCACCTTAATTGGAGGTGAGGGGACAAGAAACTGAAGCCACCGTAAGAAGGTTGAGATGAAGGTAGAGGATAAAGCTATACACCACTACATGCATCTGTTGAAGTGGAAAATAATTGAAGAGCTAATAAGTAATAATACCTCTACGATTCTACCTAGTCATCCTATTTCATGAAAATTATCGAAATGGTCCCAAATAATAGCATCAAGTTGCCAGATTGGCCCCTAATACTGCTATCATAATTGGTTTAGCCCCTCAGAACGACACAAACATAAGCCCCCAAAACTAACGCTAAATCTTAACATTCTCGGCATTAATCGGATATTACGAATCAAAATATAAATTTTGCGCTATCATGTGGTTCAAATTGCAATTTTAAATGGTACTATAATATTTAACGAAAACTCCACACTAAAGACAATTTCATGCTTATTTACTTTTAACTAACCGCTACAAGAATACTATCAGTTAATCAAGCCGTACTTTGCTATCATTATTGGAAATCATTTTAGTAATTTTCTCGCATGCATCCTAATACACCAAGTGAAAGAAGAACCACATCCAAATATGTCAATTTAAATTATATAACTTCAATAATTACCACGCACATGAGGAAAAATGGTGCAATGTGTAAGGTGGCATTGTGCAAGGAAAAAATACCACGCATAGCCCCATTTCACCATCAGACGATGGAGATCATATGAGGAGTTGTTATGCCATTGCCCACTACCACATAAGGGAGATCCCATGAGTAGCCAGTAGCCACCACACCATAATCCACTATAGGTTAACTAGTAAATAGATTGTAAAAGGTTGAAATCCACAATTCATAATCCCAATTATAAAGTTAATTAAAGTCTCTCGCATAACTCAACCGGAGCAAAGACTCCTGGACGCTAAGCATTCTCAACACTACCTTAAATTCTTCACAAGCTCCGAAATGTTTCTTGTGTTTCGCACCTTATATTAAAAGGATTTAACGAAGCTTCAAGCCCTTCTATCAGTTGAAAGACATCCCGCTGACACTTCTCCTCAAGATCCCAAGGTGTGGGCTTTCATGTCGCTACGACGACGGCTTTCATCGTGTTTTACAATAGGTTAACTAGTAAATAGATCAAAGGTCAAACCTCGACCTAAGCGCCCTACACTCACCCACGCCCCGAGCCTACACGCAGTGAGAAATCTGTGACGCCAAAACAACGTATCAACAGTATTTCATCGATAGCTTCATAAAACCAACTTTCGCTTCCTTGGTGAGTGAGTCGAACCCACGCCGCAGCGAAGGCCGCCGTAGACAAGCTAAGGGCTGAAATTTCATCGCTCTTACTACCAACTATGTCCCTGGTGACGCAGAATGTATTGCTTTATGTAATACTAACATACGAAGTTATTCTCCTTGAATACTGGCTAATCGACTGCGAAATACCGCTTAGTCGAGGGTTTCAAATACATAAGAATCCTTAATGCTGCTTATATCGACGTATCAACCAACCCATCTCTACTCGGATACCCAATTGCTTCAATCTAAATTACTCGGAAAACGAATTCAATGGATGTATTCCATGTTAAATAAATTTATACATGACATAAACTCAAAATCTTGAATTACATGATTATCACATGTATGTAAAATAAAATGTAATTGTATTGACATACCTCCAGCCATTAGAACGTAAATAAAATGAATTGATTATCGCTGGAGAAATTGTCCTCACCGAAAGTTGCTTCAATGGAGAAACATGATTTTTTTTTCTCTTTGTCTATAACCTTCTTTAGTTATGTGTTTCTTTCTATAATATTTCTTTATAACCTTTTGATGAAAATGATGCAACTTATAAGTAGAGAAATGACCAACTTCTTTTTAGTATTAACCATCCATCAAGGTCAATAATGAGGTTTGTAATTTTAAAATTGTAATGGTTGTAATGGATTTACAATTTAATATGAAAATAAACATTCTACTAATGACCATCTTAATGAGGAAGATATTCAAATGATTTTGAAACAATAATATTATTATTATATTTGAATTAATAATATTCTTACATTCCAACCATTTTACAAAAAGCCAGGCTGAATCATTACAATAACGATCCTCGATGCTCCTCGTGATACTATGGCGAAGTTAATCGTGACAATTTATCTCAGTTGATAAGGAGACTAAAACTTTGTTTTGTACAACTTTAATACAAGCGCTTACTTCTTGGCTTAATCAAACTCACACTTCCCCGAAGCATTTGTGACTACTAAGACTTAAAGACTCTGGGCTTATCGACCAATTAATCTATTCCCGAAACATTTCAACCATTTTACAATTTCCCTACAATAAGATTCGAACTTTACCTTCAAGATCAAAGCAGTACTAGTTCAATTGTTACACCATCCGATCATCTCCTTACGAAATTACTTAATATAGGTAAGTCACAAAAGTAAAATTTCAATTTATCCACATTGACTATCTCAAAACTATACCGGTTCATTTATGTCAATCTTAGACAAAATACACTAACTCTTCGTTTTATCTCCAATTAAATTATCCCCCTCCTTAAACGACCAAAATTGCTAAAACCTATATCGATTTCCACCCCCTGCCCTCCCCGATTCATCGAGCTGAGCCTCCTCCGCCGCCGCCTCAGATCGGCGCCACCACCTCCTCCGCCTCCACCTTCTTCCTTTCAGATTTTAGGTTAGAATTTTGTTTAATTAGTAAATGATTTTGTTAGTTTTTAATAGTTGATTTGTAGTTTATTAAGAGAGAAATGAAATTGGACAATTAAATTGGGACAAGAGACTGAGCTGAGTGATGTATCACTGTTTATTGAGCTCTCATTACTTGATTATTCAGTCCATTTTTGTTTGAATTTTTTTTTATGAATTTTGTTAAGAATTGTTTAATTGGTTAATAATTTTGTTGTTTTTTAATAGTTGGTTAGTAGTTTGGTAAGAGAGAAATGAAATAAGACAATTAAATTGGGACAATTGTGCTGCGTATCACAGTATATTTACTTCACATTACTCAATTTTCTAGTTGAGAAGACTTATTATTAGGTTAGAAAATTGTTTAATTAAAGAAATGAAATAGGTAAGAAAATAGTTTAATTACTCGATAATTGGTTATCGGTGAATTATTTAGGTTAGAAATAATTTATACTCCCTCCATCCCACAAAAATTGTCCACTTAATTTCGATTTCGACTTTTTCATAGTGAATCTTTGACTCAGAAATATTTTTTTTTTGTGTTTTATAATATTTCATTTAAAAATATCAATAGAAAGAATTTAATTTTTATTTTTTTATTGATATATTTTTCATAAAATATTATAAAACACAAACAAAAATATCTACGGTCAAAGTTCAACTATGAAAAAGTCAAAAGTGGACAATCTTTGTGGGATGGATTGAGTATGAATTTTGTTAAGAATTGTTTAATTAGTTAATAGTTTGTTGGTTTTTAATAGCTGCTTAGTAGTTTAATGAGTTCACATTACTCAATTATTAATTTCAGGAGACTTATTTAGGTTAGACATTTTTTCGATATGAATTTTGTTAAGAGATATATAATTAGTTAATAATTTTTTTGTTTTTTAGCTGTTTGTTAAGAGAAATATAATAATCATAGAAATGAAGTAGGTTTGTTAAATTGTGACTGGTGTCGTATCACAGTATATTGAGTTCACAACTTCATATTACTCAATTTTCGATTCCGGGAGACTTATTTAAGTTAGAAAAATTGTTGTATGAATTTTTGTAAGAATTGTTTAATTTGCTGATTATTTTGTTGTTATTTAATACTTCGTAGTTGGCAAGTAGGTTGGTAAGAGAGTAATGAAATTGGACAATCAAATTGGGACAATCGTGCAACATATCACAGTATAATTAGTTCACATTACTCATTAATTACTTATTGGTGGCTTATTTAGGTTAGAGAAACGAATAGACAATTAAATCGGGACAGAAATCGAAGTCGCGTGATATACGCCATCGAGTTCATTACTCGTATCACGGTTCCGTGAGCCTTTTAGGTTAGAATTTTTTATATCAATTTAGTTAACAATTGTAATAACTTTGTTGTTCTTTAACAGTAAGAGTTTTGTAAAGAGAAATCTAATTAGGACAATTAAATCGGGGACAGTGAGATCGAAGCCATGGGTTTATCGAGTTCTCGCATTCGCTATCAGTTCCCGAGACTCGTCAAAAGTTGCAGGAATAGCCTGCTGGGACGGGAAACGTGGGATACCCGAAAGAAACGAACAGACAATTTAATGATACCAAATCTAATCGCCTAGACAGATCACAGTTTATTGAGTTCATGTTACTCACTTATTGATTTACTTTTATAAGAATATCCAGGAGTTTGCTCTCACATAATTAAATTGAGGCAGAAAACCTGACTGTCCAACAAATCACAGTTTATTGAGTTCACATTACTCAACTAACAATTCAAGGAGACTTTTGTAGGTTGTAAATGTTGTTGTATAAATTTTGCCAACAATTATAGTTTTGTTATTTGTTCACTGTTGGTTAGTTGTTTGTTAAATGAAAGACAACTAAATTGGGACAGGAACCCGGACTTTGCCATATCAAAGTCATATTTAGTCTGGGGATTATTTCTCAGATTATTCTCTACATAGATAATACCCGCAAGCTGTTAGAGGAAACGGAATAGCTCATCGAGACGCAATGTGGACAATTAAATTGAACAGAAAACCGAATCGCGCCACCTATCACAGCCATTTGAGTTCACATTACTCAATATTCAATCTCCCGGTGAGACTTCTATTTAGCATTTAGGTTAAGAGTCATGGCGGCTAAAATTCTAGCACTGTCAAATTACCGTACGCTTATCTTGTTTTGCGCAGAAATACGGAATAGCTCGCTGTTATAAATGAAATCGGACAATTATATTTGGACAGGACCGTTTA
Source organism: Lithospermum erythrorhizon (assembly GCA_019722365.1). Lineage (NCBI taxonomy): Eukaryota > Viridiplantae > Streptophyta > Magnoliopsida > Boraginales > Boraginaceae > Lithospermum > Lithospermum erythrorhizon. The sequence goes on from JADFUC010001063.1 coordinate 45,097, forward strand.
TTGAGTTCACATTTATCAAATTGTTAATAGTTTTGTTATTTAACTGCTGGTTAATAGCTTATTAAGAGAGAACTGGAATATCTCATATAAATGAAATAGGACAATTAAATTGGGACAGGAAACTGGATTTTCCATAGCATAGTGTATTGAGTTGCGATTACTCTATTGTCTCTTTACATATAGAAAATACCCAGTAGTTTGTTAGGAGAGAAATGGAATAGCTCATCGAGATGAAATAGGTCAGTTAAATTGTGACAAAAACCGAGCTTGTTCTTCATCACGTTAGATGAGTTCACATTACGCACTATCACTACTTAGAAAACATACCCAGTGAATCTTTTAGTATCTATTCATTTATATAATCGGCCTCCTGCCAACACATGCCTTTGGGCAGAATTGGGGGGTTGGCTTTATACGCGGTAAGCTAACATTGATGTCACGTTTTGAATCGTTTCTAATAGTGAAGTGCAAACAATGTCTACTACAATACATAAGAAGCGTAGGTAGTGTAATGAGCCATTTTGATTTATTCCATTATATTGAAAAGCCAGAGACTATACAATTTCTGACTTCACAGGACACAAAAATTATTGTTCTCCATCTGTTACCAACAAGAAATAAATAATTGGTTACAGAGAATATTTTCTGCGACCTAATTAATTGTTTGCTTCTTAGTTGTCAAACCTGGCAGTTGGCTTAGTTGACCAACTTGTCTAGCAGGTAATTTGCAATATGCCTCGTCATAGTTTTCATATTCCGGGGCTCAAAGTGTGTATTCGTATTTCTTACTTGCTAGTCTTAGTATTGAGTATTTACTATCTCGTGTCTTATCAAGAATTATAAAGTTGTATGTAATAAGGTTTTAATCTGATTGAACATGTTTAAATTTTAACTATAATGATGAACATTTTACAAAATAGTTATTAACGGAAGATCTCTTTTTAATAGTAGATGGAAGTTGCTTTGCTGATTTCATTTTGACCTCTGAAGTTCGTCATTTACGTTTTTACTAGGACATAATGTTTGATCCTGTGAACTAAGCTGATTGTTGCTTACCTTCCAAGCAGATTCTATGAAGCTAAAAGTAGTGTCCCCCAACCAGCCCCTTTCACCTCCTCTTGATGCTAGTGATACTGAGGAGAAGGAAGTCAGTGAAGAGGATGATGATGATCGCAACCATAAGCACCGTAGGCGGGAAACACGTTCTCAGTCCTCAGAGAGGGATGCTCCTGAACCACTTTTCTCTAGACCTTATCGTAAGCGCAACAAGGCTTATGAAAATGGTAGTTTTCATAAAGATAGTGATTCTCAGTCAAGTGGTACCTGGAGAAATTATAATATTGGTTCACACGACTCTGGAAATCTAAATAAAAGACGCCCAAACTTATCTTCGTATCCTCGAGCTCCATTTGAATCGACCCGAAATTTTGCTTCAAGCCAGTCACATGGTGATTTTGGCCCCGGTAGAGGGAGAGGCAGGGAGCCAGCATTTTGGGGCCAACGGGATTCCAGATTTGGCTCAGCCGAAGTTGGTCCTATGCCTTCTAGTCTTTTTGCTGGAAGGGGGATGCCTACTTATGGCCAGAATGCATCATGGAGTCCATTTGGCATGGTTCCAGTGCTGCCAAATGGAAGTATTGATGCACTTCACCCCCTAGGGTTACAAGGGCCCATTAGACAATCTATTAGCCCTGGTATGAACTTGGGCATTCCGCGACAACAATGCAGAGACTTCGAGGAACGTGGATTTTGCCTTAGAGGGGACATGTGCCCGATGGAACATGGTGTCAATCGTATTGTTGTTGAAGATGTTCAGGTATGTGGTGTTGTTAGATTATAATTAATTCCAATTGTGTAAAGATTTCAGGATTTAACATTTTTATCAATTATGGTTGTTCGATAATGAAAATACTTCAGATAGTGCACAGCTAAAGTGATCCAAACAGATTTATATGATTACTCAGATTCTGTTTTTTATTCCAAGCACTAATATGTTTTGAATGCAAGTTAGGTCGGAAATTCCTTTTAAGGATCTGTTAGGTTAGGGGGAGGGGAAGCAGAGGGAAATGAGAGGGGGACTCTTTATGTGGGATTTGAGGTTTTCTTTCCCTTGTTACCGAACTCAATTTGTCATCCTCTTCTACTTAATGCATACCAAACTAACCCTGAGAAAAGGAACATTTGCAATAATGTTATTTGTAGTATGTAAACTTTTTGTAGTATTAAGCTGTCATTTATATATTTACATTTGGCATACAATTCGAAAAAAGGAAATATCTGTTTCATCTACAGCTAAACCTTATTTTTCAACATTTTGCACTTTGCCTTCAGCAGAGGCTCTATTCTGCAATTGAGAAGATCCTCTTTGTTTTGTGATGTTTCAACTTTTTTGAATACTTCCATTGAAAGTTGTGTAGTAGGTATCTGCTAATATGATTTTGACCTTGTTATCTTTATTTTAATTTTGCAGAGTCTTACACGGTTCAACCTTCCTGTTTCACTTCCTAGTACTCACAATTTGGGTACTCCTGCTGGCCAAGGAGCTTCACCTGCAGTCGGTGTTCATAATGCCACAAGTATTAAAGGTGGTGGGACTAAAACTGTAAAGCTTGGAGCGGATGTTGATGGTCAAAGCTTGAGTGGTGGTTTAGAAGATGCTCCTGCTACAATTGGTGCTGATTTATATGATCCTGACCAGCCTCTGTGGGCAAATGATGAGTCTGAAACATCAGTTGCTCTTAAATCTTTACATCCATCTGGCATGGATGAAACTATGTCTTCACTGGATATGGAACATTCTGGCAGTCGTCATCTTGGGTTTCCTTATGGTGTTGATAATGAGAGTCCTGTTAAAAATGTGTGTGCAATGGCACAATTGAAAGGTAAATCAATATGGGGAAGAATTGGTAGTTCAAAAAATAATTTGGAAGCGAGAGATTCTGAAGGTAGTCTGATAGAAAATATTGAATCACTTGCCAACACTCATAATGCTGGCTCTCACGAGAGGCCCGCAAATACTAGTGATACTGGTCAACAAGTTGTTGAATCATCCCACAGAAGTAAACTTGAATCTGGGCGTAATGTGAGAAAACCATCTCAGAAGGCTCTTCGTACTTTATTTGTAAATGGTATTCCTCATAAAGACAACACAAAGGAGGCCCTTCTTTCACATTTTCAAAAATTTGGGCAGGTTATTGATATTCACATTCCATCGAATAGTGAGCGAGCTTTTGTTCAGTTCTCAAAGAGGGAAGAGGCTGAAGCTACTCTTAGGGCACCTGATGCTGTGATGGGCAATCGGTTTATTAAGTTATGGTGGGCTAACAGAGACAGTATACCTGATAATGGAATAAGTGGAAGCAGTTTTGTACCTGTCACCGGTAATGGTGTGCCAGTTCCTCCACTTGTGTCCCATTCTTCTGTTTCTGGCATGGTGAAAGACAGTCCCCGTTTTGTAGTCCGTAAGAGTAATGCATCTGACTCTTTTTACACTACTGCCTCTGGTCAATCACTACCTGTGGCTACCACTGGGCAACAGAAGAAGCTTGAGAATTTAGAGCTTTTGAAGGAAGAAATTCGCAAGAAGCAGGAAATGCTTGATCAGAAACGGAGTGAATTTCGTCTGCAGTTAGACAGACTTCAGAAACAAGTACAACCATCCACCTCCTTCAGTTATAATCTTATTTGACCTTGTTGATTTGTTTTCTTTTTTTCTCATACTATATTTTGAGTGTGGTGTCAGACACTCAAAATTAGCATATACATTGGGAACCACTGTTACCGTTTTGCTGCTTCCCCCTCTTCCTCCAAACACTACCATTTCCCTAAGACACTAAATAATCCAATAAACAGCATGTAGTTTACCTTCAAATAATGGACCTCTTCCTTCCGTTGTGGGAGATGATGGGTTGGACGAGGATTACTTCTCTAAAACATATGTGTAATGATAGTATAATGCAATATAAGTGGCCATACCATTCTATAGAAAATAGTGGTTTAGCAGCCCTCAAATTTCTATATTTTGCAGGCTTCGGGTGTCAGACAAGAACAAGCTATGGAACCATCCGGTGCAAAACAAAAAATGGGAAAGTCAGACAAACTTGTAGAATCTAAAACTTCGAAACATTCTGGTTTGGTTACACAACCTCTAGAAGATGAAGATAAGGCAGATGGCAGCAAGAGTAAGGCTGATAGCAGCAAATCCAATTTGGAGAGTACCATGTCTCAAGATATCCAATTAAGTAAACCTGCTGCAATTCAGGCATCCATGTCTCCGAAGCCTTCCTTTCGTCCACTGGCTCCTCTAGGAGGTCCTTTTACCATTAAGAGGTTCAAGTTGGACAACCGTCCCACTTCATTCATGATTATGCCACCCCTACCCAGCAGTTTTGAAAATGTAAGTCTCATTTTTACTCGTGTGCTTGTGTATGGTGTTTATTTTCAAGTTTTGTGTAGTGATTGTCCTATTGCTAATAGTACTGTTTTCATATGCCATCTTGCTCTTGTTGCTAGTCTAGTGTTATTTTCCCTGAAATTTTTCATTCTTGGATTGTCTGAGTTAGGGCTCAGTGCTTCTAGCTATACTTTACTCTGTTGCGAGGTCTTCGAGCCAATCTTAATACAATCGAGCGTCCTTCTGTAGGTTTCTGCCTTGAAGGAACACTTTTCAGGCTTTGGCGATCTTATGTCTGTGGAGTTGGAAAGGTTGGAATCAGACGGTATGCATGTCTCGGAGACATCTACAGCTGCTCACATATGTTTCACCACACGACGTGCTGCAGAAAGAGCATTTTCTGATGGTAAATGCTTTGAAGGGCACACTTTGCAATTTATGTGGCTGACCCAGAATAGTAATTCTCGCAAGGATACAAGAGATAGTGAAAAACCTTCAGATTCAAAACGGTCGGCCAATGCTGATGTTCAACCTCCTCCTGAAACACCTTACATCGATTCCCTTAAAGAGGATGATTCCCCCAAGGAAGAGGTTAAATTGGCAAACGATATATCTGGAGGTTTGGAGAGAAGTAATAGTGTTCCTGACAACTTAAATCCCAAACCCAAGGATCTTCGGTCTAATTCGGCCTCATAATTTTATATGGAACTCCGTTTGTTATGGCTTAGTCATCAGATTGGTGTAGTGAGGTAAATTTGTGTCACCATTATTTCAGGTGTTATAGAAACTGCCAATTTCTGGTTTCAATTTTGCTCATCTGACTTTTGAGAAATGTAAAGTGAAATCTGGTTTTATTCTTTTGTGCTAGTGACATCAAAAATGTTACTTACGTTGTATTGTACTCAGGAATTTGAAGGTTTAGAACAATAGATGATAAGTTTATGTTAACAATAAAGGACACTTGAGATCATTTTTTCTTGCGACTTTTAGCTCCTGTGCGATTAAGTTGCATTTGGGATTTAATTGTGAAATTAAGGACTTATACATGATTTCTGAGGAGGGCTGCTTGGAATCATATTTGTTTGAAAACCACATAAACTATACAAATAAATGGAGGTGGTTGTCAAAATGGTTCCAATATTGTCATTGAGTTATAGGTGTAATTTAGTTATCGTAAAATTTATCAAAAATTCCAACAATTTCCCTCATAAGTCTATTGATGAGACAAAATTGTAGCGTTGTTGGACTACTCGATTGCAGTGTTAATGAGTCGTTGGTCGGTCAATTGTTATATTGTTTTCATATCTTATGAGTCAAGTCGTAGATTTTATATTATCGGCTATTGGTATAATGGTATAAATTTAAATACTTCATTCAACATACACTTCTAATTGTGAAGTAAAAGGAGATAGTGTTGACAGAAACATTTCTTAGGTATTTCTGGCGCCCCGTGATATTACTTTTCTCAGGTCGCCTTTGAATAGTTACATTAGCACTATATTTTCTTATCTGTACAAAATAGATCACAGTTTACACTAAAGTGAATCCGGTTTGCGGGGCAAATCGGTTGGAATACAATGGGAATATCGATGAGATAGATTTACACCTGGTCACTTTTTTATGCGGGCTAGTCGAGCAGAGCTCTGTCGTTCTGGCGTGTTGTTATCTTTAGAGGAGTGAAAGCTTGTTGACATGAAGAGACATTTGCTTCCTCTGGTGTGTATCCTCCGTCTCTCTTTTTACTCGAGACATGCATATTTAAATCTTATTTATATTAGCAGGAATTTTGTCGAGTTGAAGTGATGTTTGCCTTGTTGAAAGGCCATTCAATCATCCGAGCTGAATTCTTAATGGGAGGATATATTTGTTCCGCAACACGGATTTAGTAAGTTGTTCTCATTGATCACATATAGTTGAGATTAATTTGCCTAAGCGATGCAGGCTGTGCTTGAATATGAAGATAAGTGAGGAATTATCTGAAGAAGATGGTGAGTTTGTTTATAGTAGGACTCAGATAAAATGGCTAAACTCCCATGGGTTGAATGCTTAGCCCTAAAGCACTTCAGAAAGTATGCTTGAATGCGACACGTTTTGTTCACTCCGTGTCTTTGATCCCATTTCATCGTCATCTTCCGACTCTGATCACAAACAATCTACCTTTGAACCACCCCTTCTTACAAGAATATCAATCCATATTCTTATTGATTCTGGAGCTCTTTAATTTGTTGGATATTAATGTGGTTGAGCCCAACAAGCTTGTGAGTTGGGATTTGAAGCGATTGTGATATTTGCTTGGGTTTTGAAATGGTTTACAATTAATGTTTGTGAGTCACATAATGTTGTATAAACTATAAAGCAATATGGTATTTTCGAAAATGGTATCCTCTGGTACTTGGAAAACATTGAGGAGGTACCGGTATAGTTTTTAACACTATAGCTCACATTTGCACACTTTTGGATATGGAAGCAACCTGCTTGATATCTATTGATTATTCTATTTTTTGATAATTGATATGTATGAGCTTTTAGAGATTTGACAAGTTAAGGGTTGAAATAATTGGAAAAACATGTATATTCCTCATCTGTTCTTTTAAAGACTAATTACAATAGGGGTATTCAAAAAAATTAATTACTGTAAGACTATCTCTGATGGCAAAACATTCAATCTACAGCACCCCGATTACCGGCATTCGCATCGTGCCTACCTGCTTAGCGTAATAATTCCAACACCTATTCAAATTTTCACGGTTAATAAATTCAACACCACCCACGCCACTTTTTATCTACTATTCTTATTTACTTATATTTTTTATTTATGATTAAATAATTATAGAAATTATAGTTTATAATTAAATAAAAATAATTAACATAAATAAATTATTTTTGATATTTTAAAAATGAAAATTTTATAAATATTTATTTAAATAACTTTTTATCTCGTATTCTAATTAATTTTTGTAAATGATAACTTACAATAATTGAAATACAAATAAACAAAGAATTTAAAATAACTAACTATTAAAATAAAGAAAAGTTACAAACAATGAAATGTGACACAATAAGTAAACACTTGGTACAACTAATGAAATAAAAATAACCACATGGTCTGATATAATCGTCGACAACACAATCGAAACTCTTAAAACACCTGCAATAAACTCTTAAAAAATGTTAATTCTGAAACATTCGAACTTTGCCCATATGTGCTTGACTAGATCCTGTTGTGATCTGTGATGTACACTTGTATCACGCAATTCAGATCTAGCCATGATTTGCATATGCAGGTAGTACCTCGGTCAAGAATGGTTGTGGTGTACTAGGCCGAGCACTCGCGTTGATCGTGTCGGTCAATGTTGAGCATATGTATATCGTTCATCCTCATCAATCATATTATGTAATATGATACATGATCTCATGATGATAGCCAAATCGTTTATGTCCTTGTCTAGGCCCAGTTCCGCGAATAAAACTTTAAATGGGCTTGAAGCACTCAGTGCACGTTGATAATACTTCGATATAGATGCTTTGCAAACAACTTATCGGTTCACTACGAGAAGTCTAAGCGGTTGACGAAAGTTGGATAAGCCGGGAGTAGATACCATCGGCAAGATAATGCCTTGGCATTATAAAGAGCGTTGATTCACAAAAAGTTCGCTCATGGAGTATTTCCTTGTTAGCGTCATGAAACACCGGTGACCGGTCTAGAAACGTTTATATCGTTCGTGTGCACAGACATCCGAAAAAGGCATGCGAATCCACGAATCATGAGAACAAGCTGGCGAGAATAACGGTGGTGGTTCTTTATAAACTTTAGTAAATTGGCCTTCCCCATTGTATGATAAGATTTTCCATTCCCAATGCATGCGGTCGATACTCCGGTCGTTTCAGGGAACACCGTCGCTTCTTGCGGTATTCTTTGTAGGTCATCTTCGTTTGGGGCTCTCAAGTAAACTAGCTCCTTACAATTGTATGGTCACCAAAATTCACGTAAACACATCCCAGCGATTGTAGTACCTCTATTTGATGTATTCATCTACAGCGTCGGCCCATTGCCCGTATGCTAACATTCACATGGTTGTATTTTGTTTGGCTAATGGGGATATACCTTAACTTGTTGTGGCGCATCGACCACTTTGGGTGAAGTAGTTGTCATCTTGGGGTCTGACGATTCGAGAAGGAATATATTTCGCATCGAAATCGTCGGCGAAACATTGCCTCGTCATATGTAGGTTCATTGACAAAGTAATTAAATTAGTGATCTTTGGTTTGCCCGACATTGATCTCTATTGAAATAACCTCTTACTCACGAGATGAGCGTAACATGTTTATGCGTGCGCACATTAAATAAATTGAGGATATATCTCTCCTCAATTTCAGATTGCCTTTTGTATGCTTCGATATCAAAAAGAAAGTCAAACGGATCCATTGAATTTCGTTTGAAAAATATGTAAGTAGGAAGAATAAGATTTGTAATAATAATATTAGATGCTTTGGGTGAGAGTTGGTGGAAATTATCAATGAGTTCTTGTTATAAAGTTGGGTGGTTGAAATCGACGGACTTCAAACTAAGAATTAAATTGAGTTAATTAAAAGATAGGATTTGCTTTTGGTTGAGTGGTTGATATCGACGGATGCCAAGTGGGTGAATTAAATTGAGTTAATTCTCGGATAGGATTTGCTTTTGGTTGAGTGGTTGAAATCGACGGACTCCAATGCAATAATTAAATTAAGTTAATTCTCGGATACAAAACTAGTTTTATTGGCGCGTACATCAAGCGAGGAAAAACTTACCTTGACATTGAAAACATACACGAAAGCTTAAAACACACATAGCAAAGCAGAAAAACACACATCAAATCTGAAAAACACACATCAATGAAATAAACATTGAAGGAGGACTAAATTATTTTCCAAACAATTCGCATTTAACATTTCGTAAGCTTTTGGCTGCAATTAAATCGAGATGCTCTTCTACCAGCTTGAGCCATGAACATTTCCATCTTCTTTACTTTGATTACCTCCTCTTGTTGTGAGGCTAATTTGTCCAATCGTTCAAACTCTTTGTCTTTGTATTGTTTAAATTCATTCCGATGGGTTACCCGCTTCAAAGCCGCTGTGCCGCTTCTTTTTGCCTTTTTTTAGTTCGTCCGCTTCCCGTTGGGCCGAGCAATGGATTGACGATATTTGAGTCACCAGCGTCGCTCTACGTGCTCTCTTGGATCACTTGCTCTTAGTATTTCCTCGAACTTGACCTTACATGCGTGGTTGATCTCGGACTGACTTTGCCGTTCGGACATCAATTAAATTACCATTCTTACCACTTTTATATAGTTCGTGTGCTTTTTGTCGATATATCATTCTCCGACCAACTTGACTTTGTTTTATACATTTAGCGTTATCATAAGCGTCACATCCATTTGCCGATATTTTGTTGATGTAAGTTAAAATGATTTCTCTGAGGCGTTCCATCGTGGAGTCGAATGAACAATGCTCATTACAATAATCGACAATTTTACCTGATATGGCTTCACTTTTCGGTTCTTGCGTGGCATTGTGCATTCCATATTTAATCCGACCACTACGTGGCGCTTAAAATTTTGTTCGATTAGTCCGTTTGGAACTTTCTTTTAACGTTAGGTAGAATCCTCCACAATTAGAATATCTTGTTTCATACCAAGTGACATTTGTGTTGAAAATGTAGGAAATTACATTGGTCCAATATTTTCATTCCAATATAAGGATTATATATGGAGGTGGTTGAAGAATATTGCATCGTCGATGCATAATATGGATGATAATTTGTAATTTTTGAAGGCATATTGAAATTTGGAAGAATTTGGTGGAAACCCGAAATTCCGTCAATACAGGTGATGGTTGGTTTTGAAGATTGATTATCAAATTGATAATTATTGAAATTTTGGTAATTAAAAGGGTAATTAGTCGAATTTTGAGTATTGAAATTATTATTGTTAGGATCCATTTACTAAAAATATATTGAAAGATTAAAAACAAGAGTTTACTAAAGGATAATATAATAATTATATTGAAAATGGATGATTTTTTTTATATCCAAATTGAATGAGAGAAGTCTCTATTTATAGAAAAAAAATGATGAATTTTGGTAAAAAAATTAATTTATTATCAAATATTTTATCCCAAAAAATTGAGATGAATAAAAATCATCGAACCAACCGGCGTGTCACGCATCGGTATCTGAAACCGTTCGATTCACGCTCGTTGTTGGGGCATATGCGACCTGCGCTGACAGCGTCTTCACGACTTGACAGCGTACGCTGATATTCAGCATGGGCTTTCTTGCCATTTAATCACATCGACTCTGGTATTATGATCATTTACAATGGTTTAGGATATTGAATTTTTTCAACAACCCGTTATGCGTGGTTACAATGGGTGAAAGGTAGTTTAGCGAATGTTAGGTGGATTAAATGGTGTTGAAAAAATTAAACTGTTGAATAATGTTGAGGCTACTCGGAGGCCGTAGCATGATACTATTGGTCGCCAAGCGTGCGGCCTGTGATCTCAGTAGGATAGTTGTCGTAGCTCTTCTTATTGTTTGGAAGTAATTTTTGATTTTCATCTCATCCCAATTATTTGGGGTCATATTTCATAATAATTTTCTATACCAAAATTCATCATTTTTTGTACTCTATAAATAGAGTCTTGATTTATTTATTTTGGATACAAAAAAAAATTAATATAATTATTCTATTATCTTGTCAAACTCTTATTTTGGAGGCCACTGTCTCTGACTAGTGAAATGGATTCTAACTAATAACCATTTCGACACTCAGAAATCGATTAATACACAACTAAATTCTAATAATCATCAATTTAAAATTATTTTAGAACCGAGCGTCCTCAAAATATAAATTAACGTGCACTTACGTGTGGGTCGAATTATCGTCATGTTATGGATCGATGATAAAATATTCCGTCATGCACCCACCAATCCTTATATGTCGATGAATTGTGAAAATGTTTCGAATATTGGAGCAACATAATATTCTAGATTTTCAACACAAATGGCTCTTGGTAGCATGAGCGGTGTACTTGAACATTCGATTACTTGGAGGATTATTGTAGAAAGAAAACCCAAATGGGCCAGAAGAGCTGATCGAAATTTGGGTGCCTTAGTGGGTGACGTTTATAAATTCGCTCGAATTGATTAATGCCCTCTATTTTATGAGGATCGTCTCATTTTGAATTTTCATGATTGGTTTTTTTTTTTAATTTTCAATTCTATTATTTTTATATTTGTTTTTATAATACTCCTAAGAAAATCTGTTATGAGGAGTATTTATTTCATCATCAAACCTTTTCGAGAAAACAAAACCTTAACCATAAGAAAAACCTATCTCTAACTTTCCATTTTGCGAGACATGTAGAGGTATCATAGTCTCTCGACTTGCCGCCTCCCAAAAATGGTGGCGTCCCACTTAGAGGCCTTGAAATCACAATTTAACGGAGTCTAAACGGAAGTATCAAAAGTGACATATTCCACAACATGTGTGATCAACTTAGACAAATCAAATGATTGAAATGAAACATGCATGATCAAACATGTCTTTAACCCGATACCTACCCCAATGATTTAGCAAACACGTTCAGTCGTGGTTTGATTTCACGTAATAATCTTGTCGTATTCTTTCTATATATTTTAATAAAATATAAATTTGATTTCAAAATATTATGTTTATAATATTAATTTATTATACTTATTTATCATATAATTACAAAATTATTTATAATAAAATTTCTTATTGAAAACCAATGAATAAAAGTAGAGTAGCTTATAGTAGACCTATTTCATTTGGTGGTCTATATCTAGATTATAGCCGCTAGCTAAAGCCTCATCTTTGCCCCAACATACCCCCCCCCCCCCCCCTCGCTTCTTCTTTCAGCAGGTTTGTCCTTTCATTTTTTCTTCGATTTGGTTTATTTTATGTTTGTGTCCCAAAATTATTGTCCACTTTTTGAATCTTGATGGTTGACTTAAGTATATTTATTTATATATGTTGTATAATATTTGTTGGAAATATTTATCAAATTGTTGCTAGTATTTTTAATGTACTCTACTATTATTAATATGATGGGTTTGATTCATATCGAAGTTATATGTGTCGATTAAGGCTACCAAGTTTGTTGGTTTTGACTATTGGGAGTAAAAATGGACAATCTTTTTGGGATGGATCATAGATGGAGTAGTATATATGTGTTTTATTTACAATTGTTTCAAGAATAAAGAATCAAGAATGAGTAGGATTGATTTTTGATGAAATCTTGTAAGCTGAAAGTGGGCACCCTAGATCTCCCTTTTTATTTGCCTTGTAATTGTTGTTTGTGTCGTTTGGGGTTAGGCTTGAAGTGTTTGAAGCTGAGAATTGTAGCAAAATATGTCGAATTTTGATCTTAAAGAGGGTCGTTTGACTCGAAAAAGGCAGTACCTTCATCGGGAATAGTAATTTTATGTGATTTGTTAATTTGTAGATTCAATTATGTTCCGTCGTATCCTAGTATAGTTCAATGTTTTGGCTTTTGGTTGATCGCTTGTGCACCGTGCACCAGTAGTTTCGGAGTCCTGGATCTGCCCGTGTTGGTGATTCTCAATGGTTCTGTGTAGTAGTTTCCATTTGACAGTTTGTGTGAGCAAACATAGGCGGACCTATGTGACAAAATTTTTGTATAGCCTGTGTTGGTGATTTTTTTTTTAACAAGCAGTATTATTGTCTCATAATTTTTTGTATTTTTCATTTTAATATTGTTCAAACGTATTGAAAATATTAAGTAATATTTAATTGTACATATTTTTTTTTCATTATTTGTAAAATGCACCACTAGAAGTTGATCCTCGGTCTGCCTATGTGAGCAAATACTCTCAAACTTACAATGGTAGAATGCAAATGAACTCCGGCGAGAATCTTACTTCAGTTGCTTAAAGCTATCAAGTTTTGCCTAACATTAAACTAGCACAGTATATAGGTTGAAATCTTGAAGACTAAATCATTTTCCTGTTCTTATACTACGTAGGAGGTTTGACATACTACTTAAAAAACGAAAATTTGACTCTAAATCAATCTTATTCGAGCAAGTTTTTCTTAATGCCCATGATTTTGTCATATAAGTGTTTGGTGTGTAGCGTTGAGTGGTATTAATTATATGATAGAAACTTGAAGTTAATTGGATCAATTATTGCTTCAAAAGTAGTTAACTGATGGAGGAAGAAAAAGAACCCTCCAGTTAAATTTCGATGTAGGGACTGGGAGTATGTTCTATGGGTTACATTTTAGTGGTTTGATGCAAGTGTTCCGGCTGTTAATTAGTCAACGATGTATAGCATCATTAACTTGAAATGTATTCTCATTCAGGAAATATGTCTGGAGCTGCTAGGATTGGCCATGCTGCATACAAAGGCCCAAGTGTGGTAAAGGAGCTCATTATTGGGGCGGCGCTTGGACTTGTTGCAGGTGGCTTCTGGAAAATGCATCACTGGAACAGCCAGAGGAGGACCAGGGAATTCTATGATATGCTTGAGAAAGGTGATATCAGTGTTGTTGTGGATGAGGAATAGATTGCATTCTTCCCATCTCTCTTTCCATTTTTTTTTTTGATGTATGAGGAGTGAATCCTTGAAGACGTAAATGAGTCTGGTACATTGAACAGATCTCCAATACCATGAAATAACTGAGGATTTTGTCATGGAATAATGTTACCCTTGATACAATAAGCCCTTGTTTTTATATGGTGTTCAAAGCATTAAGAATTGTTGTCTTTGATTCTGCCAATAAATTACCTTGCTGTGCCTTATCATGCGAAAAAAATATATATATATTGTAGAATTTCTGAGGATACCCTGAAAATCTTGGTCCGCCATTGTAGATTGAAGTGGCTATACTTGGTCTAGAATCTATTTGGCATTGATAGCTGCTCATCCAACTGGAATAACTCAGGTTTAGGGAGCGATTGATACATAGGGGAAGGCTGATTGTGAAAGTAGATCTATATGTCTACTAATGCAACAATATTCTTCTCCTTCATAGCATTGTAACAACCTTGCTTGCATGCCTACCAACCATAGATGTATCAGCGTTTCGCCCATCATGAAAACTTTATATGTCTAGGAGTTGTGTGTGACAGGAGACGTCGACGTCCCCTTGCTATCTGATATGGCACATGAATGATGAATGCAGATAAGAATTTGAAGTAAATACATTTGTAAAATCCCAAGCATGCCTTCAGGTTATCTAATCTTATTTTGCTGTTTGTGTCTGGTTACTAAAACACTATTTTTTCTGAAAGTCACCATCATTTTACTGGATTTTGGGATTCTTCAATTCATGGTGGTTCTTATTAGGCTTGTTGATTGTGACTCATAGGACTGTTGTATAACGCTGTTCTTAAATATTGGTGTAAAAAAAAATTAGAAGAAACATAAGCTCTACTTATTTCAAACCTAATTCAACTTCCTGCAACGTTCCTCCACCATTACAATAGGATTAATATCATCCTAAGAATTGACATGGCTAATGATTTCGTAAATTATATTTCGTTTCGAACTTATGTTTTTCGTGTTAGTAGAATTCATCAGTCATGGTTGGATGGTTATTTGTTGTCAATTAATGTTACAAAGTTTGTTATTGTATCGCTGAAAATTAAACTCGACAATTTTGATAGTATTATTCTTGAATCAGTAACATTTTAAGCCACACATCCTTCTTGTCATTGTAGTACTGTATACATTCATGGTCCTAACTCCTAAGGTGATGTAGACTGACCCCTCCATTCTTGATTTTAGTGGCTCCAATTCTCCACACCTCTAATTCTTTTGCAGTACACCATTGGAGCCCACAAAACTGAAAGATATCACATTCAGCACAACTGCAATTTTAGTCTATTAAAATTTGAACTAAAATTATGTTCTTTTTCGTTTCCCTCTTTAAAAATAAAAATGACGATTTCATCCTAAAAAATTCGAAAAAAAATTGTAACTAAAATATTTGTTTGATCTTATGGCGTTGGACCATAATCGTGGTTACAATTATATAAATAGAAGAGTGGTTACAATCTCTGTGTCATTCAATGTTGTAATTAGTTAAGATTAAAATTTATTTTCATGATATTGATAAGGTGTAATCTAAATTGAAATGTATAATTGAAAATCATTAAATAACGGAAACATGTATATATTTAAATTAAACTAGTAAAATATTACATATATTACTCGCACAAAAAATATATGACGAATTTATGATTTAAGTTGAATAAAAAGACGATCTTACTATTTTGACACTTATCTCAAGAAGATCTACTCATCTACATAAATGTAAACTTCTGCAATACTTTGAGCAATGGACCAAATAACGATTTGATTATATTTTCACAAAAGAAATGAAATTATTAAAATTCTTTGTATAAGGAAGAATACTAATCGTTCTCTACCAGATGGTTTTAATTGTCGTTTAATTTTTTAAAATTGAAATTCCCCGACCATCAATGAAAGTAATTGTTAATTATTTTAAAAAATATAAAATTTATATAATTGAATTCGTCTTTTAAAATAAGGTTCATAATATTATTTTTTAGATTTTTAAGTAATATAATTAAAGAATGGTGTGAAATAAACGTCGTGAAGTTAATTAAAATGAATTGGAGGGAGTAAATGTAATTTTTGCACACAATTGTTGTAGCCAAAATGTGAATGTAGTATTAATGAAAAATCTTGTGATAGTCGGATCTTTGACTATCATTTTATTTTCAGTTAGAGCCATTAAAAGCCTCGATTTTTAAGTATGATCCTTTGTTTTATTAACTTTTACAGGCAGTCATTTGATAGTTTTCACGTAAGCAGTATAAAAAGAAGCTACTTGATCTTAAATTTGTGAGGTATATTTTAAATAATTTAAAATGTAATTAACATAATAATTAAAAATTACATAATTTTAATTTTGTCACTTCTTACTCCAATCATTGCCACACACCTTACTACCCCTACCACCACCACCCACTTTCTTCTTCAGTCCAAATCAAATATTAAAAGTGACAGACACATGGCATATGAGTACGAATTAGGAATCGGGCTTCCATATTGTTGCAAACACATTGCATTGAGATTTTTAATGTTTCTGTATAATCTATTCCTTCATTGCATTTCTTTTCTTATTGTATTATTTACTTCTGGACAAAATAAAAGGAGTTAGAACAATAGTGGGGAGTGAGCCTCCTTAATTCATTTCTGTATATGTGCAAGGCTGTTCATGGGGTGAAGGGGTGGTGGTGTGGTTAAAGGAGGAGGAGGGATGTTGAAAGTTTAGGGGTAAGGGTGGAGGTAGGGATGAGGTGGATGTGTTAAAAGAAGAAATGGATAAGGTGTGTGTTAAGAACAAAGAACAAAAGGGTGGGGATTTTATTAATATGTAAATATTTTAAATGTGTCATTATCTTTAATTTAATGTTAATGGTAAAATATTTATTTATGAGTCGGAGATTACTCTTGAAAATAAAAATGTCTGATAAGCATTACGAGAAAGAGCCGGATAATTGAGGCGCAATTCGAAATAAAGTGATAGTTTAATACATTCGGTTAATTATCCGTAGAAAAATATTCCTTCATTTATATAAACACTAACCGCCAAACATACTTCTGTTTCATTAACTCAGCTTCATTACTCAAACTCTGAAAATGATAACCTATGCATCAACCTTGTTTCACTTTACTCCATTTCCAAAGCCTATTAAGCTTCCTAATGACCATTTTCACCTCAACTCCATTTCCAAAAGGGCACTTTCCTTATGTCCTAACAACAACTTATGTAATAATGGATCCAAAGTTTCATCATTATATTGGAAAAACAAGAAAGCTTTTGAGTTCAAGATCAAGGCTACTGCAATGCCAGAATGTGGTGATGAGGCCTCCAAGGAGAGTAGCTTTATCAGTGTGTTGCAGTTGGGGTCTATGTTTGTAGTTTGGTACTCATTGAATATTTGGTTCAATATTTTCAATAAACAGGTTATGTTCTTGAATCCAGAATTATATTTTTTTTTCGAGCCATATTATACTTTGTGTGACATTATATATTAATATTGTGATATATGGTTTGTTTTTAAAAGTTATTTTAAAAATATCACAAGTGGTATGATGTTAACGGAATGCAACACAAAGTCATACAAAAGATAACATAGGATTCGAACTCCTACCCTTGTGTCATTACTGTTATCTAAATCAAGAAACTATAGTAGTATAGAGAAAATATACTACCTCCATCCCAGAAAAGATAGTCTAGTTGAATCAAAATGGTCATATTAAGAGTAGACTATTCTAAAAATGCTATCTTTTGATGTATTTTTTTACCATAAATGGAGTATTATACAACATATACAAAAATATTTGAGCTCAAAAATTCAAAACTAGACAAACTTTTTGGAATGGAGGGAGTCTAGTGTACTGATTAATGATAAAGCTGATTGATTTCAGGTTCTGAAAGTTTTCCCATTTCCAGCAACAGTTTCAGCATTTCAATTTGGATGTGGGACAGTGATTGTATTGCTAATGTGGGCATTTAATCTTCATCCAAAGCCAAAGATAAATACATCTCAGGTACCATTAAACTTGTTCTGTTGTTCTTATATTTTGTTTTCTTGACATATAATTTGATGAGATGAATTCAAGTTTATACTCTGTTATGTTAGTTGTCAGCAATCTTGATACTATCTGTGACACACACATTGGGAAATCTTTTGACAAACATAAGTCTTGGAAAGGTTGCTGTTTCGTTTACTCATACAATAAAAGCAATGGAGCCTTTCTTCACTGTTGTTCTTTCCGCTCTGCTTATGGGGGAGGTTCGTAAGTCACGCCATATTATCTGATTAAAGCTTTAACCATTAGGATTTGAACTTTTAGTGGTACAAGCTTGAATTGAATCTTACTTCGGTTCCAGAGTCCGTCTATTTGGGTTGTTGCTTCCTTGCTTCCTATTGTAGGGGGAGTAGCATTGGCATCCTTCACCGAAGCCTCTTTCAATTGGTGAGGATAATTTAAGTTTTAACTTTCCTTTCACAGTAAAGAATAGTATTTTATTATGAATTTATATCTGTCGATTCTGTTCTTCTTGTTATTTCTTCTCTTTGGGTTTATGTTTAGAAGATTGTTTTGATGAGTTTATGCTCGTATGAAACAGGATAGGTTTTGGCAGTGCAATGGCTTCCAATTTGACTAATCAGTCGCGTAATGTGTTCAGCAAAAAACTGCTGGTTAAGAAAGAAGTATGCCGTCTCTATCATTAATTCTTTCGTTTAATTACTACTCGCTAGAAATCCTTGCTCCTATTATTCTCGTTTGTATATCAACACAGACTATAGGTGGCGTTGAACTTTGTTCGTTGCATGTATGGTATAAATGGATTGTTAGTAATGCATACATTAGAATACGGAGTCTAGGTCCTCGACCTTAATTTTTCACTCTTCTTTGTTTTGATCAAATTGACAGGACACTCTGAACAACATAAATCTCTTCTCTATAATAACAATCATATCCTTTGTCCTTCTGGTTCCTATTGCCTTCTTGATCGATGGAATACAGTTGACTCCTTCCTACCTACAGAATGTTGTGAGTTCATCAAACTTCTCTTTTTTCACCTCCTAGATAAAGTTGGATGTAATAGAACTAGATGTGATCATTCACTTTCTTTATATTCAGGAACTGCTTGGACTGAGTACTAAACAACTTTTCCTGAGAGCGCTATTTTCAGGTTTTTGTTTTCACATGTACCAACAAGTAAGATCTACCATCACTTACCTCCTTTGTAATTAACGCAGTTTTTCGAGCTCTTTGTGAAAATGAGTTTTCATATTTGTGTTAAACATTTTGAAGCATACTCATATAATATACGGAGTATCATATTTCTCTGTAACAGGTTTCCTATATGATCTTGCAAGTAGTTTCTCCAGTAACTCATGCAGTTGGAAACTCTGTGAAGAGAGTGGTGGTCATTGCATCCTCAGTCATCTTCTTCCAAACGCCTGTGTCGCCAATCAATTCACTTGGTTTTGCTTTCTTCTTTCTTTCCATTTTCTCCTAAAAAACTAATCATGGTTGTTGTCGTGAGTATTGTAATATACTCAATCAATGTCTCCATTCTTTGGTAATTTCAGCAAAGTTTTCGCCATGTCTTGCTGATACCCTCATTTGCAGGCACTAGTCTCGCTCTTGCTGGAGTGTACTTATATTCAAGAGCCAAGAGGATGAATTCGAAGGCTAAGGTTGCATGACTATTGTCGACATAGCAATAGCAAGCGTTCTGAAGCTAACAGTAACTGTACAGAAAAGGTTGAGTACCATATCTAGAGCTAGGCTGATTCAACAAAATGAATATGCATTGGTGCATATAGCGCCACAATGAGCTTCGACAAGAGAAGAATGTATCAGTGTTTCAATTATTGTTCACAACTGTAGAAAGATCCAGTAAGAAAGTGGTTATTAACTTATTATTATGATAAGCAAGTTATGAAAACCATGTGCTTCAAAATCATGATCCAATTCATTACACTGCATTTGATATATGCATACAGGAGATTCATTGAACTTTAAAGTGCAGCTGATACAGAAAGATGGAGCAACTAACATTATGCGCAAAGTGCATAAGCAAATAGCATTGCCTGCACTAGACCTTTTTTTATCATAAACATCAGGGTGAGTCCGACTTGGCTGCTTACAAAAATTTTGTAAGATGCATATCATTATTGATACATTATTACCATTATTGATACATTATAATATTTGACTAGTATTTGAATATTACTAGTGAATACCATCAGGGTCAAATAACATTGCCTGCACTGAATCTTTTTAGAACCATCAGGGTCAAATAACATTGCCTGCACTAAATCTTTTTAGAACATGCTCATAAATATCTCTCATTATATACCCAATATCTCCATTAAACTTTGCCTTCAAGTATCAACTACAGAAAACCCATTTCCTTCATCTAATCAGAGTGTTTTTTAGCATTCCACATCCCAGCTCACATATTTTTCTTGACATGCTTGAAACAATATCAAGTTTTGAGGCATAGAAAGTAGTACCCTCTTCACTGGAAGATGTTCTCTTCATTCCCTTCAAAGAATGTCTTTCACCAATTCAAGGGTTGGAAGAAGCAGATTCACTCATTGTTTTTCACCAAAGAAAACTTTGGATTTTAAGTTCATTAGTAGCCTGTCATGTAGGGGAAAAAAATGTTCCTCCCCCTAACAGAAATATCTAGTTCAAGAATATTTTATTAAGATAATAATTGATTTTTTAATAGAAAAATATTCCAATTGAAATAAGAATATTAAGAAACAAAACATTTTTTTTTTAACTCCAATGAAAAAATTACATTGATAAAGTAAACAATCAATCATAACGAAACAAGAAATTTTTATTAGATGATCAATTAAATTGAGATGGAAGAAGTATCTTGTATTCCAATGATATTTTATTGAGTTCTCTCATTTCTTCCAGGTCACCACAAACATTAAAACTCAGAACCTTGAACAGGAGAAGTACTAGTAGAAATGGCTAAGCTAAAAATCAAACTAAAACGTAAATACCACACAATAAGCACCTTTTCTTGAATAATAAGTAACCAAAATAAGCATTTTTTTTAAGTAAATAAGCATCTACTACTATCAACATCCATCATCCATGTCACATTGTACAACAAAATCAAAAGATTACTAGATAATTTTAGAATGATCAGAGTGAGAATATTCTCTACACTCATCCCTCCATTTCTACTTTCAATAGCCAAAAAATGGTACTAAGTTGCTCCGATTAGAGTCTCGCCAACCGATAAATTTAGACTAGAGACAAAGCAAAATTCAAGTAGCTAATAACATTACAAGTCTAGTAGGAAAATTCATGAGCATAATATATCCGTTTAGAGTTTGGTCGGGTTGTGCTTACTCGGCAGGAATAATGCCTCCCTCCCTCTCCATCATGGCCTCGTGAAAACTCCGCCCCTGTGAACGAGGGGGAGACCGGTCAAACCTATTGGGGCTGCGACTACGGCTGCGACCTTTGCTCCAACTCTCATTTGCTCCAACGCCCTTGGTAGGACTCCTACTGCGATTGCGCTTATCCGTAGTCTGCATCATGTTCTCATGGAAGCTTCTGTAACCACCACCACCACCTTCATCCCGGTTGTAAGAATTTTGGCCATATCTGTCACAACCCAAAAATGTATTGTAAGAGACGAGACGACGAAAGTAGAGAGATAAACAAATCTTAAGCCAAAATACCTCTCACGTGAATCACGGTCACCTCCGGACATTCCATAATTGCTTCGACCCACATCTCTTCCACTATATCCAGAATCGTAACGCCCACCTCCTCGACCTCCATCATGTCCACCAGGACCCGAACCCCACTGTCGTTTAGCCCTTCCCATCCCTCCACCATATGAAGACATACCACGCAGCTCTGAAGGGACACGTTGGTTTGCTCCTTCTAACACTTTAACGAGATCTGAAGCATGTTTTGCATCTTGGTCTCCGAAAAAAGTGTAAGCCTCTCCTGTGGCACCTGCCCTCCCTGTCCTACCAATCCTGTGAACATAATCCTCTACCCCAGTTGGGAAATCATAGTTTATCACCACCCTGTCATAAATTGTGGTTAGTCTAGTGAAAAGATAGGGCAGAGAAACAGGGAAATCAATGGGTAAAAACAAATTTATCAGTGCTATTCAGTGGAAAAACAATACTACGGTCAAAGGGATTCGAGGATCTAAAATTGTGCAAAGCATATATACAAAACCTGATGTCTTTAACGTCGAGACCACGAGCAGCAACATCCGTGGCAACAAGAATAGGGGACCTCCCAGAACGAAATTGATTCAACACATAGTCCCTATCAGCTTGGGACTTATCCCCATGAATAGCAGCTGCACCGAAGCCGCGGTTTAAATTACGAGACAGTTGGTCGCACATTTTCTTTGTAGAGCAGAAGATAATAATCTTCGATCCAGGTTCTTGAGATCTCAATATCTGTTCTACCCGTCGCTGCTTCTCCATTGAAGGTACCATTTCAACATACTGAAAACCATATAATAATAAATTGGTAAGGATTTGTAATGACATGTATGAAGAAGAGAATGGGATTTCAAATGGTTCATGGAATTAAGTTGAAGAATTAAGAAGACATTTGATTATATTCACATGATCGGATGGAAGAAATAATGAAAGAGAATCAACCTGAGTGATAGACTTGTTGGCAACCAGCTCATCAACATTCCCAATATTGACTTGAACAGGGTTTACTAACAGATCAGCTGCTATCTTCCGAACCTCCTTTGGCCACGTTGCTGTGTACATCAAGGTTTGTCGCCGTGCAGGCACTTCCTTCACAATCTTCCTTATCTGAGGTTCAAAGCCCATGTCCAGCATTCGGTCAGCCTCATCCAACACCAGGTATGAAATTTGGTGGAGGCTTATTCTCTTCATCTCTAGAATATCATTCAAGCGACCAGGGGTGGCCACCACAACATCTACACCTCTGTCTAAATCCTTCAACTGTGGACCTTTGGGAGCACCTCCATATAAACACTTCAGAAACAACACAATCAGTACAAAAGGGTCATGTTTAGCAGGAATTAACAAACAAAATAAAAAATGTAACATACCGTGCAAGATATTCTAGAAGACCTCCCAAATTTTAGAGCTTCATCTTGTATTTGTGTGGCTAACTCTCTAGTCGGTGACAACACTAAAACAGTTGGGCCCATACGCGGGTTATTGCCACGTTGCTTGAGATGCATAAAGCCAGGAAGCAAGTATCCCAAAGTCTTCCCTGATCCTGTTTTGGCAATGGCTACCATATCACGACCCTGAAGAGCAAGTGGCCATGATTGTGCCTGAATTGGAAGAGAATCTATGAATCCAGTTTTGAGCTATGAAAGCCACAAGGCAAGAAGAAGAAGCATCCCTCATATAGGAAGTTAATGCTTGCAGGGGCAACACATAGGACGCCTCTTCTTCTATCTGGACCAAGGGCAGGCTGAATCATCAACAAGAATATCCTCAGCCTCAAAATTGGATGATTCGGAAAGCCCCTCACAAAGATTGGTCCAGCAAAATAAGGGTGCCCCAATATATTTAAGCCCCCAAAAGAAGGAAGCACAGCGTACGACATTTGGCTCCTCCTTGGAGCAAATATCGCACCTGATACAGAAAGTAACAAATGAATACTTATGCTTGATTGTTGATCTTAGGAATTAGAGCACATCGCTTGTAACAGAACTCAATATCTGCTATACTTGCATAAGGTTAAAGTTACCAAAAATCCCACAAGAAGTTCAAATGAAAAACCATACCTCCCTTAGAACCTCTGATGGAAAACCAGTGGCTTCAAATGACATAAAAGGTTGGGGCACATCATTTCCCTGGTCAACACAAAATGCCATAAATAAATAAATTAAACTCACTTACATCAGATATGAAATAATCATTTTCAGTAGGTATAAAAAATAAACAATAAAATCCCTTTTTTGGTTGAGATAAAGGAAGAGCCTACTTTTGTTCAAGTCCCCAATAATATTGACAGGTAGGCTTCTTAATGAAACTTTATCAAGAAATTTTCTAATCAGTTTTCTATCAACATCGCTGAGCGACTTATAAAAGGATGTCCAAAGAACCGAAGATTTCCTATACAATGTAAAATCATTTGTTAAACCAAACAATAAAAAATATGTGATACTTTAAATTTAGAAAATATATTTTGGGTGCATATGCATCTAACATTTACATACACGCACTGTCTATTTTGATATGTAAACAATCGACTATGTCTAAGCATAATCAGAAATTCCATTCCCCTGTCCGGGTCGTCAATATATAGACTCGGCATGCTAAAGATAATCAAAAAACCTCACAAAGATGGAAATTCAAGTGCTTACAATTACAGTTATTTCATGTCGGCGACAATAAGCTTCTGCCGATAGTCCACTTCCATTGTCTGATGAAGCAAAAGCTTTAGCAACAGCATCGGATGAATGACCGGAAGCAGACCTGTTAGGCTAAGAGAAGGCAAAATAAATTAGTTCATTAGCTTAATGTGCAACCTTATATTATATTACAAGAAGTCTATTTCCACAACTTGAACATGAGACCAAGTGACAAGGTTAACACTAAAAACATTATACTAAGGCTCCCTCTCATTATTACCATAAGGTTTTGATTATACCATCGCCGAAAATAATGGACACCAGAGTGCTAACACAAATAATAATAAATTTTTATCTTGGATGAAAGAACAAATGAATTGCATCAGACGACGAGCCAAAAAACAATACCTGATTATTTGCTGTTCCAGAACTAAACCTTGAGGAAGAACCATTGCTACCACCATTGTACCTATCGCCATCATCATGTGAACCAGTTTCATGCCTTTGTTCCTGAGAAGACCTCTGAACATGATCAGTTGAAGTTACAGGTTTATGGGCTGCAGAGCTCCCATGTGAAGAACTGGGCCTCTCGTACTGAGTCACATTAGTCTCTGGGTTCCAAAAGTATAGATACCCGGTCTTCCCGTCAACCAGGCCTCTCCAAGGTTTAGGAAGAGTGGGGTCCTCTGGTGCATATCGTATGGCTGGAGTAGCTGCCATGTGAAAGTTTCACCAATTATCCAGATGAAATAAGAAGTGTCAGTACAATAATCAAAAACGTCCATGAAATAGAGCATTACTGAAAAATCATTGGGGAGGAGCAACGAATGATATTTGTTAATAATTTAGTACGTCTTTCATTCATCTCATATGATTAACAGAGGTTGTGATACACATAAAAACTTCACCCAAAAAAAAAATCATAACAGAATATGTAGTTGGAGTTCAATTAAGTGAAGCAGATAGCTTTTTTCAAGTTCACTGTACACAAATTTACCGGGCTTGTAACAGAAATCTAATTGTTAAAGGTTTACATATAGCATACATTAAAAGATACGAATAAAATCTCATACTGCACTAACTAATCAACAACAATAACATCCAATCTAATTGTTATGGGTTTACATATAGCATCAAAAACCCAACCTATTCCTCTTATTGGACAGCAAATACAATAACAAACAAGAAAAGTATAATGACTGCTTGAAACCTGCATACACTACCACCAATGTCCATAATTAAAACGATATTGCGCTCTCTTAGTTCAAATGCCAAAATTAGCTCCCAAAACAATAAAGTTACTACAATCAATTAATGAAATGGTGATCTAACCCCCTAAAAAGATACCTACACAAATCACACACTGAACTAACAATTACTCGCAATGACGAGGTCCCAGTTTGAGTCCTTGCAATGACAAGGACCGATTTTAAAAAAAACACAGTGAATTAACAAATGCAAAAAAATAACAGCTAAAATTGTATACATGCAAACACAGTAACATTCTATTGAACACAAATACAATAACAAACATGAAAAGAGCGACAGCTTAAAACCTGCAAATTTATCCTACGCCAAATTTCCAGATTAAAAGGACGCTGTACTGTCACTCTTTGCCAAAACTGTAGCTCCTAAACAATAAAACTACTTCAATCGATTAACAAAGAGGTGAACTAAAACCCCAATTTAAAAAAGCTACCTACACACACAAATCACACACTGGTCTAACAATTACTCGAGGTTTTCGTGTTCGAGTCCTTGACAAGGGCCGGTTTTTTTAAAACATACTGAACTAACAATTACTCCTACAAGGTTTTCGTGTTCAAGTCCTTGACAAGGGCCAATTTCCTTTTGAAACACACTGAACTAACAATTACTCATATGAGATTTTCATGTCCGAGTCTTTGACAAGGGCTGCTTTTTTTTAAGCACGCTAAACAATTACTCCTACGAGGTTTACGTGTTCCCGTCCTTGACAAGGGCCGATTTAAAAAAAAACACAGTGAACTAATAATTACTCATACGAGGTTTTCGTGTTCGAGGACCAATTTTTTATTTTTTTTAACACACTGAACTAACAAATGCCATACAAAATAACAGCTAATATTCTATACATGCAAACCTTTGCCAAATACCAATACATTTTATATAACAAAAAAATATAACCACAAAAACGCAACGAATAACAACAGTTTAAAATGCATAAAATTTTGTTAAACAACACAAAATTTCCAGATTTAAAACACCATCATACTCTCTTAATCAATTTCCAATTAATTAGCTCCTAAAATCAACAAAATCATAATAATCAATTAAAAAACCCGCAAAATGAAACCCTAAATTAAAACATTAGAACTAAAAATCAGATTCAAAGTCTTAGTTCAAATGCCACATAAGCACCTCAAAAAACAACAAAATCACTAAAATCAATTAACAAAATAATCATCCGAAACCCTAAATTACAAAATCAGCATTTTATTGATTATGCATGTATATAAATATCAACTTTTTTGTACAGATCTGATAAAAATGAAAAAAAAAAAAAAAAAACCCCTAGAAATGGGGAAAATAGGAAAAGCTACCAGATGATGATGTTTGTGGCGTGTGGAAAACCTTCCAGCTACGGATCCACCAGGTGAGACCGTACGGTTGTGGTGGGTTTGGGTGGGGGGGGTTTGGGGAAGGTTTGATTTGGAGAGTGATTGAATAAACCTGACCTCTCTATATATATATATATATATAGGGTAGTTAGGGTGAACGACCCGAACCGACCGAACCGAATCGAAGATAACCGAAATTTTGAACCGACGGAACCGAACCGACTGTGCTCCGCCGATGATCGAACTACTTAGGTTCAAATTTTGAAATAATCGAACCGAACCGAACGTAATTCTAAATTTTGTGTGTATTTTTCAATTTTTATTTATTATCCTTTCAAGATTATAAGATTTCAGACGCTGTGAAATTTTTAGAAAGTTTTAATTTAGATTTAACTTGGTTCATTATTGGTATAATGAAGTAAAACATATATAAATCTTTCTAAAACTAATAATATAAGTAATACAAAAATATGAAAATAAATAGATTACAGATTGACGCAGATGTTTATCAGAGGAATTAATCTTAAAAGGAGTTCATCGAATACATTGATTAAATCTGGGCTTAAGGACTTAATTTTTAGTTCAAGACTATATGCTCAAAATGTTCTCAAAACCGAAATTTAACCAACCGAACCGAACCGACGGGTGAAAGCTGATAGGATTGGGAATGAACCAATTTAGGTTCGATTCGGTGAGAACCGATTTAAATAGGTTTGATTATACTTTTGGCTCAAAATCAACCGAACCTAACCGCCGTGAACCCTTGGGGGTAAAGGGATAATGAAATGAGTAATTCGACATTGCGACTTCGAAATTTCGAGTAGGCAATCCGGTTGCTTAAGTGAGTCAATCGACATACGTTGTACTTATATCGGGTAGGTATAACGTACATGCTCATATATATACTAAGTTTTTAGAAATATATATAGAGTGTGTTAGAGTGTCACAACTTATTTTTGGTCAAAGTCAACTTATAAGTTAATTTGGTAAGTTTGTCTTTACAAAGCGAATATCACGATCGAAATGGTCTAAATTGAACCAAGGCGATAGAATGAGTATTTTAACAAACGTGTTGCCCATACATTTATTTTGGTAACATATCAATACGTTGCGAATGTAACGAGTAACTCGACAATTGCGGCATATTCAATCTAAAAATATTCAACTTGAAACCACGAAGACTTAGCAAATGGATTCCAAATGACTCGACCATGCACAACACTATATCTAGGATAATTGGAGAATGTAAATTACCCTCCATCCCAATTTGATTGTCCAATTTGACTTTTCCTTATTTTTCTAAATTTAATAATTTAGATCATTCAATACATGATTTTCCAATTTTACTTGTAAGCAAGCAAAATTAATTTTTTGTATCTTTAAATTTGTTCCCAAAGTTTACTTTTGGGATCTTTTACAGAAAGGTTGGAAAATGAATGTAAAATTTAGTGTTTAAATTGCACTATATCGAAGATGGGACAACACGCGCCCACTTTATATAGCCAATATTTTGGCCATGAAGAAATCTATCTTCTCCTCAGAATACAAAGCCCACGCGAAAGACGGTGAGGTGCAAAGCCCTAGTGTAAAACTCTACGCTGATTTAATATAAAACATTAGTCCGGAGCGGGGCCTGGGGGTCTTGGGAGGTCTTCTCAACTCGATTTACAGATTGCACTCTATTATACGCTAATTATATTTTTGCACCCCAAAGTTGGAGACTTTGGTTTTCTTCCGCTTTGGAATTAAGTTACATTCATGTCGTTATTGAATTCATTAACTACCGCAGTAGCTGTCAAGCATTAGTTGCCATTTAAGGTTGGAGTAAAAGTGAGTGACTCCATCACCACCCCTTCTACTCTATTTAAGCGAGCAACTTCATCCTCGAATCATCAAAGAAACAACCGAAGCTGCATAAACACAAACAAATAATTTTTCGTGATACTCTTGCTCTCTCAATTCGGCCGAACACCTTAGAGCGCTTCTAAGGCAATTGGCTGTTCTAAATCCATTGTATCTCGCGAATCGCTGTTTCTAAAAAGTCCTAAGCACATACGGGCAGGAGCAACTGGCTTTATGAAATTGTGTTCGCACGCTTCCTCGTTGACGCTTATCGGGTTTGATTTTCTAGCCAAAGTTCTTTGTTATTCTTCTCAGGTTCAACGTAAATTTCCTACAACTTAAACCGCATTTGACACAACTCAGCAAGAACTTCGAGATGGCTTCACAAATGTCGGGTGCACTTTCCGTTGGATGCTCAAAGCTTCTACTCGTAACGCCGCTATGACCGATGCTACCGCTGCTGTTACCTCCGACACGGTTCATTACCTACCTAGTGATGGAAATATTTTGATGGACAGATCTATTCCTAGAAGTTTGCCCAATCAAGCGCACTTTGACTACTCCAAGTGGGAGTAATGGACCTGTTTTGCCTCCGCAGCAGTTGACTATGATTATGCCTCAATCTGAGGCTAAGCCAGATGTCTTCGGCATAACTTCAAAGGCGAGGGAACGATGATGTCTCTACCCGACAACTCGAGTTTGTCAAGGTTTCACGTAGGAAGCTCCCTGTGGCTTCAAGTGGGGAATCAAATCTCAAGTTGTTACCGCAATGAGGTACGGAAATTGACTATTTATACGAACCTATATTCTAAATGGATTGAGCGATGGATTGTTTCCAGTGTATCGCACTCTTGACACGGCCAAGAAAGTGTGGGATGTTTTAGAGTATAAATACAGAACTCAAGATTGAGTCAAGAAGTTCATTGTTGGGAAATTTCTTGATTTCAAGATGGTTGATGAGAAATCGATAGACAGCCAAGTCCAAGAACTTGAAGTAATGTTTCATGGAATTCATGTCGAGGGAATGGTTGTGAGTGAAAGCTTTCAAGTGGTCGCTATCATTGAAAAACTACCGGTTGAAAAGACTCAAAAACTACCTCAAACATAAGTCAAAAGGAAATGACCGCAAGGAGGTAGACTTACGCTTCGGATTGAGGAAGACAATGGTGAAGGACACGTAAAGAAGAAAAACGCATTTAAAGCCTTTGTCGGGGAGTATAAAACTAATGTCAAGGAGCATGGCTCAGATCCGCATCTTCAGTGAAGCGTAAATACTACAAACCAAAGGCTGTAGGATCAACTTCAAGAAGAAATTTGAAGGGAAATGTTTAATCATGCATGCTACGGCCACAAGTCACACGAAAGTGTCAATTCCCTACAGTTAAGAAAGCTCCTTATGAGCTAACATGGTTACAAAACACTGTGGATGTCCGACATCAACCTGTCAAGCAGGAAGTTTCGGTGAACCTTGTGGATTCAAACCCAAGGGAACGGTGGATTGACATCAAAAGTTACTAGCACATCTGCTCGGGCGAAGGAGTTTTTCACAAACTTCAAGCCACTTACCACTGGAGAAAAGATGTATGGGGGAATTCTTCGACTTCTACACCAGCCGTGAAGGCACTATCGTGCTCAAGATGACATCGTGAAAGGAAAGTGACTCAATCATGTATTGTATGTGCTTAAGTCCGCAAGAATCTCATCTCCGATTGCCATTAGCAACACGGGTTTCGTATGGTTATAGAAGCTGATAAGCTTACTCTCTCTATGGCAGGAATGTTTGTAGGCAAAGGCTATGTCATTGATGGCCTCTTTAAACTCAATGTAATGACTGCTTCAAACATGAATAAAATATACGGTACGCTTAGACAGACATGTTAATTTCATTTCTTACGAAACTTGTTAAATCTCGAAGATTCCCAAATTTCAATTTGATCCTAAATTAAAATGCGAACTTTGCGCTGAAGCAAGAAAACGAGATCACTGCTCAAGGTCGTTTTTGAGAAATACAAAACCTCTAGATCTAATTAAGGAAAGGTGGATATGAGTTCAACACCATCAAGAAAATTGTTATTTATAACATTTGTCACGACAACACAAAAATATTGTTATGTGTACCTTTGAAAGTGTAAAGATGGCAATACAAAAGTTTTTACTTACAAAGACGAGGTTGAGAATCAACTTGATAAGAAAAATCATGTGATACGAAGTTGATAGAAGGTGAATACGTTAAATCATTTGGCCGGTTGTGTTCCCAACACGGTATAATACATGAAGTTATCTATCCGTACTCTCCGCAATCAAACGGGTACAGAAAGCAGTTAATAGAACTTTAAAAAGAGATGATGAATTCTTTTGTTGATAAGTCAGATTGCCACCACAATGTGGGAGTGTTAATTCTATCACTAATTACTGCTAAATGTAGTACCGTAAACACGAAGCATTTAGACGCCCCTATGAATTATTTAGGGTTTTAAACCGACCTATAATCATTTGAGGGCTCGGGGGTCGTCTCTTTACTAAGTGTCATGGTTCCATTACCGGCAAAGCCAGTATAGACCTAAGACAATAGACTCGATTTCATTGGATATGCACACAACAGTAATGCATATAGGTTCTTAGTGCATAAATCGGAAAACTAAGAGAGTGCAATAAACACACTATACTTGAGTCTAGAAATGCAACATTTTTCGAGAATGTTTTCCTTGAGATCGAGATGCTACACTTCTAGAGTACCTACGAGCATTTGACCAAAGAGTATTGGTAATGCCGATGTAGCCTCCAAGAGACTATAAACGAAGATAGTCCAAGCGAGGAACCGAAGCTCAACCTCGACGGCAAGGTGGCAAGCAGCTGGGGAGAAGTCCTTCTTCGTTCGACTTCTTTATGACTTATATGCAAAGTAAACCTCAACTTACCATGAAGCAAGATTCTTCAGCGTGTATTTCTTTTTATGGAAAGAGGCACCAAAGCAGATTGATTCAATTCTTCAAAATCACACTTGGGAATTAAGTGATCTTCCGCCTGGTACAAGCTCTTAAGTCAAAACGGATTCAAGAAGTTAAGATGAAGATCGATGGAACAATTGATAAGTACAAAGGTAAAGCTAGTCATCTCGTGGTAATTCCGACAAAAGGAGGACTAGACTATTTTGATACTTACTCACCAAATATTCGAATTACATCCATACGCTGATATCAGTAATCGCCGCTTGCACAATTTGGGAGGTACACCGTATGGACGTCAAACGCATTTAAATGGAGATTTAGATGAAGAAATCTATGGAACAACCCGAAGGATTTAAAGTTCCGTGAGTGAGGCTAAAGTATGTAGATCAGGAAATCCTCAGATGGCTTAAAACAAGCACCAAAGCAATGACATGAGAAATTTGACGTAACCTGTTGCCGAATGGCTTTAAAATAAACGAGCGTGATATGGTGTTCACTTGAAGATCTACAAGAGATGGATATGTCATATTATGCCTCTATGATTTACATACTCATTATTGGGAGAATCACAAAATGATACACCCAATAAAGACACGCCGAATGATAAATTTGACATGAAAGATACGGGACACGCTTAACGCCATTTCGGGGGCAAAAATCACGTAGAATCAACAAGGAATAGTCTTGAGCCGCACTCACTATGTTGACACGATACTAAGCAAATTCAAAGGTGCATTTAAGAATGTCAAAAACTCGACGGACATAAGTCACACCTAACAAGCAAGCGAATAAAGGGAGAAGTGTGTCACAACCGAGATGCCAAATAATGTAGCCCCATGTATCTAATGAGTCATCGCCTTCGATATTGCTCACTCGTGAGCAAGTTGAGTGTATATACTAGTAACTTAGTCGTGGATCATCGAGAGCCATAATACGAGTACTTAGATATTTGAGATATACTAGAGATTATGGGCTGCATTATACAAAGATATCCGCCGTCTCGGCGGATACAGCTGACGCCAATCGATATCCGATATGAAAGACTGGAATCAACAAGTGGATATGCTCTTTCACTTTAGGGGTGCGCCATCTCTTGGAAGCCCTCAAAGCAACCGTAATCGCCGCATCCACTACGGAATCGAATTTATAGCATCGACAAACGCTGTGAAGCAGACGTAATGGTTACGCCTATTTCTTGAGGACACTCTGAATCGGGAAAGACAAAGCCGCTAATTTGTATACATTATGATAGTCAATCGCCAATTGGACGACACAAAGTCATATAGAATTATCATGGTGAACCCCAACTAGTAATATACAATTACTAAGGCGAACATTAAGTTCAAAGAATCATTTAGCCACTTCCGTAAATGAATCGGGATACACAATTGTCGCAATGGGCATAATAAAAGCGGAATCAATATTCATTGTTTTCCAACGTAATCGTCTTCATGACATCATCATCATCATCTCCAATTATGTAGTCATCAATGCCAATACTGAGAAGCAGTGAGCCGGACGCGAAGAGTAGCCTCGCCGGTAGTACCGCAACTCATCCTCATCTTGGAGTGCTCCAAGAATTTCTTGTGCGCCTTCGTCTTCTCATTGGCATCACCGAAACATGAGAGGAACTTCATAACCCTTTGACATATTTTTTTATTTTCTTGTTGTCCTTGATTAGAGTAGCTTGCCCCTTAATAAGTTGAGCTTGGTTGTCTTCAATTACCTTTTGTCTCCGCTCAAACTCATTCAACCTCTCCTCATGCTCGTTGAAGATTTTGCTTCGCGTCTCACGAGCAGCATCGGTGTCCATAGGCACATCTCCACCATTGCCATCATCATAATTTTCCCCTTCATCATCATCTACATCCTCATCATCATCATCGTCATCATCATTCTCCTCTTCCTCATCCACGTCATCGGAAAACACCGGATCCTCTAAGTCATCAACCTCTCAAAACCATTTCCTACCCATCATCTTAAGTATGGCTTGTCTATCCTCTCGATTAGCCAACTTTTCTTCCCATTTCGACCAAAGTTGATTGTTGTGATAGGCAAATCTAAATAGATTTCAAGAGTCCTGTTCAGCCTACGGGTTTTTACCTATCAACGGGAGCCTAGTAGAACAAAGCTTATCACCACCCCAGACTCCATAACGGGTGATTAGCTTTCCATAGGGAAGAGTGGTTGCCTTGTTGTTTCCCATTGAGTGTCGCATGTGGAAGGCTATGAAGATCGGAAGATTTATCTTTTATCCCATCAATAATTTGTTGGTCAAGGAGTTGACAACTTTATTTGGATTCCTATCTTGGGATCCTACGGGGACTAAAGATTTTACAACACAACTATTCGCAAATCCCACTTCCCCCGTATACAAATGTAAGCACGACAACGTGTCCACTACCCCTCTCTTCCTATAACCATTCTTAAATCTACGACTATTATTCAATATTTCGGTCACATGAGCAACCGACTCAATTTCATCAGCCGAAGTCCACACTTCGTTCGCATAAGAACAAAATCCATTAGAAGGCAACCCAAAATCATCCTTAAATTTCTCATTCTATACTCCAAGATTCGACCATTATATCCCAACTTAAAAGTAAGTAGATTGCTATTGGGTATTGAAATCACGCCATGTTCATAAAATAAGTAAACCCAATCCGGATAAATGTCGTAGGACTTATCTAAAAATTTCTCCCATTTTTGTATCTTGACAAGATCCCAAAAGTGAGTCCCCTCCAAATCCAAACCATCGTAATAATAACCATCAAGAATGTTAGGCATGCCCGCTCTTCTGCTTTTACCACCCCTGCCGGGCAAAGAGTCATATTTGCACTTCTACCTAGGGTTTGAAATTTCTCAAGAATTCTGTAAAGCTTGGTTTTGAGGTTTGGGGGTTTTGGTTTCTTCCCCTTTTCTTGCTAGGATTTGATACTTTCCCATTTGTATTCGTGATTTGAAGTAAGTGAAGGTGAGTAGGAGTTTATGGTAGGTGGAATTTGGTGATTTTGAGTTAAAAAGGTGAATTTTTGATGAATTTTGGATGAGAATGGTATTAAGGGGCGGTTTTGGTGTAGGGTTCTTGGGGATTTTGATTTTGGTAAAGAATGGGTTAAAATTTCGACTGATGGGGTATATATAAAACTGCCATCGAGACCTCATCGAGAGCACATGGATCTCGATGGGGTATTTTCAGTTACGCTTCAAAATCAGCATCGAGACCCCATGACCACTGTGATCTCGACAATGGTCACGATGGTCTTCACCGAGACCCCCATCTTTGAGGTTCAAGGTCACGTGGGGTATTTGAGGGGCTTCAATTCCATCTCATCGGGACCCAGGTGTCTCGATGGGTCTCGATTGCCAGACCCAAAATAGCTTAAAACATACCGAACCAACCATCGAATCAACCAGACACACTTCCAACATTTTCAACCCTCAAAAATTACTTTCAGCATCCCAAAACCACAATAACGTACTCGTTCTTCCTCGTTTCACAACCACATTCAACGTACTGGTTCTTCCTCGTTTCACAACCACATTCAACTATACTTCACCAACATCCACAACAACCGTCAACACAACAAACTGTAAACGGACAATTTTACCATTTGGTTTATCATCCCAATATGATACACATAAAAGCATGTTTTTGACATTAATAGTAAACACATAGCATGCATATGACAAAAAAAGCATAAGACATGACATATTAGACATAAGAAAACAAAATCACATGCTAGAAAGATCAAGCATCCCTAGCTCACACACTAATACTGTTAAATTGATCCTCGGGTAGTGGTTTGGTGAAGATATCCGCAAGTTGATCATTTATCCCCACAAACTTGAGATCAATGTTCAATTTTTGCACATGATCCCGGATGAAATTATGACGGATCTATATATGCTTGGTCCTAGAGTGTTGCACCAGATTCTTGACAATGTTGATGGCACTCGTGTTGTCACATAAAACCAGTACTTGATCATACTTGATCCCAAAGTCCTCCAACGTTTGCTTCATCCAAAGCACCCGAGCAACACAATTCCCAACCACTACAAACTCGGCCTCCGCGGTTGATAACGCCACACTATTTTGCTTCTTGCTTGACCATGAGGTAAGACTATGTCCAATGAAATGACACGTCCCACTAGTGCTCTTCCTATCAAGTGTGCACCCCGCAAAATCCGCATCCATATACCCCACAAGCTCAAAGTTATTGCTCCTTGGATACCAAAGTCCATAGTGAACGGTTTCTTTCACATACCTAGAGATCCTTTTAACCGCTTTAAGATGAGACTCTTTGGGACACACTTGAAAACGAGCACATAAACACATGGCAAACATAATATCAGGTCTAGATGCGGTAATATAAAGAAGGCTACCAATCATACCTCGATACTTTGTCTCACTGACGCTCTTACCTAGCTCATCCTTGTCAAGCTTAGTTGATGTAGAGACAGGAGTCCCCGATCACCTTTGCATCCTCCATGCCAAATTTCTTTATGAACTCCTTTGTGAACTTGCTTTGACAAATGAAGATCCCATCATCTATTTGTTTCACTTGGAGTCCGAGAAAGAAGTTCAACTCCCCCATCATGCTCATCTCGAACTCACTTGTCATCATTTGCGAAAATTTATCACACAACAAATCATTAGTAGAACCGAAAATAATATCATCAACATATATTTGAACTACTATAAGATGTTTGCCCTTGGTTTTAAGGAAAACGTAATCGAAGCCTCCTTTCTTAAACCATTGACAACTAAATGTGTGTTTAACCTTCATACTGCTCTCTATGTGCTTTTTAATTGTGAAAGGTCTTTGTCTAGTTTGAAAACGTGATTAGGACAATTAGCATCTTCAAAACCCGGGGTTATTTTACAAAAACTTTTTCTTCCAAAAAATCATTTAGAAAAGCGCTTTTGACATCCATTTGGTCTAGTTTAAATCCAATAACTTTCTTCCAAAATCATTTAGAAAAGCGCTTTTGACATCCATTTGGTGTAGTTTTAAATCCATATGACTAGCAAAAGCTAAGATAATACGAATGGATTCCAACCTAGCAACCGGAGCAAAATTTTCATCAAAGTCTACCCCTTCGACTTGATTATAGCCTTGAACAACTAAGATCTAATTTTGTTTACCAAACAACACCTAAGCCATCAAGTTTATTTCTAAAAACCCATTTTGTTCCAATAATTGTTCTATCTAAAGGTTTTCAACTAAATGCCAAACTTTGCATCTTTCAAATTGTTCAAGTTCTTTTTGCATAGACAAAATCCAATCCGGATCTTCTAGAGCTTGTTTAACATTAAGAGGTACTACTTGAGACACGTAAGTACTATGAAGACAAACATTATTCAAGGAGGATCGAGTAGTTACCCCCTTTGGGAGATCACCTAAAAAGAGATCCGGAGGATGATTCCTAACCGTTCTTGTCTCCCTAGGTAGATCTTCATGTGTTCTTCCATGGAGATAATCATCCACGCTTTGAGGTTCTCGATCATCATTTGCTTTCTCCCCCATAGTCGATGCTTCCTCATTTAAAACTTTTTTGAGCTCATCAACTGTTCTTGAAGCATCATCCACATTAACACCTAATGAACCACCCTCATCTAATACAACAAAGCTCATATGGAGTTTTGTCAAAAATAGGCCTAAGGAATACCTGGTTGATGACATAGCAAGCGGTGTCCACGGCATGTCCCCTGGGGCAGAAGTTTTGGCAGCCAGGCTCATTCACGGTCCGGCCCATTTCTTGAATGGTCCTATTCTTTCGCTCCACAACTCCATTTTGTTGAGGTGTTCTTGGTGCCGAAAAGTTATGTTGGATCCCATACTCCCCACAAAACTCTTCGAACTCCGTATTCTCGAACTCACCTCCATGATCACTCCTTATGACTTTGATTTTAGAGTTATTCTCATTCATAATCTTTCTACACAACTTAGCAAACTCTTTAAACGCATCACTCTTATTAGCAAGATAAATCTACCAAGTAAACCTTGAGTAATCGTCAACAATTAAAAACACATACTTAGAGCCACCCAAACTCACAACATTCATCTCACCAAACAAATCCATATGCAACAAATCAAGCATATTGTTTGATGAAACATGATTAATAGATTTAAAAGATGATTTATCCATTTTACCGAGTTGACATGCATCACAAAGCTTATATTTTTCATACTTGAGATTAGGTAGACCTTTACATGCGAATGCTTATGCGATTTAGACAACATTTCAATGCTAGCATGCCCCAAACGTCGATACCATAAACTTACATCATCATGCACAATATTCATGCAAATGTTACTAGCTTCAACCTTATCAAAATTCACATAGTATACATTATTCAACCAATAACCATACACAACAAATGATGATGAAACATGCGAAATTATACAATCATGCTTAGAAAACTTAACCTCATAATCATTTTTCCATAATTGACTCACACTAAGCAAATTGAACCTCACACCATCAACAAGCAAGTATTTTTAATCTTAAAGCAATCTTTCTTACCAATGCACCCTTTATCAAGGATTTTGGCTGTTTCGTTGTTGGCAAACTACACATTTCCAACCGCCTTGTTACCAAGATTTAAGAAGAGTGAGGCATCTCCCGTCATGTGCCTTAAGCACCCGCTATCCACCATCCAAATATTTTCTTTCTTGGATGAGCGGACCCCCTACAAACACAATTCAAGTTCTCATTCTAGGTACCCAATATGATTTGGGTCCTTGAGGGTTAGTAAACAAGGTGGATTTCATCACAATCCATTTAGGCATTTGAGATTTGGGAATTAAGGTACCCAATCTCACCAACCTTTGAATGGGACATCTAGAAGACTCATGATTCCCTTTCTCACAATAAGTGTGAAATGCAGTCTTACAAATTTAATACCAGATGATAAAGCAAAATTAGGAGTACATGAGTTATCATTTGAATAGCTTAAACTCCTTTTGTTGGTTGGATAATATTGAGCATCAAGAATTTCATCTAACTTGTTGGTTCTCAAAGAATACAAGTTGAGTGATTTTTTAAGTTCGATGTTTTCCAACTCAACCTTACTAAGATGTTGTTTAAATTTTATTTTTTCAAGAACCATCATTTTTAAGGTTGGAGTCAATTTTTAGCAAGGTAACTTCATTTTCAAGGGAAGTAGTTTTAGCAAGCAAGCTGTTTTTTGTTCTAGAAAGTTTTTTGTTTCTTTTAAGTAATTTTTCAAAATTCTCTAATAACTCATTATAGTTATTGCTTAGCCTATCAAAACTATTACTCGAGTGTTCCCTATCACTAACAAGCTCATCATCCGAAGGAGAGTTAGAGTCGAGAGGTACCTCTATAGAGTCTTGTGCCATAAGACACACCACATTGCAAGTCTCCACTTCGGAGTCGTATTTGCTTCCGACCTGGCCCTCCCAAGCGACTCACAGATAATTTCTTGGTATGAGACTTTAGCTAGACGAGTACAATCCATATTAAGATGTCCGGGCTTTTTGTATTCAAAACATTTTAGCTCCTAGATTTTCCCTCTTCTCTTGCCTTTCATATTTCATTTCATTGTTATCGCATTCTCAAGCTCCTATGCACATAATCATCCTCGTTTCTTGAATCTTAGAACTTCTTGTAGTCTCGAGCAAACATGGCCATGTCATCATCCTCGTAATTCTCATCTTTCTCAACAACATGAGCTTTAGTCGCCAAAAGAGCCATTGACTTTTTGTTCCTCAATGCTCGAGCCTTGTTTTGAGCTATCACTTCCTCTTCGGCTTTCAAGGACCCAATGAGCTCTTGAATGGGAAATATCTTGATATCCTTGGCTTCACATCAGCACATACCTTACCAACCCGGAGTCATTTAAGCTTCAATAATTCTCCCATTCCACTCTTCCGTGGAGAATGGCTTTCCTAGAGAATCAAGTTGGTGATGATGGTGTTGAACCTTGGCGCAT
Source organism: Lithospermum erythrorhizon (assembly GCA_019722365.1). Taxonomy (NCBI): domain Eukaryota; kingdom Viridiplantae; phylum Streptophyta; class Magnoliopsida; order Boraginales; family Boraginaceae; genus Lithospermum; species Lithospermum erythrorhizon. The sequence goes on from JADFUC010001063.1 coordinate 84,777, forward strand.
GTCCTTGATGTAATTCATCACATTTCGAACTTTTGATACTCTCTAGTCAAAAGTTGAACCCTTGTAGTCTTCACTTGGCTAGAACCAACATGGGCCGTTTCCAATAAGTCTCATATTTCCTTAGCCGTTTTGCATCCCTTTACCCGAGCATACTCATCCATACACGCGGTATCACAAATATTAATATGGCTTTAGAATTCAACTCAACCTTCTGAGTTCCTCGGCCTTGGGGCACTCCATCTTCCTCATTATCTGACGCTCTCAATTGGCACCTCAAATAGGACGCACCTAACTCTTTAATCTTCTCCTCCTCTCGCCTCGGCCGTTTCTATGAAGCCCAAGCTGATAATTTGATACTTCAATGGAACGAGGACCTCGATGATCACCTCCATAGCTTATAGTCAATGCTTTGAATGATACTGCTGAAAGTCACTGCACCAATAGTCGTAGTTTGTTCCATCAAGCAATGGTGGCCTCAAGACTCTGACCCGCCTTCAACACAAAGATTCCCGAGCTCCCATAATCACGCATTACCCATAATCAAGCATTACAAGATTTTGGGCTTTTAACCGTAGCACGGGCTCTGATACCACTTTTTAGCCTAAATATAACCTTAGGGGGGGTGAATAAGGTTCTAGATTAAGCTTCTAGATTTTTTGGGTTTTAATCAAATGAAGCGGAAATAACAAACTACATGGATATAAATTAATCCAATTAATCAACTAACCAAGCTCGAGAATGATTAGTCAAGTGTTAAACAATAAATATATAATCAAACGAAATAAAGAAAAGACTTGAAAGTAAAGAGATAAGGAAGAGAGAAAATACACATGATTTTACTTGCTTCGGGTTCCACCATGCCGACTGCTTTCAACCCGGATTTTGGTAACGATAACTAGCTCTCAAGAATTGTTTGATTACGTGCAATCAACTTCTCTCTCTCAAGATCATTATTATAAAATACCCAGACTACAACTAAGTGACCCAAGCTCGAAGCTGATTTCAACTCTTTAATCAACCAAGACTAGAACCCAAGACTCACTCTTTCTACACCACACAAGGATTTTTCAACCAATCACAATATTGAATAAAGATTACAATAATTACAAAACTATGAAAACACTCTACAAAAGATGATGAAGATTAAGTATGAGAGCTTTTGCTTTTGCCTTTTTAAATTTGCAAGATAAGATTAATGTCAAAAGGATATAAAAATTTAGGGTTTTTTTTAAAAAATAGCCGAATTGTCCACGATCGGCACCCCATCGGTATCACAGGTCTCGAGCCCTCTCGGCTTGCCCCGCTAAACGGCTATTTTTGAACACTGGTGGGACCTATCGAGACGCTCCGTGTCTCGATCACGGTGACCAACCTCTCGACGGGCCATGCCCAACAATTTCTTCTCTAAAATAAAGATCGCTTTCAAGCCAATTTCTAAATGAAATAACACACACGGTCATTTGTACAGCCTTGACCATGAATCAATCGATACTTAGGAGTAGGAATTAGGGACTATCTATTTTAAAACAAGTCAAGATTAAGCCCGCAAAAGTTATAACTCATACCTTAAAAAAACAACATATACTAAAGCGTAGAAGTTTCACAAACGCCTATAACATATATAATACCACGAAGCCTCGCTTAGCTGATTGCCTTAATTTGATCTTGTCTACGAACATCCCGATCAACACTTTAAGCATCAACTTTAATAATGAAACCTAATCACAAGTTCACTTGAAAGTTTTAATTAGCTCATGAACAATTTGCTATCTTCAAAAAAAAGCTTATTTAATCGAATCCCATTATTCAACATCACTAATGGCCTCCTCCCCTCATACGTAACCACCATCCTCTCCCCCCCCCGCCCACCTCGGCTAATCCCTACATTTCCTTATGTATACTTAAATTTACAACAAACAATCAAATTAACATATAATTTTAGATATCAGAATCGTAAAATACACTCACTATTGATTTGACTCAAAAGTATACTGTTTATAGCAAATTACATCAAGAACACAACTTATATAAAATCAATCGAGTGAAAGTCAACATAAAAATTCAAACTTGGACAATTTTTTTTGTTACATGCCTAAAATAAACACATCCAATTAATAAAAATTGAAACTTTGCATTAAATTACCCGTTTTAAGAATCATAAACTAAGAATAAGAGTCAAAGTCATCATAAAAATTTAAAATTGGACAAATCTTTTTATACATATCTAAAATAAACATACCCAATTAAAAAAAACTAACACTTAGCATAAAATTGAACTCTGGGAGAGCGGAGATCGAAAAGGCTGGTGGTCATGATTGGGGGACTGGGAGGAATGGCGCGGTTTTCAGTATAGCGGGGGGGCGGAATGTGGTGGTTTTGTAATGTTAAATGATGGAGTTTATATTTATTTAAAATATTTAAAATATCATTACTTTTCATATGATGAAATTATCCCCAAATCTATTCTAAGCATGCTTAACGATGGATAATATTACCTCGATATTTTTAAAAAACCAATGTATTTCATGAATTGATGGTCAAATTGGATGGAAGTAGTTGATTAGTTGACTTTTTAAATATCAGTGATCGAATATACGGTTCCGAAACGCGAGCGACTAATCGACTTTTTTTAAACGTAAGGATGCTTAAGATCAACCCTTTACAATATATAACTAGTATTTAGATATTAGGACGCTTAAATATGTTACTTTCACGTTTTCTTCATTTGATTTACTGGTTGATACACAAACATAGAATTTGGAGCATATCAAATTATCAATACTACTTATCAAACGGAAAGATATGAGTATATTTGTTTTAAAATTGTTGATAACCGTAACACCACCCTCGATTAAATTTTAACTAAATGTAGTCATACTGACCTAGTAAGTGATTGCATCACCATACTCTTTTTTGAAAAATTTTTGAAAAAAAAAATATCAATTTTTATTTTAGGTAAAAACAATTACTCTTTGGGAGCAAAAGTGACGCCGTTAATGGATTTTGGGGCGGCTCGGGCCCAACCCACACGTGAATCTATCCGCCCCAGTCGTGACGCCCGAGGTTAGAACGTCCCAAATCCCGACAACAAAGTCACCAATCGATGGATGACTCGATTAAGGAAACCTCGCTCAAAACAACTCAACATAACAATAATATACAACTAACGACAACACTTTAAGAAAAGGATCCACGCGTATTCCTAACCACATATCAACCACCAACATACAACATAACCTGTGGTACCAATACAACAACCTATAACAACAAGTATCTCAAAATAACAACTTCTTTACGTACAACAACCACAATCCAACAAAAATAAAGAGATCAAGGGGAGGATCAACTACCAATTCGCCACCTAAGTTTTCAAAGACAACCACACGAAGAACCCGTCGAAAGAACAACACCACCTGTCAACCTAGCAATAAAATTGCCGCCCATAGCGAATAGGGTGTAAGCTGCGAAGCTTAGTGAATATATATACCTCAAGAATGAAATCAACTCCCAATCAATGCTAATGTTGCCTCAAAGGAGTTAATATTACATACGATAGAAAAATGGTATATGATTTAATTCAACTTAGGATCTTAATATAAAGTCACTAGCAGTTTCATTATCATTTTCATATGGTCATAAATTGTTACTAGCAGAATTATCCAAAATGATGGCAATCAACAATAACATACGTATATCTCAAGAAAAACTGTAACAACACGCACAACCAATCGACCCTACTCTATCCACTGACAACGACGACACCACAACCTCAACGACTAGGCAACTCAGCAACCCAACCAACTCAACAATAGTATCAACTCAACAACTCAACAATAGTATCAACTCAACAACTCTATCAACTCAACAACTCACAACTCAACAATCCTACAACTCAATATAAGTCCGGGTTTCTACAACTAATGCGCATATAATCAACCTCAACGGCAGGAGAAATCCATGTTCGCCGACATGTTTTATCACCGAATCGAACGAGGTACGGCATCACCTAATCGTTACTAGGTACGAGTACTCACCAAATCGTACTCAGGGAACGAAGCAAGATACCGACAAATCAGCTCAACCGACAAACATCAACTCATATACAACTCTTCCTAATACGACTCAACAACTCCTCAAACACCTAGACGACCTCATAAGACCCCAAACACAATGCAACGACTCAACCCATAACGCACAATCAACATATAATTCAACAACACAAAAATCATATATATAAAACATACACATATCCGTAATCAAATAGTTAATCGACACCCGCGAGAGGATACTCACCTCGCTAAGCAACAAAATCTCCGCGCTAATCACAACAAATGACCTTTCCTCGATCAACGCCTAAACACATTCAAAATTATAATTACTACTTATAACACAACTAATAATATAACATTCTACTTACATATATAATCTCTTACCGATACCCCCAAAGTCACCCAACAAAAGTTCCCCCCTATCACCTTAATCCAACTTAAGTTCGCAACCTTTCCTATTAATAATCGAGTTCCAATTACTAGTTTCAAAGGTCCTAACGTTCCGATATTAACAACTAATCATCACATTTCTAATCATCTTTAATCTCAAATCAAATCACTATCCAACTTTTACAAAACTCAGAATATCCTAACATTCTAATCACCTAAAAATCAATAACTTATTAATTCCTCAAAAACAATCCTAAATAAAGTCCACGAGTACACTTCTATCATTTAAAAAACCATGAAAGTCAACAAAAGTCAACTATAATCCCTGCTAACATTTTCAACCCCATAAATCGATAATTATCAATCCCACGATAATCTAAGCTTAAATGATTACTTCTATAACCTAATAAACATCAAAAACTCAAAGTCAACTCTCAATTCCCAAAGTCAACATCCTCAAACTCAAGAAATACTCCAAAAGATTCGAACTTTCTTACCTCAAAACGTAGAGAATGGCTCGGGGAAACTCTCCAGGAAATTTTAGGACCAAAGCTCGCCAAATGAGGAAGAAAATGGAAGAAAATTTTTGAGGGAAAAATAGGAGGGAGTTCGCCAAGCTCACGAAAGTTAAGAAGATGATAATGCATTTACAAGGCATTTGGATAGGTATAAGAAAGTCTCACGGGGTCCGCATTAAAAATATTGCCCTCAAGAGTTGCTCACTCTCTCGCTCGGGTTTCGGGTTTAGTTTCGGCCTCGGTTTAACAACACAACTCTAACAAAAATTTAAATTCTAACCTCAAATAATATTACAATAATAATACTCATACGGAACTAAGTATTACACCACAGCTCTCACCTCAATGTTTTATTATCACTCGCATATACTGTTCTATTATCGCAATGTAATTCACCGAAAGTTCCCCACCCTTCAAGGGTTCTGTTATTAATATTTATCGCTGCCCGCTCTCCGCTCTTCCATCTCGCGTTCGCCCATCTCGCCCGCTTTCAACTTTTTTGTTAGGTAAATATCTTTAGTTTTATTTTTTGTTTAATTTTTAAATTCTAACCTAGTTTTAAAAAATTTCTCAATATGATTTAAAAATTAGTTTAATGATTAGATGTTTAATTTTTTGGCTAAATATAGTATAATAGATAAATTGTTTGAGTTTTAGTTGATTAATTACAATTTATTTGTTGATTCATCTTGCTTGTACTGATAATTTATTTGTTGATTCATTTTGTTTAATTGATAAATTCTAGTCTAATGTAATTCTATTTCTAGTCTCATGTAATTTTATTTAGTAGTGAAACATATATATTGTATACTGTTTAGTTAGTCTCATGTAATTCTATTTCTAGTCTCATGTAATTCATTTATACTGTAATTCTGTATACTGTAATTCTATATACTGTAATTCTATTTCTATTTCTGTAATTCTACTTCTGTAATTCTATTTCTATTTCTGTAATTCTATTTCTGTAATTTTATTTCTATATACTCGTATAATCGTAATTTCAGATAATCGTATAATCGTAATTCTATTTCTAGTCTCATGTAATTCATTTAGTGAAACATATATACTGTATACTGTTTAGTTAGTAGTTGATTAATGAATTCTAGTCTAATGTAATTGTATAAATTGATTGATTAATAGGATGAAAAGGCTTTTCGAAGTGTATGCTAAGAAGAAAGGCGAAGCTAGCTCAAGTTCACAAGTTGAAGTACCACAAGTTGAAGTTTCTCCACACTTTGCTAATGAAAGAGAAATAAGTGTTGACTTTGAGACATTACAAGCTGATCCTGGGATAAGGAAACAAATTTCTGAGTACCATCCGGATATTCAAGACGATGTAAGGAAATCTTATCTGAAAAAAGGTCCACATCAACCTCGCAACATTGAGTTTCCTTTGGACTCACTTGGTAAGTTTCGCCGTCGATTTAATCCGCATCGGGTACGATAAATATACCGGGTTGCTGGCTTCGAGTATAGTGTTCACGAAGATAAAAGCATATTGTTTGCCTTGTTATTTGTTTAAAAATGTGTCGGATTATGGCGCGGTCTTTGTGAGTGTTGATTTAAATAATGGAATAACCCCCGTTAGGTTTGGCACTCATGTCAACGGCAAATGGGTAGTTCTCATCGATCACAGGCACAATTGTCATGATCTATGAATCAAGCAAAAATATTGCATATTCATTGATGCAGAATAAGGACCAAAATACATGCATGTAGCTCAGACCACATCACTTCAGAAGCCTAGTAGGTACCTTTTAAAAAGTGGGTTTCCATTCGAGGGAGATGACGAGTCTCGACTCACTTACTTATAAGTGTCCATTCTCAAATGGAAACTTTGAATAGGAAAGTAATAAAGATTTATGTGATATTTTAAATTCTACTCCAAAAAACAATACCATGCTTTCTCCTAAGATTCGTAAGTCCTTTGTGTCGCTTTTGTTCTTTTGAAATAACTGCACAGATTATTAGTGAGATTGGGGATGATTTTTTTTGTGTGTTGATTGGATGAACCGTGATCAAGGAGTCGGAAATGGATGTTGTTATTTGCTGTGTCGATAAGGCATGTCTTTAAGGAACGATTACATTGTACATGTTAAAGAAACGAGCGCGATATCACTTAAAGAGGCACTTGTTGATTTGTTGTCCTTAATGGTTTGAGTTTGTCTAGTATTCGAGGGCAAGTGTTAAGGGATGGACCGAGTAATATGAAAGGCCGGGTTGGGCGGGTCAGCGAACTTTAATTCATAAAATGAGAATTCATCACCTTGATTATGTATATTGTTTCTCGCACATCAACTTCAGTTGGCAATTCTTGTTGTCATATGGTGTCTCATCCTCGGGTCTTAGTAATTTTGTTGGTAAGGTTAATTCCTTTGTTACTTACATTCGCCTCCTCCAACAAGAGGCAAGAATCATTTGAGGAAAACAAGAAAAACACTATAAGTGACTCGACAGGAAGTAGATAGAACCGAAGTGGATGACCAACAATCGCATAGTTCAAGCAGCGATACTGGGGTTCTCATTTCCGGACTATAAATAGTTTGAGGACTTTGTATGTGCCATTGATTGGGGTACTTCATGAAATAGGAAATGATAGCTCATTCCACAGATTCGGGAAAGCCGAAATATTTTTGGATTTCTAAAAGATGTTTTAGCGACAATAATACGATTTGAATTTAACTTACAAAGAAATGATCAAGATCTCTTTGAATGCCTATCTAACTCAATACGCTAAAGAACGACTTCAAGAAATGAGGAATGAAGTACGAGAAGAACTTTTGACTAAGTGTCAGGGCAACTTGCAATAAGGTCGATGTCGTTGTTCCCGATACGATGCACCATATGTCCAAGGAAAGAACGCTAAGCTTAAAAACCTTCGAAGTGTATCCAACTTTACATCATTACAAGAATGATTGTTTGTTTAATGTTCAGATTTGCAATTGCAAGAGCTTAATGCTAGATTTGACGTAAGCAAATACCGAACTTTACAATGCCGGACGTTTCTCGTTCTCATATCATCATTTTGCGCCTTTTAATGTGGATAAATTGATGAGAATTGGCCAATTATTCTAAAGACTAAGTGCTAATCTAAAGTGGTAATTCGCAATCAACTTCAAAATTATATCAAAGTTGTTCGCTAGATCCGTATTTCAAAGCAGCTATGGTACTTTCAGATCTTTCAGTATTAACCTGTGAAACAAATAAGTGCAACACTTTTAGTTTGGTGTATAAGCTTGTGAAGTTAGCTTTGCTTTTACCGGTAGCAACCGCAAGTGTTGAACGTGTCTTTTCTGCAATGAATCATGTGAAAAGTGACAAATCTTCTACGATGGGCGATCAATGGTTAAATGACCGTCTAGTAACTTTTCTAGAACGAGATGTGCTTAGTACTATTAGTAATGATGTAATTTTAGCACATTTTCAAAAATTTGATAGAAGATTTTCTTTGTAATGAATACTTTCACATTAATGTAAATTTTTGTTGACTATGTAAAAAAAAAAATTACACTTTGCACCACCGAATTTTGAGTCCTGGGTCCAAGCATGCTGCGGTAGTTACACCAAATTGTGGCCTTCCATTAATCGGGTTATATTTATGCAAGATCAAGGCAAGAATAAGACGCGATATCTTGTGGGGTGGTTGGGTTTTATTTTGCCTTTAATGGAGTTTACACCGATTTGGTTATAAAAAGTTCAAACTTGAAACTCTATCTATAAAACATCGCGGTAATATATAATCCTTACATAAATATCACACGCATCAACATTTGTCTTCGGAATTAGTGAACTAACAAAAAAGTTGATGTTAAAACCAAAAGTCATTTTCCAAACTTATGTTATTAATCGGAATATTTCGAAACATAAGTGATCAAATGAGAATATGACACCAACATATGTGATCAACACTCTCTTTAACCTATTTCTTTAAGAGTTTAATATGACATATCTCCATTTTGAGCAAACTTTGAGCCATATTCGAACTCTAGTTTCTTACAAAGACCAATATCGCTATTGAATACATTGTGTTTCAACTAATGGTTGTTTTGGCATAATATTTTGGGAATTTGATCATTTGTTATACTATGTTTAATTTTTTCTTACAACATTCCACTAAATTAATGAGACATTTAGTTTATATAAAATAAACAAAAACACATGCCATAATCTTAATCTGACCAACATAAACTATCACACATGTCATAATCTTAACGAAATTGAATATAAACTATCACTTAAACTGTAACATACAATCCTATGCCTGTATTCTGAGTTAATTTGTGCTGGACTATGTTCCATTTCTCTGTCATCCTTCAATACAAAATTGCTAAAAAAATATAGAAAGAGAGAGATTCATTTTAATTGTGTGAACCAAACATTGATGACCATGTTGAGCTACCTCTTTATTTGTCTCAACAGGGTGTTGATAGTCTTTATAAACAGGATTTCTTGATTGCCTTTTTCAGTCTCCATAAATATTCCGAAGAGAAATGCACCTAAAGAGATGAAAGGCTGTAAAACAAGTAAACACACCCCAAGCAACTCATAATCAAGTTGCTATCCAAGTACACTCAATCAGAATAATGTAGTTTATGCATTGGCTCCAATTAATTACATCAATTGAAGAAATAATCAAGTTCCAATCCCCAGTTTTTTTTCTTTCCAAACACTGATCACGACCTATTTAGTCTCTCACTCCCTTACATGGTGACAATCAAAGTCAGGACCTTTAAGTCTCTGGAAACCTCATAATCACTAGGACAATTCAATGTTCTCTTGATCACGAATTATAGTTACAGCTGAATCCAAAATACGAAAATAGTCAAAAAAAACAAAGAAGATTCTTTGCCCTCCAAGCCATCTCTGCTCACCCTATTGCTTCCTGCAAGATTATTGCAAGGGCTTACTCTAATGACCAAATGAAAACCACCAACCGATCTCATAAGCTCGTGCAATTTTCTTCCGGTCATACTTCGTACATCATCCAAATCGATGAGATGTCCCTTTTGGTTGGTTTGTCTCACTAAGACTAATAATGCTTCTCGTTGGACTTTACTTATCAATCGTAAAACAACATTCCTCAAAGGAATACCGAGCCTATCGAGAGCAACTTCTGCACCTCCGATCAAAGAGAAAAGAGATGAGGAAATATGGCCTTCAACACAGATAGATGGTAAACCACTTTATCGACCTGCAAGAAATATGTCGATATATGAATAGCCAAAGCAAATGCAAAATACATTTCAGGGTTTAGTTCCATGCAAGTAAGTTTCAGTATACATCAAAGGAACACCTTTGCATACTACATTTAAGCTTCATAGTCAATATAGTAAATGAGAAAAAGCAAAATAACTCCATGATTTAGAAGAGCTTATTGACAACAAAGAAAAAGTTTATTATCATGAAGATGTTTAACTTTACAGTGAACATAGACCAGTCTTCTTTAGATTCATTCATGAAACAGTATGCGTTCTTATCACGAACAAGCTTATCTCTACAGAACATAATAGGAAGGGAACGAAACATAAAAACAAATAACAAGAATGAATCTACACTGATGCTGGAGAAAATCAAGAATAGTTGAACTTGTGTTACATTTCTGCATTGACCATTATGTTACATGCATCAAATATAGGTTCCCCCAGTAACAAATAACCCAATTAGCATAGTAACAAATAACCCAATTAGCATATTAAGTTATCTGTTTTATAATTGGTTTCGATAGGTTTCCCCAGTAACTGGAATAATCAAGAGTTTTGGAGAAGTCCGAAAGGGTAGGCATGAAGAAGAACATAACTCGAAAACCGTCTGGGTATATATATATTTCATACAAACAATCCCCCATACTGTTTAGCAACACGACAAGTTTCTTATCATGAACATGTTTAACTCTATAGTGAACATAAGCGACCTATCTTTAGATTCATTCATGTTAAACAATATAGGTTTCTTATCATAAACATGTTTAACTCTATAATAAAGATGAAAAAGGAAGAGAACCAAGCAGACAAGCACATAACAACGGAAACCTAAAATCCACACTGCTCCTGTAGAAAATCACGAATAGTTAAAGTCTGTTAAATTCCTAAAACAAACATTGTGTTATAGATTGGAAGAAGAAATAACTAGGAAAACCATATTGGTATATATATATATACATACACATAATTCCTAGAAGCCCAGTATTGTTTCAGAAATGTACAGAATATGGTTGCTTAAGATGAAACTATAAGTTTGACCCTTTGAGGGAAAAGACAAGATACATACCTGAAAAGAGTTGCCTAGAGATTTGTATCTATTCGTCTTACATATTCCCCTTGTATGGTCTCTTGGAAACCCCAATAACAACTCTATTTCATCTGGTTCCAAGGGTGCAACTGTATGCTTTCCTACCCGAACCAAGTTCCACTTCTTGCATTGTTCCATAACATATTTTTGAACGGTCTTTGGAGGGTCATCCACATAATCCTCGAGAGCTTTTCGAATCCTGTCAGTTAACCTTGCATTTGCTATGGAAATTTGCAAACAATTCATTTTTTTAATTGGGTCCCATGTAGCCCACCATCTCTTAGTCATTGGGAGCGCCTCATTTATGGTGCATGGTGGAAGGAGCACAAGAGGAAACTTATTCTTGATAGGCAAATTGTGAACATAGGCCCTCTTTTTAGCTGCAGCACAGAAGTACATGGAATCCACACAAACTGTTGCTCAATATCATATACGAACCTCTTGATTTTATCCCAAACACCTTTCGGTGCAAGAGCTACATTCTCATAATAAAAATAGGATGGAGCAACAGGTTGCTCAGGAAGGGTCCTATAGAGCACAGGGGAAGGTGCATCATCAGACATCAATTCTTCCGGTAAGCCGAATCCTATCATCAGTTTAGGAAGACGGATTGGTTCATCTATTAGCCATCTTTCTTTTTTGCTCTCGTTCAATTCAGAACGACAAAGTTTCCTCTTCTTCAATCGACCATTTGCATAATACATATCGCTTGGTTTTAACTGTGAATAAACAATTGGATTCGAAAGTTTTATAATGTAAAGATGAAGGAATTCTGAAAAATTGCATAACTCTGCATTTTAAGAAACTAACAAGTGGATTTGCAGATATTGAGTTGCAAACTGCAGTTGCTTCCATAAAATAGTAATTATATACAATGAGACACATACCTTAGTTTCAGTAACCTCCTCCACCAAATATTCATCATCAGCTCTTATCACTTGAGCTGCTGAAATGAAATCTGTCAACTCTTAAATTGTAGCTTCTGGACCTACACAAATCACAAGAAATTATAATTTGATGATCGATAGAACAAAAGTAGACGTCATAAGTCTGACTGGTTTTTACACACGCTTACCAGTCGCAATAAGATGAGAGGATTTCGAAAGCATATGCAGCATGTGATAAGTGATTAAATGTTGACGATATCAACGAGAAGAGAATTTATATAGCAGCTAGAGAGAGATATTCCATTATGAAACAAGCTAATTTCACGTACTCACCACATCTTTCAATAGCTATCGAAATATCTTCCTTTGTGTAGCCCATTCCATACAGGGTCGATGAGAGTAGCCCATTCCATACAGGGTCGATGAGATATCCTCCTGAGGTTCGGATGGTCTATATCCCTGTAAAACTAAAGAAGTCACTTAAGTATGAATTACAAAATAAGAGCAACGAAAAGACGAACCAAATTATAAGTACTGCCATAACATTCTCAGGAATAAAATAATCAAACCATTTCTTGAACGCAAATGATCTTCAACATCAGGGGTTATGTTCACATATTGTCGACTCCTTTTCTGCAGTTTTATTTCATATACAAGGGCATCCAATTGATTAATTAATCAAACTAATTTTATGGCCGAGTCTTTTTTAGATATCATTAGGATTGCATATGAGCTGATAATCATTGGCCTGAGAAGTTGTTTAGCCATCCAGATTTCAGACACAAATTTGGTGAAATAAATCGAATTAATACCCTTCCCTTTGCAGTTAGACTGTTGACTCAAGTGAAACTCCCCTACATTCATAGTTATTAACAAATATACAGGTCTAGTAGAATATCACAATTCATACTATATATCATGTTGAAATAGTGAAAAATGGTAAATAAACAATCTATCTGGTGAGCTTGGTTGTTGGTTTCCTTAATTCAGCTATCTATTGCGATGTTTAATTGATTAATTTCATACGGAAGGGGATTACATCGGATGCATAAGAATAGCAAAAAATAATTATAGGCGTATAAAAAAGTTCAACTATGTGGCTTCACAATTTTTTGGAAAACCTCAAAATGAAATCCAAAGCATGAGCATCATTTTTAATGAATCAAAATTAGTGATGTTGACTTAACTTTTGACACACTTAACTAATGTGGCTACAATATAATACCAGAGTAATGGTTTCAGTACTTGCATTCATAAAGTTACCTCGTCGCTAGACGAATTATCAGAGTCAGAAAAATCATCAAGGAAGTGCTCATCATAATCTGAAGAATTCTGATCTGAATTTTGATGCAGCAGCTGCTCGGGAGAGCTTTCAAGAGCCTGGAAATAAAACTTTACTATGGTAAACACTTTATATTTATCTTACCATATGATCTAGATTGAACAATGCCATTCACAGAATAACTCAATCATGAGTGAACAAAGTGTTGAAGATCTGTCTTTATATAGAATATATGAGTATCATAGCAGATTCCTAGTATTATTATTCTGTTCTAAATAGGCGAAGACAGTAGTAGCATCACAACCAACTCTAATCCCAATAAAACATTGGGAAGATTGACTAAGAAATGGTTAAATTTGAAATCCCAAACTGGTTTTTGACACATTTAAACACAAAATTTGCACCCAAAAAAAAAAGCGTCCACTCTTGGTAGTGAGATGAGGGAATCTTGCAATGTGTTTTTTCAGAGTGAACTAAATAAACAAATAATCTTTCCAAGGATAATAATGTACAAGATATATAAACCAATGGATGTCTATATAATCAATTACTCGCAGATATACAATGACATCAATCAGGTAAATGCATGCAAAGACAAAATTTAGCTTCCCTAACAATCGTACTGCTACTTTACATGATATATCCATTTTAAGGTGCATTTGTGAACAAAGGATACCGATAAATAAAAACTATGTGGAACCTGAAATATTTTCTATAAAACCAAGAACAGAAGATAAAAACTAAGGGAGAACATGATATTGATGAGCAGTAACCGTAACAAATAAGTAGAGCATCCTTTCAGTATTATTACTGTGTGGATTGCACTCTTTATCGACATGGTAAAGCATCAACTTACAAACAATGGTGGTTTACAATGTTAGGTAATAACACGCCTAACTATTTTATATGTAAGAGAAGCCGAGATGGTGTCACTCACAGAGTATGTAAGAATTCTTTCCAGTATGTAATCTTCGCTACCGTCTTCTGCAATATTAATAAATGGTTATGGAAATGCTATAATTATTCAGCATGTTACTTGTAAATTCATTCACTATTTCACTTAACATCACAATTACCATTATCCCTGACTGCTTTCTGCACTAACTCCTCCGAAAATCCCATGGATGTAAAACGGGAAACCAGGTTTCGATTTGATGTGCTTGGCTTTAAGATAATCCGACAATATGTAAGTCAAGCATATCCAGAATGTAAAATATGGAATATGAGAGCAAAATTACTAGAAAACTATAGGTAAATTAATCTTTTTACAAATAAATGGCACTAATTCAAACTTCAAGTCAGAAAATCATGCAATCAGAGCAGAGATTCACTAATAACGAGTCCTAATTCTTCCCAGGGCCAAGTTCCCTTAATAGATTATAATGAGAAACCAATATCAATACTTTGTTCTGTAAGATATACAAATGAGAAATAAATATACTCCCATATATGTTGTGATGGATATCTGAGCTTTACAAAATGATTAAACAGTTGAAAAAGGCAGATCCATGCCAGATGGCTTTCGAATAGCTAGTCGAATATATTTAAAAATTCATGCCATACCCATTCGAGCTGTTATATACACATTCAAATAGTGTTAGTGTCAGGAAATGAATGCACTATTTTATCCCTTCATTTACAACTGCAATAGTTGGGAAAGTCATTAAAGCACAAAAATCGTCATTTCACTAAAACAAGACTAGCACATATAAGATTTATGTTGGACATATGGACATAAAAACGCCTATGCTATATACCTCTCCATTAAGAAGGTGATTCCCAATCCCGTAACATCAAGCCTAACTCAACCACTCTATCATTCTGCCTTCATCTTTTGAAACAAATAAGGCATGATTCCAATTAACAGCTCCTTAATACCAGTTTGGATAATAACGAAAAAGATACCGTCATTTAGAGCATTTTATCTATATCTTTTGTACAAGGACTTAATTTTGTTCTTTTACACAAATCTCATAACATATTTTTGTACTTTCCATAAATCTAATATTATGTTTTTGTAATTATACAAATTTATTGATATATTTTTGTAACTTCCAGTAGATTTGTGTAACTATAGCCAAAATTAATATCAAACAACTATATATATCGAATATTTTATGCAAGCAGGCCGTAACTTAATTCTTAGTACGTATAAACATAAATATCAGGGACATTTAAATTTGTAGGATTATATAAAAATATAATGACAAAAGAGGTGCCAAATAATAAAATACTATATTTTCAAAAATTTAAGAGATAAATTACAATTTTTGAAAAATCAAATGGGGCAAATCTGATATTGTGAAAAATATAATTCTATCTTGGCCCCTTAAGAGCTCCGCCATATTTTGAAACCTTCCATACAATTTGGTATCCATATTCGAAATTAAAAGAATACACAAGTATGATAATAAATTTTTGTACTTTGCATAAACTTGAGCTTATATTTTTGTACATTGTATAAATCTATTAATATTTTTTTGAACTTTGGACTGTATACAGAAATGTTACTTCTTACCATCTCTCACATGACCCTTGGAAAAACTTGGGGAGCTGATCCATGCCATTGAACAGATACATGGTTTACACTTGGTGCAATTCCAAACCGTATTTGAAAGTAAACATTAAAAAATCCCCAAACTGCAGCAGAGACTTCGCCAAGGAAAAAGATATGATTAAGGGTCTACTTGACAATAACACAAACATTTGGAAGTCAAAAGATCCCTCTGTTCTGACAGTACGAATCCACAAATGATTTATTTATCAAATGTCATAATTTCACTTAAAATGTAACATTCCAATTCCGGTATCATCTGTTTGTGCTGGACTGTTCCTTTTCTCCGTCATCCTTCAATACAAAATTGTTGGTGAAACATAACAAATGAATATACCCATAGCCTTCAGACGAGCCAAGCATTGATGATCATGTTGAGCTATTTCTATATTATGTCTCAAAAGGGTGTTGATAGTCTCAGTAAACAAGATTACTTGGTTCACTTCCAGTCTCCATACACATTTCAAAGCTAAGGAGATCAAAATGTTGTAAAACAAGTAAAAACACCCAAAGCAACTCATAATCAAATTACCACCAAGTACTCCATCAGAATAATGTAGTTTATACAGTGGCTACAATTAATTACATTATTTGAAGAAATGAACCTAATAAGTATTCGAATCGGCAGTTTCGTTTTCTTCCAAACTTAACACTGATCACGAGTTATTGTTACAACTGAATCTAAAATACGAAAATAGTCGAAAAACAAGGAAGATTCTCTGCCCTCCAAGCCATCTCGGCTCACCCTATTACTCCCTGCAAGATTATTACAAGGACTTCCTCCGATGACCAAATGAAAACCACCAATGGATCCCATAAGCTCGCGCAATTTTCTCCCGGTCATACTTTGAACATCATCAAAATCCATGAGATGTCCTTTTTGGTTGGTTTGTTCCCACCAAGACCTCACAATGTTTCTGTTGACTTCAGATTTCTCAACAGAAACAACATTCCTCAAAGGAATACCGAGTCTATGGAGAGCGACTTCTGCACCTCCAATCCCAGAAAAAAGGGATAAAACATTGATGCCTTGGGGAAATATGGCCTTCAACACAGAGAGATGGTAAGCCACTGTATCAACCTGTATTTCGAAGTGGTATTAATTAACATGAGAAATATGATAATATATGAATAGCTAAATAAATTGCAGATACCTGAAAAGAGTTGCCGAGAGACTTGTATCTATCCGTCCTACTTATACCACCTCCCCTTGTGTGGTTTCTTGGAAACCCCAATAACAATTCAAACTCATCGGGTTCCAAGGGAGCCGCTTTGTTCTTGCCTACCCAAACCAAGTTCCATTTCTTGCATTGTTCCATAACATATTTCTGAACGGTCTCTGGAGGGTCATCCTCATATTCTTCGAGAGCTTTTCGAATCCTATCAGTTAACCTTGCGCTTGCTATGGCAGTTTGCAAACAATTCATTTTTTTCCTTGGATCCCATCCAGGCCACCATCTCTTAGTCATCGGAAGGGCCTCATTTATGGTGCGTGGGGGAAGGGGCACAAGAGGAAACCTATTCTCAATAGGTAAATTGTGAATGTAGGCCCTCTTTCTAGCTGCAGCACAAAAATACTTGGAATCCACAAACTCTGGCTCAATGTCATAGAGAAACCTCTTGATTTTATCCCAAACCCCTTTCGGTGCAAGAGCCACATTCTCATAATAGAAGTAGGGTGGAGCAATAGCTTGCTCAGGAAGGGACCTATAGAGGATAGCGGAAGGTGCATCTTCGGGCTTTAATTCTTCCGGTATGTTGAAACCAATCATTGGTTTAGGAAGACGGATTGGTTCATCATTTAGCCCTCTCTCTTTCTTCATATCATTCAATTCAGCACAATGAAGTTTCCTCTTTTTCAGTCGACCATTAGCATAATACATATCGCTTGGCTTTAACTGTAAATAAAACAATTGGATTTGACAGTTTTATAATGTAAAGACAAAGGGATTTTGGAAACTTATATAACTCTGTATTTTAAGAAAGTAACCAGACAACCAGTGAATTCCAAATATTGAGTTGCAAACTTGCAATTGCTTCCATAAAACAGTAATTATATACAACGAGAGAATACCTTAGGTTTAACCTCCTCCACCCAATATGCATCATCAGCCCTGGCCACTTGAGCTGCTAGTATGAAATCTGTCAACTCTTCAACTGTAGCTTCAGGGCCTACACAGATCAAAAAACATATAATTTGATGATCAATAGTACAAAAGTACACCTCATATGTCTGACTGATTTTTACACAGGCTTACCAGTCACAATAAGATAAAGAGGATTCCTAAATCATATGAATCAGGTGATGAGTGACTAAATGTAGACGATGTCAATGAGCAAAATCTAGTCAATATAACATGTTAATATACTGATGAGCCAATGGTTACTCCGCTTTAAAAAATTACCCGTGGCTAGTGTGTAGACCACATTGATAAAGGATAGTTACCAATTGATAGTGCCCAAAATCCAACAATAGCCAAGTAGGTAAATTAATAATGTGCTAGATGCTCTTAATCTAAAATCATTTACAAACCAGCTGCCACGGGACAATAGCAAATAGTCCAAAGTGCAAGAGCAACTAAAACTCCAACTGTTAACAGACTAATGAGATCATAGTTACATTGCTTAATTGATTAGTAAGAAATCCCCATGAACAGTAGATAGATCAGATTGATAAAGGATGGTTTTGAAACATGATAATTCACCATACTCACCACATCTTTCCATAGCTATTGAAATCTCTTCCTTTGTGTAGCCCATTCTATACAGGGTTGATGAGATATCGTCCTGAGGTTCAGGTGGTCTATATTCCTGTAAATCCCAACATGTTAAGAGTTATTCCAAGCGGATATCTCCAATAGATGCAGCCTTCGAAAACTAAAGAAGTTACTTAAGTATGAATTACACAAGAGCAGCAATGAGAAGATAAACCAAATTCATAACTACTGACATAACATTCAAAGGAACAAAAGGATCAAACCATTTCTTGAACGTAAATGATATCCTAGATCAGGGGATATTTTCACATCTTGTCTACTCCTTTTATGCAGTTTTATTTCATATACAAATGGAATCCAATTGATTAATTAATATCAAACTAATTTATATGGCCAACGTTTTTATATATCTCATTAGAAGTGCATATGAGCTGATAAGCATTGGACTAGGAGGTTGTTTAGCTATCCAGACACAAATTTGGTGAAATAAATCAAATGGAACACCCTTTCCTTTGCAGTTAGACTGTTGACTCGAGTGAAACTCCCCTACATTCATAGTTATTAACAAATAGTAATAGTAATGGTTTAGTAGAATATCACAATCCATATTATACTTCACGTCGAAATAGTCAAACATAATAAAGAAATAATCTACCTGGTGAGTTTAGTTGGTTGCCTGATTTCCAGATTGCCAAGTTTAATAGATTAATATCATATCGAAGGGCCTTACGTTGAATGGTAAGTATAGCAAAAGTAAGTTTGGTCGAATAAAAAATTTTCACCTATGTGGCTGGCTTCACAATATTAATCTAGTGAAGAGAAGTTGAAGAACAAAGAAACAATACATTCAACACAGTTGTCCGAAAAGCCTCAAAATAAAATCCAAAGCATGAGCATCAAGGAATGTGACAACAATATAATACCAACAAATGCGACTACAATATAATACCAGAATAATCGTTTCAGTACTCGCAGTCATATAGATACCTCATCTCCAGACGAATTATCAGAGTCAGAAAAATCATCAAGGAAGCCCTCATCATAATCTGAAGAATTCTGATCTGAATTGGCATGCTGCAGCTGCTGGGGAGAGCTATCGAGAGCCTGGAAAATAACACTTTACTATGGTAAAACTTGATATTATTCTAACTTAAGATCTTGATTGAACAGTGCCATTTACAGAATAACTCAATCATGAGTAAACAAAGTGTTGAAGATTTTATATTTATGTTTTTACTTAGATTAGAAGATCTGTCTTTATATAGAACATATCAGTGTCATAGCAGATTTCTACTATTATTATTGTCCTAAATAGATGAAGAAAGTAGTCCATTGCCACCTAAAACTTGTGTGCTAGGGTTGTACAGCCTGTACTATTGATAATCAGAAACAATAAACACAGAAGTTGTTTTCCCTTTCTTTTCTTTGTCATTCATCAATATAAAGATTACCATTCGGTGCAGGTTCCAACAATCTACAGAAACGATAATTGCAGAGTTTCTCAAATCTTTGGAGAATCAAACATGACATAATTTTTCTACTATGGGATTCAGGATTCTTCTCTAATTTTTTTAGATTAGCATTTAGAGTAATTAGACAGAGCTATTACATTAAAGGAGCAAACAATGCTTTAAGACAAATAGCACAACTTCATAGTTGTGAATAGCGAATAGCGACGAACCTACAAAAAAAATCAGATTACAGAATTGTAAACTAATTACATAAAAAAGAAACAAACCTGGCAGCATAGTTGAAGAGTTTAGACTTAAAAAAGATTTAAAAAATGGAGAAGAAAGATGGAGAAGAAAAGATGGAAAAGAGAATCACGGGAGAAAATAGAAGATATGGCTGATTTTGTGAGAGCTGAAGGGCTTAGGGTTAAAAAAGATTGAAAAAATCGGGCTCCCTGATTTCTGCAATAGCGCATCTACCACTATGCCGCAATAGTAGTCTGTAGTGGCACTATAGCTGCAATTTTTGGAGTCGACTGCTACGCCATGCTTTGTAGCGTTGCTATGCTACGCTATCCGCTATAGCGTCGCTACGGACCGGTATCCACAACTATGAGCACAATGCAATGTTCAGACATAAAAATTCTAAATTCACAAATTAAAACAAGAGTGCTTCAAATTAAGACAAAAGTGCTTAAAATGAACCTAAATCCTACAAGTGAGTTTCAAAATCATAAGAGGCATGGAATAACATACCTCAAGAGAGGTAACCATACACATGTGATATAGAAAATGACGCAACAAACTCTAATCAAATTAAAAACATTCGCAAGAATGATTAAAAAATGGTTAAATTTGAAATCCACATACTGGTTTTTGAGAAATTAAAACACACAATTTGACAAAACAAAAAAAGTCCCCACTCTTGGTAGTGAGATGAGAGAATCTTGAGATGCGTTTTTCTAAGAGTGAACTAAATAAACAAATAACCATTCCAAGGATAATCAAGTACAAGATAGATAAACAATGGAAATTTTAAATCAATTATTAAATTTAGCAGATCTACAATCACTTTTATAAACTCTTACAAGGCATCAATCAGGTAAATGCATGCGAAGATGAACTTTACATGACACTATAGTATATTTAGCTTTCCTAACAATATTACTGCTACTTTACATAATATATCCATTTCAATAAATAAAAACTAAATGGAACCTGAAATCTTCTCTTTAAAACCTAGAACAGAAGATAGAAAAAACTGAAGGAAGCAAATGATATTGATGAGAAGTAACTGTAACAAATAAGTAAAGCGCCCTTTTAGTATTATTACTGTGCTGCCAACCCAGCAAAATGGATTGCCCTCTTTCTTGACAGGGTAAATTGTCAACTTCGCAAAACAATGAAGGTATACAAATCATTTAGGGTAATTAAATACTGCCCAACAATTTTATATGTAAGATAGAGAAGGTGTCACTCACAGAGTATGTAAGAATTATTTCCAGTATGGAATCCTCGCTACCATCTTCTGCAATATTTATAAATGGTTATGGTTATGGATATGCTATAATTATTCAGCTTGTTACTTGCAATAAATTCATTCACTACTTCACTTAACATCACAATTACCATTGTCTCTGATTGCTTTTTGCACTAAAGCCTCCGAAAATCCCATGGATGTAAAA
The DNA here is from genome assembly GCA_019722365.1 of Lithospermum erythrorhizon. Taxonomy (NCBI): domain Eukaryota; kingdom Viridiplantae; phylum Streptophyta; class Magnoliopsida; order Boraginales; family Boraginaceae; genus Lithospermum; species Lithospermum erythrorhizon. The sequence continues at coordinate 106,598 of JADFUC010001063.1, forward strand.
CGGGAAACCAAGTTTCCATTTGATGAGCTTGGCTTTAAGATAATCCACAATATGTAAGTCAAGCATATAGAGAATAATACACACATAAATACGGAATATGAGAGCAAAATAACTAGCAAACTATCGGTGAAATTAATATTTTTACAAATAAATAGCACTAATTCAAACTTCAAAGTCAGAAAATTATGCAATCACACCAGAGATTGACTAATAACAGGTCATAATTCTTCACAGGAGTCAGCTCTCTTTATATCATACAATGAGAAATCAATATAAGTACTTTGATCTGACGTGTAAGATATTCCAGCAAAAGAATATGTTTGGATGGCTATCTGTGCTTTACAAAACAATTAGAGTATCAGAACAGTTGAAAAAAATGCATCTCCATGCCACATGGCTTTCAAATAGTCACTAGCACAAATAAGATTTAATCTTCGACATAAAAAATGCATGTGACATATACCTCTCCATCAAGATGGCGATTCCCAATGGATGCTTCTTGGACCGGAGTTGGCAATGTATGCATTCCCTCTATTTCGAGGTCATCATCTGTCGTCCAGTCCAAGTCGTCTTCTACAGGGCAATTGGCCTGAAGATAATAAATAAATATTACCATTCCACTGAACTTTTAGCTGATAGCTAATATAATATATGTCAATTAGCATATCCAAATTACGGCAGATTCTACTTAATGCACATTGAATTTAGGAGCAAAACATTACCATTCAATGAAGTCTGAAGATATTATAAGTTGATCGATCGTTCAAGCCCTGCATAATAGACAAATGAGCAGCAGAAGAATTAAATTGCCAGACAGGCCAATGAACTACTGGGTAATAGCCAACATATCCAGCAGTGAAGATCCTCTCAGAGAACTTTTAATACATATTACTGAGTGCAAAAATGCATATAGAAACACAGGAGAATGCTTTCCTTGCAATTCACATTGTCAAATAGATAAAGATGACTACTGTAAGATATAAAATTAAGTTACAGATTAAGAAACAGCCACTCAGTGGCCAAGATGAAAAGGACACAGGTTAACACAGCCAATCATAAAAGGTTCCTCGAGTTCCATTATTTTCTCAGCTTCATAACAACTTGCGAGTACACATAGAATTGACTTTTTTTGTTGATAGAGATCTTGGAAGTTGGAAGTCTATATTTCTGGGAAGGCCTTAACTCCCCTATATTTAACTACATGCTAAAGATGGCAACCAACAGAGGAATGTGAGGTAAGAAAGCTCAATTTATGCCGAACAAATAGGTTCAACTTGCATGTGTTTTAATGGTTGCCTACAACGGTCAATTAGGGAGCCTAATCTATACCATCTGTCACAGAAGAGAGTGATGGAATGATTCTCATCAGAATTTGTGTTCACTATTGCATGTCCTATTTGGTCAAGGGACTTCGTATACCATTGATATATTGGGGGTGTCAGTAATCGATTGAGATGGAAAGGAACAGAAGTTCTATCACATATCTCTCTCTGGGTTTCAAACTGACGTCAGAATTTTGATTGTTGGTAGGTTTAATACCAAAAGGCCTAATTACGCTCTAAACAAATCCGTTCAGAATTTCTTTTAATTTGTGTGCCCCACCTATCGGATAGCCATAAATTAACCTTATCCTCTTCCTAAAATATGGGAATTGGATCATGCACATACACCATGGGAAGAGACAAAGGCAGCAGGGGTTTTGTTATTGAAAATGCATCTAGCACCATCTGATTTATTTTCCAGATCGATATGATAAAAAAATTTGAGAAATCGAGAATACAACATAATCTAGTTGATAAAATTTCATAGTATAGTGTAGTTGATAAAATAACTTTATGGCCCTCCTGATAAAATAATCAAGTTGATAAAATAGTGGTGCTATATTAATAATGCACCACTAGATAATTAGATAAAATTGTGGAAACAGCCAAATTGTTTTGGAGATAATTAGTCCCTTGCAAGCCCAGGAATCAGAAGTAGAGGGCAGTTGATAAAATAGTTGATAAATTAATTTTATCACCTTCTTGCTAAAATAACATAGTTGATAAAAAAGTTGTGCTATATTAATATTGCACCACTAGATAATTAGTTAAAATTGTGGAAGCAACCCAACTTATTTGGTAGATAATTAGTCCCTTGCAAGCAAAAGAATCAGAAGTAAAGGGTAATCATGAGGATAAAATTTTCATGGCTAAAATTGTTTCATCGAACTATTCAAGCTTTCACTGTTTTGGGTGAAGTCCTAATTCTACTTCGACTATGGTTCAGAGTGTTTACAAGTTGAAAGCACATCAAAGCAGGTAAGACGATCTACAACAGTATACCAGCAAGTGCATTATAATTTTAGAAAATAACAAGTATGCCAACTTTATTACTTGAGCACAGTTGAAGGAAGTTTGAATGATAGAGTGCAGCCATGCTGAATACTGGACAAATGAAAAAAAAAAGAACGATAATCGCTACCAAACTAAGAGTTAAGTACACACTTCAAGCATTAATCGACTAGAGTTAGGAAATTTTCTGTAACACTGAAAAATTAACCTAAAGAGACCCAGTCCAATTAAACCCAGAATGCCACAATACATACACTAGCATGCCTCCCCAATGCTCTCAAGAGCTCGCCGGGGACGCCGATAGTATATAAATATTATCTACTACTTAATAATAGACAAGAAGCATAGGCAGTATAATAAGCCATTTTGATATATTCCATTATATCCAAGAGTTAGAGAACATTTGACCTATATGCCATGAAAAATAACGACCTAAGCTAGACCTACACTTATAATGCCCAGAGGGGTGTATTAGAAGTTATTCAAGTGTAGTACTAAGTTTGAAGATCCACTATCCCATTACAAGACATGGATCATTTAAACTAGCTATTGGAACACAATCCAAGTTGTAAATTAGACTAAGACACAAAGTACATCATACCAAGCATATATAAATGATACTCTCAACATCCTTTAAAGATAGTACAATTTGTTTTTTCATGATCAGCATTAACACAATATAGCAATCTTCATTGATATATAAAACTTTTATTTGAATCAAAATTATCAAATTAATAGTAAAGTATGTTGGAAATATTGGAAATACAACTGATATATTTTATACAAAAAAGCATCCAACAAATTCGAAAATATTTGAGTTCAAAATTTGAAAAGTCAACTCATCAAAATTCAAAGTGATAATCTTTTATGGTCCGTATGGATAGGGTAAATGTAGGTTACATTTTAAGTTTAACCCCTTTGAGATTTCCATCTTTTGTGTTCACCTAGGTTAACCGAGGTTAAATGATTCATAAGTGTCCAAGTTTTCACTAACCACCAAACTGGTGTGTAATGTAGGTAAATATTATTTATAGTTATATTTTACATTAGTTTTGGACAACAAAAAAATAGTATCGAAACAACATTTTAAAACATTTACATAGGTTCAACTCAACTACCTGGTTAATTTTTAAGTTTTACCATAAGCCAGACAGCGATCCAAGCGACAATTAAGGATGGAGGAGGGAGTATAAATAAACGGGTTTTTCTATAACATGCCCGGGCACATGTTAAGAACTGAGCACTATATATACATAGCCAAACTACAACACTCTAGCTTACTGAACAATGAACTTGTAAAGAAAAATTTATACTAAATTAACCAAACTGTTGAATGTTCAGATTGCAGAAAATAGATTGTAGCATTCAATAAAACAATTCTAAGCTCCTAACCATTCCAAATTTCAGCTACAAAATTCACAATATTAATAAATTGCAAATATCCGCACTCAAATTGATTTAAAAAATGGCTCAATTACATATAATATAAATAAAATCAGGGTTCAATTAATCAAATTAGGGAAATCAGGATAAACAAAATATTAGCAAAAAATTAGGTCTCAATTAGAAAAAAAAACATAGTAATTAATTACTAAAATACTCCCTCAATTTCAATACAACGATCAATTTCTGAATTTTGATGGTTGACTTTTTCAATTTTGAACTCAAACATATTTATATAGCATACAATATTTGGCAAAAAATATATCAAAAGAAACCATTTTCAACCTACTTAAATATCTTCATAATAATTACGATTCAAATCAAATTTATGCATGTCAATTAACGTACCAAACTTTATTAATTTTGACAAATGACACTTAAACTGGACAATTATTCAAAATGCACCTAGTACAAATAATTATTCAAATTAGTGTTAAACAATTACATTAAAAAAATAATCAAATTAAAACAAAAAAAAAAGCTTATACCTGCAAACGGAAGCGAGGCGGGGGTGGGAATTTTAAGGATAGGGTTTTTTATTTTAGAGTGTGATATATTGTAATAATATACCTTAAATATAAATATGTCTAATATGTCAAGTTACAAGAATTGAAGCCAGTTGTAAAGTTATACAGCTGTCTCAATATTCTCATCTTGATATTCTCGTAATCTCATAGATTATGGGGTAGTTGGTTGGTAGAATATATGAGAATTAATGTGGAGACGGCGGCACGGCATTTGATTGATTTTGTATTATTGATGTTTTCAATTTTCAAGATGAAATTTGGATTATAAATAATTTTTTATAATATTCTTAATAAATTCAGGAAAATATTGTATTGAAAATGTTATAATATGTGATTCCACGATATCAAATTTATATTTACTTGGATTACGAATAAAAGGAAATTTATGATTAAATGAAATGAACTAAAAGGTGTATATTTTAAGATTTAGTTGTTGAAGATAGAAAGCTCTTTTTAAATATATTATAAAACAAAAAAAATTGTTTGTATATAGCTTCAAATTTAGTAAACATGAATGAATAAATTAGTTTTCGATATATTAATCATTGAAAATAAAGATAATATGTGCTTATTAATGTTCCATCTTACTTGAGCAAAATCATAAATTTTGCAACAAAATGTAAGTACGAGATGAAGTTTTATGGAGTATACTATAGTTTCATCTCAATTTAACAACTTAACTTAAAGTTTGACTAACAAATTAAAAACCCAATTTCAATTGTGAAGCAATCTTATTCATATAAATTGCTATAGTGTTCAAAAGTTGGATATATAAACGGTTTGTGTAATAGCTAATGCATGAATCTTCCTACCATAATTAAGGCATGTCAAATGGAAAGGTTATCTACTAAGTACACATTGTTCATACATTGAGGCATATAGTCCTTTCTTCTTGGTGGGTTGACAAGGTCAAGTTTTTTTCACTGATTCTGACACCCATCAAATTTGTATACTTCATCATCAGATTTGAGTCAGGTTGAACATGGAATGTTCATGCCAATCTAGTGTTTATTTAGATCCCTCATCAATAGCTTTGTTTTTTAGTTTCACTAACTTAACACACATTTATTTTCAGACTATTATACAATGTAGCTCTATCTAATATACCAATTAATAATGATTACTTAATCTCCATTACTAAAAAAAAATTACTTAACATTTTCACTAAATGCACTCAATTAGTAGCGACTACGAGTATCCATTACAAAAAAAAACTTTTAACATTTTCACTAATATGCATTTAAGTCTTTCGTGCTAAGTGGACAATCGATACATGAAACCATCTCATTGTTCATTTTACAATGGTCATGCCATTTCTATCTCTTACTGTAGTAAAATTAGAAGTAAGGGTAAATGTTGCCACGTTGGTACTAAGATTATCTCTAATTATTGAATTTTTTTCAAATGTTTAGAGTTTGGCGTTTATTATGTGATTACTCAAATATTGGTCAATGAATCACCACTTTTTGATCAATGACTAATATTGAATAGGCGTATTTGTGAAATTTATTTTTTTTGCATTTAAAAAAAACTCGTCCTACAATTATATCATGCACAATCTATTTCTGGATTTGTTGCCTAATTTTACTCTAATTCGATTTTTAACTTTTTGATTTTATTACTTTTATTTTTCTTCCTTTTAGATTATAGTTTTATATTTAGATGATTTATAATTCAATTTTTAAAACATTCAATATAATTACACTCTAATTATTCATCATCATAGATCCGAAAACTCGAATTCAAATATATATGGAGAAACTTCTTCTTCAAATTCGAAAAAAGTTAATGGTTCTATTGTTTATATACATGGAAATGCAAAACCAACGCATACTAATTTTGTCATTTAACGGATTCCACCTATATGTTAAAACATGTGTATTACAAAATCTAATGTTAATATATGAGCATGCAACGTAACAAATACGAAGAATTACTTTAAAATGAAATACCTAAACAAATATATATTTATTCACTTACGATATTCTTTTTATTAATAAAGACGAACAAACGCGAAACAAAGATGCTATAACAAGAATATAGCAAGTTAAGATATGTAAAAAACTAGAAGTAATAATTTACTAACATAAATATATATACCAAAGACATATTAGTACGTGGTATTTCATAACAAAATGGATATCACCCATTAAGAATACGCTGTGACATGTACTCTAAGTGTCAATCCTAGACTAAACGATGGTTCAGGGATGTCAGCTCATCATCAACCTCCTTATTTTCTCGGGTATTCATGCTTCCGTTGTCTTTATCCACCTCCTCTTGTGGCAATCCTAGACTAAACGATGGTCCGTGATGTCGCTTATCCTTGTTCGAACTCGACACTGCCGAACATGTATAAAAATATTAGTGTATTAACTGAATGCCAATCAATTCATATCATATGAGATCGTGAACCTTTTATGAAATATCACACTTAGTTCATTCAAATGAACATCAATTTGAATACTGGTACCATCCCTCATATTCAACCATCTACTAATCTACACATTGACACATCAATCTGAAATCACACCATTTGTTCTTTTAGTGTATCCTGATCTTATGTTGAAATCCCACCATATTATATGCGCTAGTATCCTATTTCTAACAAAACTACAACATAATATTCCAAAGACAATAATTCAAAAACAACCAACAATATTCCAAATACATAATAATCCAAAAATGACATAGTTTAAGCAACAATATTTCAAACACACAATATTTCATATTCAAAAAAACTCAATCTTTACAATGTTTAACACACAAATTGGATTCAAAACTATATTATTATTAATTCTATGAATTGGCTTCAAAACTACATTTTTTGAAACTATTTCTTACTATATCTAAACCTATGTTTAACCACTGCAAACATTAAACAACATGCAAAATCGTTTGGAACATGAGATATTAGATCTATGAATATGTCCATGAGCAATTGTCTGTACAACCGATTTACTAATTTAATAAGTCTAAGTTCAGATATATGTTCGATTGTTGGACAATTGACATATTATGATTAACTCGTATTGACATTGTGGGTTATGATGGTTTACTAGGGTCCGCTCATAATCTGTATATTAATATGATGTTCGGTTAACATAAATTAATATATTACTCTTGTCAATCGAGCCTAAGAGGCTTCACACGACAACATGGTCAAACTATAATACTATTATAACTTCCCTGGTGTAACTAAGGAAATATCAGCGAAATTCCAATTATGAAATTTGTCCTCAAGCCGCCGCCATAATAATAAAAAGGGGGTTCTAAAATATTCTTCTGTTTAAATTGTAGGACTTGAGAAGCCTATATAAAGAGGGGTTAAGTTGATTGTTTCGCTTGCTCATTCATTAGTCATCTTTTGATAAAAGATGAAAGTAAAAATCCTTCCTTTCCACTCCCCTCATGATAGGGGAAAAAAACTCAAGATTTTTCTTCCTCCTAAATTCCTTTGTTCACTTTAATTGTTCTAGTAAAATCAAAGGAAGGGTTTGATCAATCGTTAGTGTGGACTATTCTTAAAGACAACCTACTTTGGTTGGAGCCTCCTCTGACATTATTCCGCTGCAACTTCAAGGTGTAAGGTACAATGATTGAATTACTATTTTTATAATCTCAGAGAGTTCAATGAGACAACCAAAATATGCACAAGTAGTGTATTTTTCTTAATAAGGTTTTTAATGAGACAATTGTTGGAAATCAATGAGAATCGATTCCCTTTATTGTGTCCATTGTGACAATTGTGTATCAATTCATTTACCTGCCTGCTAACGATTACCGTAACTTAGTGTTCACCTTTAGTAATTGTATATTACTAAAGGGTTCTCATGATAATTTAAGGGGTTACGAGCGATTGCCAGATTCACTATTAATCGTTATAATAATAGTAATTGGTCAATTATTATTATTATACAACTTACTATTATCTGAGCCTAGAAGGTCACACACACACAATGATATTCGAATAATATTTCATGAATGAAATTAAACGAGACTTGTATATTGAGAGATGTATCTCTCAATATTTATATATTTGTCAAATATATGTTGATGAACATCATTAACCAACTTGCAAGTTTAATCAATTAAGCAAATTAAAATAGACACGTTAGAAACAATTGTCAGTGTGACGAAGGCTCGATCAATCAGTTTACATGACCTATTCTTAGAAACAACCTACTTGTCAGTTCGCAGCCTCCTCCGACATTTTTTCGCCGCAACTCGCGTGAAGCGCACATAACTTCTTATTTAATTACTGTTTTTATGATCTTGTAGAGTTCCTGGTATTCAATTAGATAATTGTTATTTTAATCCGAAAAACCCAACAAAAATAATTAATTTTAACAACACAATACTTTAATTCTAAAAAAATTCATTCAACACGGTATTATGAAACCAATTCAACATAGTATTATACAACTCATTGAACACAAATAGTGTACTTTTATTAGGCAAAAACTTAAATTAATTATAATGTTTAAAAAACCCGTGGGTTTGGTTGTCTTCACTTTCTTCAATCTTTTCAACTTCTTTGTTTGCAATTATTTTTAATGATTTATTTCTCCTCAAAGTCTCCTCAATTTCTCCTCAATTTCCTTTTGCTATTTCTCTTACAAATTTTGTGAGTTTTGTGGCTCACAGTGGGTTTAGAAAGGAAATTTTTATTAAATCATTCAATTCAAGAGTATTTATCCTAAAAGGAAACTAATTATTGATTTGGTGGATCAGAGAAATCAAGTAACCCCGATTTTTGGGGATGAATCGATTTGGAAGCTGGGAGAAATTAGGGACTGATTTTGTGTAGAGGGGTTTAGTTTTTTATTTATTTAATTAAAATATGCATTTTCAATTCTACCCCTGTAAGCATGGTACTTGCAACTTCCTTGTAAGCATCTAAGTATAACTTGTAATAGAAAGGATTTTACTCATAAATCATGAATGTGTCTTAGTTATTAATTTGAAAGAGATTTTGAGAGTTAATTGAACATATTTAATGAGTTACAATGTTAAATTAATTAATTTGTACACATTTTTCATATTTGTTCTTTTTAAGATAAAAAGATTAATTGTAATGTTGTTGGCAAATGAATGACTTTTTGATATCTTTAGTTGATTATCATTATAAAATATGAACTCTGATTTCATTTTTCTTAATTGTTAACTATACAAGATTTATTATTTATACAAGGAAATGATCCTAGCCGTCGAATCATGATCCTAGTCAACTAACACGAGTATATTTCTTTCTATAATCAACTTCATGCATATTTATAGGCTAAAGAAGTGTTTATTTGATTGATACTTGAATGAGTATTGATAAACAATCTTGGAAGACGATATAATAAAACTATTGTTTTGGGGGGGCATAATTCAAATAGTAAACAATTAGAGCGCAAGCATCAATATTTTCGCTCTTCTTTATAGCCAGAAGTTCACCTCTCATGGCGGTGCCGAACTTTGTATCAAGCCGTTAAAGGAAACTTAGCCCCTGACATCAGTTGACATCTCGCGACAATCCTTCATCCATGGTATCCTAGAACAAGTGATTCAAGGACCGTTAGTGTGACGGTTTCACACTTTAGATATAATAAAACTACTGCAAGTTACCCGTTAAATATGCTCCATTCAATCTAAAATAAGTGGTGTTTTAGGATTTCACATACTTTTTTAATTACTATTTTGTATAAGACAATCATCTCTCCACCATCGTGGCTTTATGATAGTCATGTACGAGCCTCATCCAGTTATGCCTCGCGCTCTATTTCACTGCATTCACTACGCGAGACTTTCAGCTGCAATACCCGTGAATTTCCGTAAATTACTGTCCGGTGCAATATTCAAGCGAAGACATGGTCTACGCAACAGACTTCATAAATAAGACGGTTCAAGCTGAGAGCCTGGGCTTCCATTTTAGATTAAAATTTCATTAACGCCCTGATATCATACGTAATTATAACTTTATCGCTAAAATAAAAAACTCTCTCCACAAATCCACAATCAATTGCAACAACTTTTGCCTTCCTAAATCCTAATAGTATGTTTTAACTTTTATCTATATCATCGATCATTTCTCTTTCTACAAAGATCTTTGATCATACATGCTAGTTTTATTGAAGGTAGTTCACATGGTAAATCATGTTAACGTATTGTATACAGACTAGATTACGTAGAGATAAAATTAACTGTAGAATTCGTCTCTAAAAGATTATCACATTTTAATTTTAAAGAGTTGAAATTTTAAATTTTAAATTCAAATAACCTTTAATGTATTGTATATTTGTTTGAAAAAAATATCAATATGTAGTATTTTTAACATGCTTTAATATTAACTTGATAATTTTGATTTAAATAAAAAATTTTGGATGTCAAAAAATTTATTAATCTTTAATCATGAAAAAAACAAATGTAATAATCTTTTAAGGATGAAGGTACTATTTTGTAATATTTCCATACTTGTAGACTGAAATAAACTAATTCCTAAATCAAAACACAAGAAAATTGAGTAACATATAAATCTAAAATTGTATTTCTACATTATCCCAAAATCCTCTCATGAAGTATCTTGTAATTTGTAAACCCTCAAGGCCACAGCAGATACAGACAAAAAAATAGCACTTCAATCATCTTGGACTGCAATGGCCAACAGGCAACAGGGCACCGCCTGAAGTAAAATACCCCAATCTCTCATCAAGCATCATTATCATCTCTAATTTTAAGATTTGATAATTCAAGTACTCTATTCATTTCATGAAAGAGTGTTTAGTTGATTTTGAATAATCAAAATTAATAAATTTTGAAATTATAAATTTTTTTGTTTGAAATTTTAATTGGTATACAACTATACACAATTTAAATTTGAACAAAAAATTATCAGGTAAATAATAACGTGTATTTAAAAAGCTAGCATTGGATATTTTTCACAAAATATTAGTACTACATAGTACATATAAAAATATAAACTAATTTAAAATTTACAAAGTCAATAATTAGATTTCAAAATTAGGCAATTTTAAAAGTTACTTGTATTAAAAGTTAGTTTTATAAAGATGCTTTACCTATTTTCATATATTGATATACTCATAAAATATCATAATATTTTAATATCCTTTATAAGTGATTCTTTGAACTAAAAGTATTGTTTCAAAATATTTTATTATTGTGAATAAAAAGTATACTCCCTCCTTCCTATGGAGTATTTTTTAAGGTAGTTTTTTTCAAATATAAATATAAAAATTATTTATATTTCGATCAATTTATGAGTTATACAGTGAACGTATAATTTAAATTGTGATTTTACATTTACATAAATTTGTGCGTAGACCAAAATATTATTTAAAAAATGAAAGAAGTGAGTATTTTTTATTTATAAAATTTTATCTACCATTTTAAAAGCATAATGATTATCTAGAGTATTATTAATATGAATTGAATTTTCATCTATCGAGATTCGAAAGAGTCCAATAAACAAGGTCCATCATTTTTCCAGTCCCTAAGCATACTGAAGGAGTGTTAAAATTATATGAAATGACCATGTTACCCCTAATGAAACTTCCTCAAATACTACTGTTACAAATAGGGGGGGGGGTAAAATAGTAATTGCATGCCTTTTTTACTATTTGGGTGTGCTTTTAGCAGCATGATTTGTCCTTTTCCATATTTAATATTCCCAACAAAACAAACAACAAATTAACTTTTTCAATATTCTCAAACACATTACTCATTTTATTCTACAATCTCTACCAAATCTCTTCTCTCTTCTACACAAAACCCTTTTGTTTTTTCACATTTTCTGCTCAATATGTTAGCTGTTTCAGCATTTTCTTGATTTTTCAGTTTCAGGTATGGTTTTTTTTACACTTGTTTTTTGTTGTTGAAAGTGTGTTAGAAGTTCTTGTTTATGTTAAAGATTGGAACTTTTTGTTGCTTGGTTTGTTTTTTATGTGTGTTTTTAGCTGTTTATTTATGGTTGTGTTCAGTAGAGTAACTAAGGGCTTGTCTCTGAATTTTTGAAGAACAAATTATATGGAGTTATATAATTTATTTATTCAAAAATTATGTTGATGGTACCTTAAATTTTTGTTAAAGATTGTTGTTTGGTTTTGTTTTTGTGTGTGTGTGTTTTGCTGTATATTTATGGTTGGGTTCAGTAGAGTAACTAAGTGGCTTGTCTCTAAATTTTTAGAAAAATAAATGTAAAAATAGTTTTACCATTTCTTTGTTTGTCTTATATTTTCATTTAACTCGGCACTATATAAATTTTTGTTTCCTCTACTTGATGTTTGTCCCTTAAATGTATATTTTCTTCACCCGCAGTCCCAAGACTATATAAAAATTTATGCTTTCCGCTATTGGGTTTGGTTATGTTGTTAATGTTTATCCCTTAAATGTTTATAACACTATATAAAATTTATGTTTCCGTTACTTGTTGGGTTATATTGCTAATGAATTTTTATTTCGCCCTTGTTGGGTTATGTTGTTAATGTGCATCCCTTATATGTTTATATTTTTCTTCACCCAAAACTAGTTAAATCCTGGGTTATGTTGTTAATGTTCATCCCTTATATGTTTATATTTTCCTTCACCCGATACTAGATAAAACTGGTATTTCCTCTACTTGTTGGGTTGTGTTGTTAATGTTCATCCCTTGTATGTTTATATTTTCCTTCACCCGACACTAGATAAAACTGGTGTTTCCTCTACTTGTTGGGTTATGTTGTTAATGTTCATCCCTTATATGTTTATATATTTTTCAATTCTAATACCTTTATTAAAACTAGTTTCCGCTACTTGTTGGGTTATGTTGTTAATGTGCATCCCTTATATGTTACTTTTCCACCGACACTCAGATAAAAATTGGTCTTTTCCTCTACTTGTTGGGTTATGTTGTTAATGTTCATCCCTTATATGTTTATATTTTCCTTCACCCGACACTAGATAAAACTGGTGTTTCCTCTACTTGTTGGGTTATGTTGTTAATGTTCATCCCTTATATGTTTATATTTTCCTTCGCCCAGCCCTATATAAAAATTTATGTTTCCGCTACTTGTTGGGTTACGTTGTTAATGTTTGTCCCTTAAATTTTATATATTTGCGCACACATTATGCCACATACACTCTTGTATAATGTATACATGCACTTATGGGATTTTGGGTTAATTCCCACTAAAAAGGAAAAATAAGTACTGTAGTCACAGATTTTTATTTGTTTTCTTGGTTTTGCTATGACTAATTTTCTTGTTTTCGTTTTGCATTTTCAGTTGTGAAAGATATATACAAAATTTAGGTGGGAATTGAGCTTGAAGTTTGGTTGTTGAAAAATGGAAATTTATGAAGGAAGTGAGCCAGCAAATAGTGTGGTGAAGCAGGAAATTAAGGTTGTTTCAAAAATGAAGAATGAAAAGTGTGATGTTTTTTCACCTGTGAAGGAGAATGAGGTTTTTGTTGTTGGTTCTATTGATGGTAACAAAGAGAATGGGAATTTGACTGGGGAGATAAAGGGGAATCAAGAAAGTATTGACAGTGACGGTGCAAATGTGGACGAGAGGTGCAAGGATCAGTTTTTGGTGGGTGATCTTGTGTGGGGTAAAATCAAAAGTTATCCTTTTTGGCCAGGGATGATTTATGATGCTTCAGACGCTTCAGATTTCGCTTTAAAGTTTAAGAATGAGAATAAGCTGCTTGTTGCCTATTTTGGAGATGGCTCTTGTGCTTGGTGCTCTCCTTCGCAATTAGTCCCTTTTGTGGAGCATTATGAGAAAATGGCAAAGCAAAGCAGCTCAAAGAGCTTTGTTTCTGCTATAGAGGAGGCTTTGAAGGAATTAGGCAGGCGTGTTGAGTTGCAGATTTATTGTTCTTGTGTACCAGAAGGGAGTCTTACTGACCTATCTAGGCCAGAAGCAACGAATGCTGGAGTTAGGTCTGGAGTTCTCATGCCTAATGGTGCCAGTGATAAACTTCCTTGTCCTTCGTGTGAACCTGTTGAACTTCTTGAATATGCCAGGAATCTTGCATTGGCTTCTCCTGTTTCTAATTCGCTTGAACCTGTGCTCATGAAGAGTTGGCTTTCCTCTTTTTCTCGTGTAAAAAGGGGTTTTTTGCCTATCTACATAGAACCTCACCTAATCGAAGGGCTTGAAGATAAAAGCAAAAATGTGGTTCCGGATACCAATGACTTTAGTGTCCCCATTGAAGTTCCCATCCAAGGTCCATCTGAAGAAGAATGGCCTAGCTCACAAAAGGCTCTTCATGTCAAGGGCCTAATGGTGACTTCAACACATAAGAGGAAGCAGAAAAGTGTTGCTGAACTTATGCGAGAGGATAAAGGTGTTAAGCCGAAAATTAAGAATGAAATCCCTCACGCAACTGAACTAAAGAAAATTGAAGATCCATCTGATGATGTCGAAGAAGATTCAGAGGAGAAGACTCTCAAGAGATTTATTTCCAGGGCAAGGAAAAACAGCAAGTACTTATCCGCTCCATACACCATTCCTTTGCCAAATTTGGCTAGAACATATTCTAAGAGGGAGCCGGGAACTAAATCTGACAACATTGCGAAATCTGCCAAGGTTGGTGATCGCTTGGCAAAGGTTGCTGGACAGTTTATTTCTTCAACCCCTCTCGCAAAGTGTAACAGTGCCTCATCCAAGGAAAAAATGTCCGGAGATAATCTTAATCTTGGAGCACATGTGACAAATCCTCAAACAATCAATGAGAAAACGGCAGAGAACTGTTCTATGGATATCAGTGAATCTGCAGACCAGGTTCTTGCGAAGGTTCTATGTGCAGGCGTTAATCTTGTTTCAATGGACAGAAGTTCTATTGAGCCATTAAAGGGATTTATGAGTGCTTTCAGGAGTTCAAAATTCTTGAATACATCAAACTTCAAATTGTTCCATGACCTGAAATCCAGCAAGAAAAGGAAATTATCAGTCCATGAGCCAGGAGATATTGGTAATGACCTCACTAATGCTGATGTGGTCTCTGCTCAGCCTGCAGCTCATAACGAAATGATTGATAAACCAAGGTCAAGGGTGTCCAAATTTAAGAAATCTGCCCGAGCTGATCCAGCAAACAAGAAGGAAGTTGATAAAACATCTCCAGATGCTCTCATCATATCTTTTGGCTCTAATGATTCTCCATCAAAGGAAGAGATCATCAAGACACTTAGCAAGTTCGGCAGCATTAATGAAGACGCGACAATCTGTTAAGATTCGACCAGCCAGGTTGTCTTCGTCAATACTTCAAATGCTGAGCTTGCCTTCAAGGAATCTATAAAACAATGTCCCTTTTCTGGTAATCATGTGCAATACAATCTGCAATATTCTTCGGATGCATCAAATTTGCTCGAGTCTGGTAAAACAACATCAAGATCTCCCAGGAAGAGATCCATGAAACATTCAGCTTCCTTGCAGCTTACAGGTGATGATGTTTCTCAGGTGGACTTCGCGAAGCAAAAACTTATGAATTTGACATCATTGTTGAATCAATGTGATGGAAAAATTTCACTAGAAGAGAAATCAAACTTGGAGGATGAGATAAGAGGCTTGTTACAGAAGGTTGGGGAACTGGCGGTGAAGACCTCATCTTAGATCGCCCCTGGGAGTTGTGGCGCTTCTTGCATTACAGTTCGTTTCTTTGGTCACATCTTCTACCTTTCAGTAGACGAATAGACATGAAACAGCAGTACTTCCACTATGAAGATATGTTATTTAAAGTAAGTTAGAATCATCGTGTCAAATGATCTTTTGCAAAGCTGTCCATTAGCCGACTGATTGAATTACCATTAATCTTTTGAATTACCATTGACTTCGCTATTATATCACTTCGTAGACCTTATTATTTCTTGTCTTTATCATATGGTATATGTGATGAATGATCATTGAAAGATTAGCAAGCAGAACATGAAATAGTAGATTATTGGTTGTGCACTATATATGACCAGTTATCTACACCTTTATCTCCTGAAATCTTCTACTAAGGCAAGGAAGCTAGGCATTGCAATTCTCTATGTTCACCTTCATCTTATGAAATATACTTACTTAAATGAAAACATGAGTTGGAGACACCAAAAGAGAGAGCATCCACGATTAAGTTTGGCAAAGTCTAGTTCGATATTCTTGGATTTATGATATGTAGTCTAAGCTGCCAATATTCTAGTACTTGCTTCTTTGAGATGATTGTTTGCCAACAAGAACTTCAATGAGTATATGCATGTGAAACTATGGTATGTGGACCAATGTTTTAGGGAGAACCCATGAACTTCACCGTGTACATGTAACCCCATCCAGTTGATGTGGTCCATGTGGATCATGCGTCCCATTGTTGCAGTCACATATTGACGATATTGAATTGTCATGTGCCATATTAACAAATTAAGACTTTTTGGGTAAACTATCAGCCACGCCTACTTTTTTACCAATTGCTTTGGACCAGAAATTCACGATTTAATGTGTATTCTTAATTACATTGATCACATTCATATTTAAATTTTGCAATTGATGAAGTATGAATTTTATAGTTACTCCATTGATGGCGTGGCCTCTTGTGATAGGCCATGAATAATTATGCTACCCATCCGTAGCTCGTGACTATCCAAAGAGGGACCTACAAAACAAAGCGAGTACAAGCACTCTCCAATTACACCTCCGGCATACAACATTAAGATAACGTACGATATGCACGTGAAAGTATAATTTTGATTAAGCTCACTTTTTCCTTGAGACCCTTTTATGTAGTGTTATGACACCATGTCAAGGCGAATTCGTGATAGCAAGATAAAGTAAGCTTCCTTATTCTCTGAGCATGATTTATTTTGCCATATCAAATCATCATCTTTAAGACCTCATATCTTCTTGAATACTTATCCGATTTGTATGATCTTTATGTCTACGAAAAGCTCTCCGTATATAGTTTTTAATGATCGATAGCTTTACATGAAATTATACAGATTTCTGACCCAAAATATAGGACAATCAGGCCGGGTTTGTACCCATATTTGCACATTACATCAGTAATTAGCCATGAATGGTTTTGCTAGGTGGTTTGCAACACTGCTTGTAAGCAACCATATCCTCTTGTTAAACTATAATTTTGTTAGTAAGCTATTTTTTCATCTTTTGTAATCTTAACATTTCATGCCCTAGCGCCATCGATATATATATTATAAGTTATTTCAGACTTAATTATCGGGTCAATTGGGAAAAATACTTCGTTTATCATTATTAAGATATACTGCCGACTCTCCTTACCTCGTTTAGCGATATCCTTCGGTATTATCGACGATGCTGACAAGAGTTTCTTCATCCTAACTCTCATTTATTGCACCCGCTATATCTCGATGAATGGCGAAACCATTTGAAATTATAATCTACACTGTTAACTTCAGGGATCACTACAACATTGCAATGAAAGAGTTGATGATTCTTAATGTGATGAAGCTAATAGGCCATCTATCTAAAGCATTTTTCCATCAAGTTCAACTGAGAATAAAATCGGCACCACATCATAATTAGTATTGATGGAACTCCATAAATTGGATTCCTCAAGTTGCTATAAAAGCAGTAAATACTAATTCCATTTTCACTATGACATTAGTAAAAACTAGTGCTACTACTAGCTATTACTTGAAAGTTGAAACTACCCTAATACTATATTCCCTCTTCATTTTACTCTGAGTTATAATATTGGCCTAAATTTCAAATTCAACATACTGTAACAGTTGTATAATTTGTCCAGTCAATAAAATTAATCAAATATACTTAGCATTAGGTTGATCTATAGAACAAAGTTATAAATATTCTTGTTCTTTCTAGACTCATTCCCTAAAAGCTTGTTCAGTTGTTCAGTTCTAATATTAATCAAATTCAATGTCATCAATTGCAGGGATCAATTCTTGAAATGAACTGTTACAAACGACAATGTAAGAAACTACAAAGATTAAATGCTCGAATTAAAATTAAGGTTTCGTTTTGCAAAAATAATCTACTGAACGGAAGAAATTTTATAATATCTTCTCAAGATTAAACATATTATAGTTATTAAAGTATGGTTACATTTTAATAATTTGACTATAGTCACTGAGTGGCTGGCTTTCGGTATGCAACATCCTGCAGTGCCCAAAAATGGGAATATATATTGAGGTCAAAAGTTCAATGAGGCGTGG
The DNA here is from genome assembly GCA_019722365.1 of Lithospermum erythrorhizon. Classification (NCBI taxonomy): domain Eukaryota; kingdom Viridiplantae; phylum Streptophyta; class Magnoliopsida; order Boraginales; family Boraginaceae; genus Lithospermum; species Lithospermum erythrorhizon. The sequence goes on from JADFUC010001063.1 coordinate 125,068, forward strand.
CTTAAAAATGAAGGACTCTCCTTCTGCTGTTTTCTGAATTTACCCACCTTTTAACAAGGTTAATTCGTACACTGGCCTAGCAAAATTTCTTCAATTAAAGTTTTTTGTTCTTTTATAAATTGAATTCTTCAAGGACATGAAAAAAGATATAGAAAAGGAGCTGAAGAAAACAAATCAGGGCTCTATTTCTAGTATGTAGTTCCAATTATGCACTGTTATTAATTAATACTCATTTGGTTTTTTATATTTGTCGTTATAGACAATTGTACATATATTAAGAAAAATAAAAAGTGATTAAAAAATATTATGTTGAAAATGTAAAATGATAATTATTTCAAATTATATCATTGATTGATTGATAGTTTCAGAATAGTAAAAAGTACATATTAGAATTAAAATGATAAATATTTTAAAATAAAAAATTTAACCTAAAAGACAAATTAAAAAAATGGAGGAGTATAAGATTCATCTAAATATAAAAGGGCATTATACTATGAGACTAATTTGAGTAATTCTATTTAAAAAATATGATACACATTAAGTTTAATGTGAATCCATAAAAATTATCATGTGAATAATTATGATGTTAACAATATACTCTATATACGATAAAATATAGTTTATATCAAATTTTATAAATATGAGTTTTTTCTTGAAGATTTATATTTAGATACTTATTAGTGCTTCCTCCAATCTTGACAATTAGATCACCATTTTTTTTTAATCAATGGCTAATATTGAATAGGGGTAGTTGTAGAATTGGTTTTATTGCATTTAAGAAAAAAACTACTCCCACAATTATAGCATGCACAATTTTCGGATTTGTTGCCTATTTTTTCTTCAATTCGATTTTTTTTTACCTTTTTGATTTCATGTTTTTATTTTCATTCCTTTTAGATTATAGTTTATGTTTAGATTATTCATAATTCAATTTTTAAAACATTCAATATAATTTTACTCTATTTATTCATCATCATGTATCACGAAAATTCAAATTCAAATATAGAATATGATTTAATTTTTTATTATACCACTATTTTTTAGTAATACCATTATTTTTTTTATCCTAATTATTCATCACCAAGGGTTTAATTTTTTATTTAGTAATACCACTATTTTTTTATTTTGTATTACATGATATAGAATATATGACTTTTCTAATGCCTACGGCTAAAGGTTGTCTATAAAACCACTCGATAGTCTTCCATGATATTAATTATATGGAGAGTAATACCACTCATCAGTTTCATATGGTATTTGATTTTTCATGTAATGCCATTAAATGTTTCTATGTTGAGTTAGTATCCATAAGCTCTTTATTTTATCCTTACAAACCTGATGGTGTTTCCTCTAGGAGTTCTTTGGTATTGAATTTTATTTTTTAAATTTCATAACATTGATTTTTATGGGTTTTTACATTTCAGTATTTGATTTTCTTATTTGAAATAGATTTGTTGATCAAACAAATAGTCGATCAATTAGATGTATTAGAATCAATCTCATAAAATAAAAAATAATTATCTGTAAATCATTTCTAACATATTAATATTACTTGGTTGTATATAACATAATATACATGGCGATACTTAGTTTCATTGTTTTTATATAATACCACAATAGTTGAGATGATGACATTGCTTTCCATGTCTCACAAATACGTTGACATGTACAACTACATGCTTTTAATACCATTTCGATTTAATATTCCACATGTCTTAGTGCAATATATTAAAATGACGGTGACCTTTTAGCATGTATGGTTTATACTTTATCTTGAATTTATTTTGAAACAATTTATGATTGTTTGAATTATGCTATAACATATTGGGACATATTGTTATTTTTGTTTGTTCCCTCTCATAGTAGTAAGTTTTTTATTGATTTTAAATTCTGCTATACCTTACTGGAACATAGTATGGTATGAATACACAGTTAATGAATATCATTATATGGCATATGCTAGTTGCATGAGTTCTAAAAGAAACAATGATAATTTATAAAATTAATATGATATCATAAAGAATAAGTATCTAAAAATCATGTCTAACAACTACAATTCTTTAATCTAATCTACTTAATCCTTTTGTAGAATGTAGCTTTATGGACCTTACGGATCTCGCTTAGTGTTTATCGCCGGGTATCACGACTTTCGTGGTGCTTTCTCATGTAAGCTTCTCGCATCACTACTCATTCTAGACTTTCCTTCACTCTTGTCTTTTTTGTCTGTTTTCTTAACGCTCATCTTTGCTTTTGGTTGTATTCTTTTTCTTATTCAGTCTTTTGAGGCATCCTCCTTCCTTACACTTTTGTCTCCCGAAATCATCCATCTTTCCATTAAGTATTGTCATGCATTCCTGGTATCCCTCTATTTGGATCTTGCAATGGACAACATGCTTTGGCACCTGTTAGTTAAAATAATAACACTTAGGTATGAAAATGCAATACCGTCGCACACTAATATGTGGTATTTTAGATTTCGGAATGGATACCATGACATGAGTATTATGTGTATTATACAATACAAGCTTGGGTGAATACTATGTGTATTTCGTGATAAAAAAATGGATAACACTACTCTATTACGAATATTATGTGTATTTTAGATAACAAAATGGATACCACTAAACGAATAAGATGTGGTGACAAAAATACAAAATATTATTAAATACAACCGCCTCAAAGTGCCCCCCGAGGTCGTGGACCGCCATCAACCCGAATAAACGTATCACCAACGATGGACAACGATAAAATGACTTCATTTAACGTGATAATAAATAATACAACTCTTCCATCGGGCGACCAACCAACACCACAACAATCGAAAAGTAATAATATAAATACAACATCAAACAATTTGTTTTAGAACACAATTATTATGTACAACAAAACCTGAAGAATATAGTACGATTGTTTCAGGCCTTCGAGCCACCATCGCCACCTCCGCTGGCACGCCAGCCTATCGCCAATGCATCTCGGTCATCCCCGCGAACAACCTGTGCATAAAATGCCCGCCCATAGAAATGGGGGAGTCACCTAAAAGCCGAGTGAATACAAATATCACAAAAGTTAACCTACCACTATATAATCAAGGATAAGTCAAGACCCTACCTATTTAAAGACTATATACTCAACAGCTATATTTTATACGCTACTCACCACAATATAAATCTTTCCTTAATGGGCTTTCCAACTAACACCGATAACCCACATCACGTCAACAACTTACTCACACTACACCTTAATCACAAGAGTTATATCTCTACTGGTTATCTTTCTGAAGTATAGCTAATTCCCGATATAATATACCACTCAAACAAACCACAACTCAAACATATGTCTCAACATCTCATAACGCAAGCATACACAACTCAACCACTTATCTTTAGTTCACCTTTAAAGCGCATTTCCACTATAGTCATACACCTCCCTAGACATCCGAATGTTTATCATAAGAACCTCCAAATCGCTTTCATTATCTTAATACAACCGAGCAACATATATCTTAAATCAATATAACTTGGCACGAATTATCTCCCCAAAATCTTCATTTAGTTTACGGAACTTATTCACCTTACTTGTATCAACGTCGTGGAGCTGGGATCATAACTTATATACTAACACGTTTGAATCCATTTTCCCACTATATATATAATATCATCAACATCATCTATAGATTAGCATGAACTTCGGTCTATGATTTTATACCTAACATCCTCATTCAAAAGTTATTCAACCGCTTAACAACTCCACTTTTTAACCTTAAAGGACGATAACGATTCACATACCAACTTAGGACCCACAAGAAAATTCGAGCAATATTATCAATAATCAACCCAAACCTAATTCGACATAATTTCATCAAGGCAACATCTAGTATAATCAAAGACAACTATCATAATCAATAAACAAGTCATAAAACGCATCATACAACACCATAGAAAATTTAAACAACATGTCAACATGACAAAGAAATATATATATATATATATATATATATCCTGCATCACCTAATAGCGTCATACAACATAATCTAAATAAAGTCTCGTACATAACATACGGAGAATAGAAAGCTTTCAAGAAAACACATAATCACCCGTAAAGAACTCAAGAGACTCAACAATCCATCATAACCTAGTCATCAAACCATTCATCACTCATATCTCCATAAATATACCAACCTCTAACGCGCATGTTCAATCCGCTTCCACCTCAGAACGGACCAATCACGATAAACACCGTGACTTATACCGTGAGTATATGGCCAACACCAACAATGCACACAAGAAGCGATAATAGATTCACATCGCACTTATACCAAAGTATAAGGCCAACACCGATACGTGCCATAGCAAAGCGATAATAGATCTAACATCGCACTTATACCGGCATAAGGCCAACACCTAATAATGCACATAGCAAAGTGATAATAGATCTCACCGTATTCTATATCAAGTATAAGGCCAACACCGACAATAACATAGCAAAAGTTGATAATAGATCTCACCGCATCTCTATACCGAAGTATAAGGCCAACACCGACAATGCACATAGCAAGTGATAATAGATCTCTACCACTTATACCGCGAGCAAGGGCCAACATCGCCACGCATTCGCAAGGGCCGGCAGTCACCCAACCCCTAATCATCCCAAACTATGCGGTCATGTTCTAATACTCAACTCACCTCAAAGTCAATGCAGAGGATAACTCCAACCAACACCTCTCAAACCAACTACTCTACTCCAAACACTATCCAAGCACACGCCTAAACATCTCAATAATCATAAATCAATCACAACCGCCCCATTACACACAGAATACCAAAGTGCCTATTAAGGCCACAGAATACAACAAGGCCGACAAGGCCAAATAAAAACGCCGACAAGGCCACGTAACACAAGAACATAAGTTGGGAGTTTAAGCTAGTACTTACCTCAAAACACCCTCAACGCCTACCGTAAAACACAATCAAGATAATCCTAACATGGCTCACATAAATGAATCACACATAATCATCCAACAATTACACGCATACCATTCTCACATAATCATACCACAATGTCACGTATACCATTCTCACATAATCATACCACAAATGACATGTTCAATAATTTAAAGTAGCACCCGCGAGATAAAAGATCACCTCGTTACAATAAGAACGCCCCGCCTAATCGATCCAAGTGCATTTCACGCTCGCTGCCTAATCAAAAACACCAGTAATAATAATTACTACTCGCAATAATTTTAACCCCTTATCTTACCTTAAATTTCTCGACTTTTCAACCCATTTTAGTTACAAATTAACTACTTAAGTATAGATTGCTACTTCATGCTTTCAATGACAATTAAATTGACGTAATTTCAACTATTCCTAGACTAAATCCCATGATCGGCCAACACCTTAACCAAATAACATTTTCAACCACCTCAATTAACCCAAAATACAACTTTTTCCAACTAACTAACCCATTTCTAACAACCTCAAATCCCAAAGCCCGTTTACTACTCAAAATCTAATAAAACTAATTTCAACATATATTCCTCCAACAACTTATAAATCATAATTTCCACCTCAAAATAATCACAATAAAGGTCCAATAACATATTTATACTCTCAACAACATTTTAGAAAAAGTCAACCCAAAATCAACTCGAAAGTCAACTCAACTATAACAACACTTTCTACCCCAAATATCGATTATCATCAACTCTTATATTATATCTAAGCCTAAACAATAATTATATTCAATAACATTCATAAACCGAAGTCAACCCAAAATTCCAAAAAGTCAACGGCCCTAAAAACGTCCGAAATTCCACATCAAACACGATATTTCAACTCAAGAATAACTAATTTAGAACCCAAGAATCGATTGGAGCAATAAAAATCAAAATACAAAAAGTCAACTAAAAAGTCAACTCGGGCGATCTCACAAAATACTCAACAAGATCGAACCTTTTTTTACCTTGAAACGCAGAGGATGAGAGGGAAGCTCTCCAAAAATATTTTTATATCCAAAGCTCTGTGGATGGAAGAGAAATCAAGAAAAAATAAAGTGGGGGAGAAATTTTCACTGACCCACCCGCCTGCGCCACGCCCAGAAAGTAGAGTCATTATAATCCGAACACTGTAATCACCAAACCGATGGATCTACTCGCTTTAAAACTACTCAAGCTTCCTTCCAAAAACTGACACATATAATATTTCCAAAATAATCACAGTTTAAAAATTTACAATCCATCAGGTGATATCTAACCAACCAACTCCATATATATATACAACATATCCCAAATAAACAGTAATGCCATGCTGGGGAAAAAGAGAGGCACTGCATTCTTCGTATCACAAATGACAACCTACGACAAGCGTTAAAGTTTGAAAATAAAGTACAATCATAAACATTTGACAACACATCAAAATCGATCAAGGAGATCCTCTACACCGACGCCACCTAGCCACTGAACAATCCTCCATGTTTTCCCCGGCTCAACTAGCCGCTCAGAACCCGACACAAATGAAATGCCGCTAAAACGAAAAAGGGGTATAAGCCAATGCAAACTTAGTGAAACTTAACACCGGACGTAAACTTAAACCATACGCCACGCACACAACAAATTAACATAAGAAGTCAAATACGCTGCATATATGGGGAGATATATAACTGACTACCTAGCTGTGCCATATTTATACTTACAAAGAAAATTGTCATACATTACATGGCATAACATAGAATATGTGGTCTCAATAATGAATACAACTCAATTTAATAAAATCACACCAAACCATTACGACACTACACACAGAGACTCAACAAAACTATACTTTAGTCATCAATCACTATCAACTATATACCATCCGATTCTAATCCACGATGTACATAAGTTTTCCGAATTGCCGATCTACAACGCCTTATATACCTAATTATAAAGTCGATAACCAACGCTTCTTATATCGAAGTATAAAGCCGAGTAAACAACGTGAGCAAATTTCTAGATTTAACCTGGGAGTGGGGTGAATAAGGTTTTAAGTTGCTATTAACTTTTTCGAAGTTTAAATTTAATAATGCGGAATTAATGACAAAAGGAATATAGACTAATGTGATAGACCAACTACCCAAGCTCGAGAATGATTAGTCAACAATATAAATAATCAAATTGATTAGCAATAAAATTGGGCAATACTTGAAAGTAAAGAGTAAGGAAAGAACACGATACATTTATTTAACGAAGCCACCCCTATCGCCGAATCGTCAAGGCTTTCCAACCTCGGGAGTTTTAAAAGATAACGCAGCTCTTTAAAGAAATGTTTGATTACACACAAGCAACTTCTCTCTCAAGACACTATCAAACACCTAAATTTCTCCAACTAGTGACTCGCTACCCGCTAAGGATTTCAACTCCTAATCAACCTAGATTAGGAACCCAAGAACACACTCCCAGGATTTCACTCTACTACTCAACCTAGAATAGCAACCCTATGCTTCCCACACAAGGATTTCACTCAATACAATAAAGGATTGAGAAATGTAATTTTCACACAACTAGGAAACTCTCTACAAAAGATAATGACGAATTAAATGTAGGAGTTATGACTTTTGCCTTTTGATTTGCAATGAATTGAATGCTCAGAAAATTAGGTCAAAAAGATTTGCAAAAGTTTTTTTTTGTTTTGAAAAGAAGAGGCTTATAGTGCACAAAATTTAAGGCTGAAAGCTCGCTCATCACACTTATCGAGACCACGGGGTCTCGACGAGCCTCCTCGATGGCTTGCAACGGTCAAAGCTCGGCTTCAGAGTAATTCTATCGGTAGGTCGTGTCTCGATCATCGAGACCAGGCCCTCTCGATGGGGTCTCGATGGTTCTAACTTTCTTCTAAAATAAAGATCGCCAATTTCTAAACGAATGACAATACGCTCATTCATTTGTGACTTAACCATGAATTAATCTATACATAGGATTAGAAATTACGGACCACGATTTTAAAACACAATAAGATTAAATAGCAAAAGTCATTACTCACATATTTAAAAACTGACAATATACTAGAGTGTAGAGTTTTACAAACGCCTCTAAACACAGCAACACGAGCTCCTTGAAAGGCCATGCTTGTTAGACTCATCCTTGAGCCTCCGAACATCCCGATCAACTCTTTAAGCGCTTGAACTTATTAAAGAATAAACCTGATTACACGTTCACTTGAAAATGGGATTAGTTCGTTTAAACAATTTGTTATCTTCAAAAAAAGGTTTGAATCGAATACCATTATTCAACAAACTCTCCCTTTTTGATGATAACAAATTGACTTATGCTAAGGAAAGGAGAGATATAAGACAAAAGAAAGCCTCCCTCTCAACATAAGCATTCTAAGGCTTTACTAAATAAACCATAATAATCCATGGATGACATATCATCGAAGCGCAAAATAATAGCATGGCAAAGAGATAGATAATTAAACACCAAACAAAGTTTTATTATAAGAAAGAAAGCATCCACCAAGTTATCATAAGAAAACCATAGCAAACTAAAGTTTAAGACAAAATAAGCATAAGTCTACTACTACACAACCCTCTTATACCGACGTATAAAGTCGATAAACAACGCCTATACCGAAGTATAAAGTCGAGACACAATGCTCTTATACCGACGTATAAAATCGATACACAACGCTTTCTTATACCGACGTATAAAGTTTGATAATAATGTTTTATACCGACTTATAAAGTCGATACGTAACGCTTATACCGACGTATAAAGCCGAGCACACAACGCCTTATACGTAAGTATAAGCCGAGTACACAACGCTTCTTAAAGAGCCACCTAACCTATAACCATCCTACCTGGTCATATCCTAATACTCAAGTCCGCCAAGACATACATAACTCTAACCATCACCTCTCAATAACCATCTACTCTACTCCCAAACAATATCCAAGCACATAGCTAAAACATTCTCACAATCGTAAGTCAAACACAATCACGACAAGGCCACAGTAAATACATGCTGCCAACAAGGCCATTGTGAACACAACAAAGGTCGTATTGGGCACACAAAATCGTAAATATGTTGTGAGTTCAAGTTACTTACCTCAAGCAATCTTCAACGCCACAGAATATAATCACATAATCATATCATGGCTCACACAAATGAATCACACATAATCATACAACAATTACATGTATATCATTCTCACGTAATCATAACACAATGACATGTACATCATTCTCACATAATCGTACCACAATAACATGTTCACACAATTTAAAGTAAGTACGTAAAGTAACACCCGTGAGATAAGTACTCACCTCTACTAGTTATCACAAAGTCCAGAAGAACGCGATCAATTAACGCGCTGAAGAAAAATTATGGATATATGAGTATAAATACAAATCCATAGTTCCGTGGATCTTTAAAGTGTATACTACATTATTCAATACAAAATATATAATTAAATATATGAACAGTAGGACTTATAAAATATACGAATAAATTCCAATTAAAATCATTATCGCTCAAATTCACAACGTGAATTTGATCTCCTTCACCATAATATCAATCGTATTTATATCTCAAGCAATTCAATACCCCGTAGGGGTCAATCAAGAACTAATCTATGCTAGTAAACAAGGATGAACAAACTGCAAAACCCCAAAATTGGGAGAATTTCACTAAAGCGTGGGCGGCTACTGTGGTTTTTTTGGGTGAAAAGTTTACAAAAAACTTACGATTTAAAACTCCCTAAAGTTTTACATAGTGGCTGTTAAAACAAGCCCGATAAGCAACCCGTTAAGTATTAGTTGACTGCTAACTCTATTAGTTCTAAGACACTAATGAGTCAAGCATCGAATAACTATTTAATTAAGCTAATTAAATAGTAATGAAGTCAATATCAATAATCTTTCAAGTTATCGAGCAAATACTAAATTACTCAACCAATTAAATAACTATTTAATTGATTCTATTTGTTCAATCGATATTCTACATAAAAATGTAACCTTGTAATTGACAAATACATTTCTCAATTATATAGTTCTCTTTAATTTCATACACGAAATATAACTCTCAACGCCACCAGATAAGCATGGTGGACCTTTCTAAAGCTCGATATTAGTAAGTTGTATAATAATAATAATTGACCACTACTATTATTATAACGATTAATGAGTAAGACTAGCAATCGCCTTCATAACCCCTTAAATTATCATGAACCCACACTAGTAATATACAATTACTAAGTTGAACACTGCTCCGATAATCACATTTAACCTAACCGGGTAAAATGAATTGCTACACAATCACGCAACGGGGCATAATAAATGGAACCAATTCTCATTGATTTCCAACACTCCCACTTGCCCTTGGACGACATTCACAATTCCTTTGGTCACGATCTCTAGTCGTAGGTTGACCATAAGAAGCCAAGTATACGTTTTAAACACCCACAACTTTCTTTACCGAGTATGAATCGAATAAGCATTTAGCTGGGCCCCATAAACCAATCGCACTCAACCGCGCTGCAGGCCCGAGATTCTTGTATATCAAGGACGGACAAATCCTCCCAATATATCAACATCTATCGCTATATTTCATCACAAGGACCCAACATACGCCGTTATAATCCCCCGCTAAGTGCAGACGCTTGGTCATATAGTCAAAGCAATGTAGCTCAGATAACACGATAGTTATATATCGCAGTCTAAGAATCACCTTAACCTAAAATTCTAAACAAATGTCATAGGACAATGATATACATATTTTCTATGAATTGCTTCGGTCATACCAGCCCCCAAATACCGTGACCGGCAACCACGGTATCGATCTAGTCCCGCAGCGAACGTGATCAATCTGATCACTAATCAAAACACCATGTTAATGCATACGCTTTGCTCCGCCTCTAACTATCGCAAGATCCGACCAAGGCCTTTTAAGTCCTATGTTTCTAGGTCAAGAGGTGTAATTAACAGCTCATGCTACTCCTCTCTAGAAAACATAGACTCAACCTGTGGATTTTAACCTTTCACTCATCGAGGATACACTACATGTATATTAAGCAATACGTAACTGAACGAAGCAATACTGAT
>JADFUC010000650.1:0-101518 GCA_019722365.1 Lithospermum erythrorhizon
ATCAGTGTACTTCGTTCAGTTACGTATTGCTAACTTGTTTGAAACCTTTCGCTACAAGTCACAGCTTTAGCTTTATCGACATTTAAAATTAACATCATGTTTCTTCTTAAATATCCATTTTACGTTCAATAGGGCGAACCCCCATTTGAGGTAAAATCCAACAAGGACCAAACGTTACGGTACATAGAATCCATCTCCAGTTGCATGGCCATTTGCCATCATCGACATCCTTGCTATTCATAGCTTCTTTTTTATAAGAGAAGTGGGCTCGTCACTTTCAATGATGAAGGCTTCGCGTACCAGCGCTACGGTTCGTGACGATCCTGTTGGATCTCCTAGGGTTGGTTCTTACATTACTTCTTGTGGATCAGGAATTTGGATCTTCTATGAAAGAAGGTGCGGTTCTTGTGAATGCGTCGGATATACGCATTGGATGCATCGACATTGACTTAAATCAACTTGGCTTCATCAAGATGAACACCACTACTTCTAGTCCTTCTAAACGAGATATTCCTTTTTCAAGGAGCAGCTCTGTCTTGCTTAATGAAGATTTTATTCTCATGCTTTGGGTAGAAATGGTAATGGCTGTTTCTTTGGATATCCTATGAAATAGCATTTGCTCCAGTTGGGCACAAGTTTATCCTTTGTTAATCTCTCTTAACATAAGCACAACCCCAAATCTGAAAACCCCAACTTAGGGGCTCTTCCCGAGCCAGTTCATAGAGTTTTCTCTACTAACTTTGTTGGACATCTGTTTAAGGTAAGTGTCGCGCTTAGAAGTGCATATCCCCAGAAATTAATTGGTAGATCAAATAGGCTCGTCATAGACCGAACCATATCAAGAAGGGTTCGATTTCTCCTTTCAGAAATGCCATTATGTTGTGGCGTTCCTGCCGGAGTGAGTTGTGAAAGCAATGCAGCGCTCTACAAGATGAGTATTATTGAACTAGTGACTCGGAAATATTCTCCGCTTTCATCGGACCGGAGAATCTTTATTATCTTATTCAATTAGTTTGTACTTCATTTGGAACTCTTGAATTTCTCAAGCTTGACTTCGTGTTTGTGTCTCATCAGAATACACAAAACCTTATCTACTTTATGTAATCATCGATTAAATGTAATGAAGTAGTTATAACACTCCCTGCTGCGGATGTGTTCATTGGCCAGCGTACATCGGAGTGTATGATCCCCGATAAATCAACTTTTGCCACTTTCATTCTTGAATCCTTTTGAAGGGTGATTTAGTCATTTGCCCAAAAAGGCAAGATTCACACTTATCGTATGATTCATAATGAAACCTTCAAGTATCCCACGGAGTGGAGTTTCTTGATTAGGTTCTACGTTAATATGACCAATCTACTTGATGCGGTATGTACGGTTTAAGTATTAGAACTTTATTCCGTTTTAAGTTTATGTTATATGACTCAATCATCATGTCTAAAACGAATAGACCATTTTGAAGGGATGCGGTACCAAATACTACCCCATTCCTGGTGATCCTAAATTCATCGGGATCTATTGAAAATGAAAACCCATCATTATTCAAAACAGAAACGGAAATAATATTCCTGCAAATTGCAGGTACATAGTAAACCGGATATAAGTTCAAAACAAGGCCCGTGGGCAAATTTAAACTGATGGATCCCTGCGCAAAGGAGCGCGACGCCAGCGCCATGCCCATGCGTAGATCCATCTCTCACTTTCAGTCTTCTACTTGACTTGAGTTCCTACATATTATGACAAATATGAGAACCACAACCGGTGTCTAGCACCCACAGTAGAATTAGAAGTTGTACAAACTTGATAACATCGCTTGTAATTTGAGTGGTCGTGAGACCATTCTTCCTATCATCTGTGAACTTCCTACAGATCGACTTCCAGTGACCTAGGTTCCACAATAATGACATTTGTCATCCCTTTTAGTGTTCCACATCCGGCAACTTTAAGAATCTCGAACCCTTAACTTTATTTATTAAACTTCTTAACTATTTCTTGAATTTCTTCTTGTTTTGGACCACCAAAAGCAGGATAAGTTTAGTACTTACAATTCGTCGGCATTAAATCATCTTATCTTGAGTTCATTTAGAATAACTCAAACTTGTGCATATTGAAGTTCATAATAATGAGAAGAGGTACTACGGAAAGAACTTCATGATGAGATCCACAAGCGATTCTTGAGGAACACTTTGGTACCCCGAAGCGTTGAGTCGATGCGACGAAGCCAGTCATTTTAATGATATGAGGCTCGCGGCATCCCGTTCCCGACTTCTTTGTCGAAACACGGACCGTGTCATATCTCTACGACAGCTTCCTTTTCGGAATAATTCCTCAGTTGCGGTCTATGTCATATCTTGCCACCTTTTTCATATTGGGTGGAACGAAGGTTCCATATTGGCCAGCATGAGACATTGGACATCCACAGCATCAGACTTGTGCTTCTTGTGGGATCCCTTTTCCCGATGGGAGGCACTATCATTAGGTTTCGGAGGAACCTTAGTGTTCAGTACGTATTCAGTTCTCTCTTGCTTGAGAATAATTCTCAAATTTCGAGACCACTCGTCGAAGTTTGAGTTATTCAGCTTGCACTTTTCAAGTGCTGAGCGAAGCGAGTTTTTATGAGTAGTAGTAGCGGTAGCCATTAAAATTCTACAAGAATAAGTAAATAAGATACTTGAGAATCGGTAAACTATCATGCTAAATATTTACAAATAAATTGTAAAGTAAATACTAATACTTAATTTTGAAATATATATTAGTATCGAGACCTGTACACTTAGATCAAAAAGCGGCAACCTTTGCCAACATTTTGAATTAGGAGTTATAATAGAAGGTTATCAACCAATTATGTAAAAACTACATAACTTTCTTTGTCGTTAGCATACTATTCAAGATGCTACCCGACTTTTTGTATCTCTCCGACAAACCGTTTTAAGCATACTAATTAAACCAAAAATTACTTGGAATCATCATCGAAAGCCCACAGCGTTGAGTGGAAATCAACTGACATGATCCATTGTAAGTATCTAAGTGCAAGCGTAACACGTGCCATCACGGTGTGTCGAGATAATGCAACCCGATTCCACAACTTTAAAATTGACGATCGTTGCTTAAATTTTAAATTGGTGAGATTATTATTACTTTGCTTTTATTTTTCCATGTAATGCGTAGCACATAATCAAGCATATGTACAACATAAAGAAAAATAAAATAAGTAATCTGCGCATTCAAGAGGCGTATGATATGACCTGAGGCCTATTACATTTTTCAAAACTTGAAAGCAACATTTGGCCTGTATTACGATTTCTTGTCTTAAACCTGCGGAATCTCAAGCTCCGTCTTGAATTACAATTCGAAATACACTAATCGACTTGCCAAACCGGCTAATCTGACTTGTGGGAGAAACAAAGAAAAATTAAATAAAATAAAATATATGACTCAAATGGTCATATCTGACAATCTGATGCCTTGAACCCGGAAAAACGTGGGTCATATCAATATACACCTCCATTCCATTCCATAACAATATATATGGGCAAAACATTTACAACAAATAAATGCACTTAATGTCACATATATTAAATGAAATAAAATAATTGTGTTCATAAATTATTTAATTAATTGCCGTTATATCTGATTGGTATCAATTAATGTAAAATTTTAAATTCAAAATATATTACTTTACATGATTAATGATAATTATTACAATAATTACGACCTCTTAAATTATGGAATAATTACTTATAAGTAATTAACTCAAAATTTAAAATTTAAAGTTATCATGAAAATATTTTCAAAAATTATCAATTAATGAAAATAATTTTGAGAAGGAAATATAAATCAAATTTAATGCCATTCAAGATATATATTCAATCATCTTAATGACAAAATTTATGATTTAACATTTAAAACCGAAATTAATAATTACCAATAAATTTTAAAACAAAAAATAATTACATAAAATACATTTAGGGTTTTCTAAAAACGGATGACGAACTTCGACGGCAAAAACCGCCGACCTCCGGCCGCTTGCGTATGACCCGCAGCGCCCGGCCCGATTGCCATATTACGGCCAATAGGCTACGTCAGTGGCGGAGCGTCATTCGGCACCGGACGCGCCCGGCAGGTTTTATTAATTCATTTCGATTTCGGTTTTTCAGTTAATTCTGGCTTTTGTAAAAAAGCGATTTGGGCCATTTCTAAAATTTCAAAAATTCTGGGATTTTTCTTGAGCATCCAACAATATCATTATTGTACATGTCCAAGTGATGATTTATCAAAAACACTTCTAGTTTTTCGATTAAACCCAAAACAATCCAGAAATTCAATTTTTGGAGTACTTAAAAAATTCAAAATTAAAGCATGCCATCAACCTCAAAGGGTCAAGAACACATAATTTTAATTTAAACATTTTAGAAATTTCTAGAAAACCTCCTTTGTAAAATCGAAAATGATTCTACCTCAATTAAAATGCAAATTAATCTTTTAATCCCTTTCATTTCATGAAACAATTAAATAAACTTCAAATCATCAAAATCAATACATGAAGTGATGATTCCAGCCATGTGAAAACATATATTAAAATGGGTTGATTTTTCGCCATGCCCCTATATTCATCGGTGAATATATAAATCATGAGAAATAATCAAAATTAACTAACCTTTATGTCAACACACAATCGGACTAAGATAAAATACATTAAACTTGGGTAGGCTCACAAGAATGACTGTTAGAATCTAGTATGAATTTAATCGTGATAAACACCGATTCATACATCCGGATTTACCAAAGTAATGTAAATTAATCTAAACATAAAATGACAAATGTAGCTGAATACGAGAATTCTTACACATTGCGGCGGCGGATTGAACCCGATTCCCCACGTGGTGCACCTCGCGTGAAAGCCGCCAGATGCATAAATCTTTGTTCAACAAGCGGATGTCCTACAGATTGTGAGAGGGAATCGAACGAGAGCAGACTTGCTAAATTTAGTGATGAAATGTGATCTAGAGAGGAGGGGGCGGCTATATCTTTGAGGGGGTGGAGGTTTTTGTGATTCTTATGTCATGAAAACCTAATCCCCTCTTTAAATACCAAGTCCCAAAATTCCACTCGTTAAGCAACTCGTTAAATCGAGGGTTAACTCGTGCTTAATTAGACACGTTAGCAGACTTCCTAATTAAATAATGAGTTACTAGTGAGTCTGGCTATTTTAGTAAGCTTAACGAGTCGATTAAAAATGCTAGCAATCATTGTCGAATAGCTTATCAGATTATTCATCGATCTCATTGTGAGTGATTAAACTTTTAAGAGTTTAACCAATAACATATATATTTGACAAATATATAAATATTGAGAAATACATTTCTCAATATACAGAAGTCTCGTTAATTTCATTCATGAAGCAATTGTTAGAATATCGTTGTGTGTGTGGCCTTAGGCTCGAGATAATAATGGGGTGTATAATAATAATGGTGGCTAGAGTGTGTGTATAACGATGTAGTAAAGATCTAGAAATAAACTCTTAACCCACATAAATTATCATGAGAACCCACACTAGTAACTTATACCCATTACTAAGGTGAACACTAAGTTCCCAGGCCATCCTGTTAACCAACCCGGTAAAATGAATTTGATACAAATTATACTTGGGCACAATAAAGGGAATCAATTCTCATTGATTTCCAACATTTGCTAGTTTGAATTCGAATATTTAGAGTTTCACGTTGGTAGATCACCAAGTTTGATGAGTAATCTTGTGAATCACCTTCTTGAATCACTTGTCAAAGGTTTCAATAAGAGGCTTATGAAATAACCCGTTCCGTATAAGTATTTTTTTAATAATATTTTAGTAGCTCGGTGGTGTGTCATGTGGTGAGATTAAAAATTTCAGAGAAATATTAAAAAATTAACTGATGGGGTAACTCGAAGGTAGTATAAATATTTTCGAACTGGTGTAGTTAAAACGAGTCGAGAAATAATACAAGTAGTAACCTAGAAATAATTCGAGGCATGTAGTATTGTTGGTGTAATATATATTTAACATTTAATTTAATTCTTGCCACACAAACCGCCGCCATTCCTTGTTTTATACGTGAAACTACTACACAACTAACACAGTTAATACTCACTAGGGTGGACTTAGCTTAAAAAGTAAGCTATCGTATTTCTATAAAAAGACAAAAATCATCATCCTCCCCCAAAAAGAAACCAAATTACATTAGGCAGCCTCCCCATTTTCCTCTAAAAATGTCTTTTCACTTTATAGGAATCCAAACTCTGGGATCATTTACTAGCTTTTAAAATTCTTAAGGTAGCAGGCAATTTTTGTTTCGTTTTAAAGTTGTTTATTTGAAAGAAAAATAGAGAAATGAATAGTAAAAATATTTCAAAACTTATGAAATTCGTTTATGAAAGGAAATTTTGATTTTAATTATTTTTATATTTGGAGTGATTTGAAATTATTTTTTATTTTTGGTGATTTAATTACTGAAACGTGGTTTTAAAAAAAAAAGAAATAATTTTGGAGCTTTGAAATTGAAAGTAGTATTTTTATAGAACTTTTAACGTATATTTGAGCCAATTTCCAAAGATGATAATTTATAAAGTTAACATTGATTTGATTGAGTAAATTATTTCTGGGTAGAATATTTGAGTACTCTAATTGTATTTTGAGCGGAAAAAGTTTATGAGGATTATCGAACTGTTTTAGTATTTAATTGCTATTTTATCAAGTAAAATAAATGAACTTTAAAAGAAAATGTTATTTTAAAATAGGGTTTATATTCTGGAAAATCTTAATAAATATGGGGTTTTATTTTTGAGTTGAGATAGATGTGTAGTCAAGCCTATGGATACTCGTTCAAACCATTAGTTAAGAAATATACTCAATTAGAAGAAAAAATAATATTATAGTAATACGTTGTTGCATTGGATAGGATTTGAGTAAGGACCGAGCGCGTGGAATAGCTAGTTGACTTCGAATGCTTTTGCTTGAGGTGAGTACAAATCTCACGTTGGTAACCTTTCATATATATATATTATGTTTATATATTTGGTATGTATTAACATGTGGTTATATTAGAATGTATATTGAGCTATTGAGATTGATGTTATGATATTGTTGTAGTTGTTTGTGATTATATTATAGTGTTATTATTAATGATCACATTGTTGCGTGTGGTTGTGTATTGTTGTCGGTTGTATGTGTTTTCTTTTGCAGCTTGAGTGGGTGGAATGAGATTACGATATGCATATTGATGGGTTTCCCCGATGTTCGGGAGGATGGTATGTATATCGGTAGGTTGCCTCGATCAAGAGTGGTATGCATATTGATGGGTTGGCCCGGTGATCGGGAGAATGGTATGCATATTGATGGGTTGTCTCGATCGGGAGGTTGGCGGGGATGTATATTGGCGGATGATGTGACTGCATATTTGATGGGTTGTCAGGGATAATGGTATATTGTAATATATAATAATTGGGATGCAGTGAAGGATATGTTGGTAGAGGATGGATATCTACGGATAAAAGATGGACAATGAGATGGAAGTTTGGATATTATGTATTTTGTGGGACTTTTTGTTGGTTATGTTATTTTTACTTGAATGAACATTTATCACGTGGTTTATGTTTATGAATATATGTATGAAGGAAGTATATATATATGTTTGATCTAAGTAAGGGATGTTTGAATAAAGAGGCAATAATGTAGTATGACTAGTTATTACCTTATTTACTCGTATTATTGATTATGCATATACTCTTATACTCTCATCTTGATCATATACGTTTGGATACCATTACGTGGTATTTGTATTTACTATGTTTCGCCAAAAGCTTACCCCCTTTTCTCTATGAGCGGGCGTTTTTATCTTGGTTTTAGGAGTTAACAATGATTTACCAAAGACTCTACGTTGACAAGTTGCTGATTAAGATCGTAGGTGAGACGGTGGTGGCTAGGAAGTCCTCAACGATCCGCCGTCTGCGATTTTTCCTTTTATCGTGTCTTCAAAACTTATGTTGTCTTTTGAGGAGTCATGTTAGACCCATATTACCATGATCTATTTTGGAATTATGTCATTATGATATTTGGTTGTATTACTAAACCTTGATAATGATTGTTTGGATGATGCGTTTTCTTT
Organism: Lithospermum erythrorhizon; assembly: GCA_019722365.1. Lineage (NCBI taxonomy): Eukaryota > Viridiplantae > Streptophyta > Magnoliopsida > Boraginales > Boraginaceae > Lithospermum > Lithospermum erythrorhizon. Next base: position 8,142 of record JADFUC010000650.1, read on the forward strand.
GGTGTGTTTGTTGAGGGTTTCACCCCGATGGACAAAAGTGTTTTATTAGTATTAATATCAAATGAAGTCTTTTTATGTTGTTATCCATCGATTGATGACTCTGGTGTTCGAGGTTGATGGCGTCCTAGCATTAGGGCGATTAGGCACGAGGCTGGATCATTTACCCATTTCAAGAGAATCATACCTCCTTCTTGGCCTCTCCGGAGCGGAGAAAGACTCAATCAAAGCTATAATAACCCGTTCATTACTAACTATTCTCTTGTAATAGTATACCGGTTGCTTTCGGTGGATTATTTATGAGGAGAAATAAAAAATTTCAAAGTTGAATAGTTGAAAATACAACAGAATTCGGTCGGTTGGTGAAGTACATTTCGGTATTTAAAATTTTAAATTTATAGTCGGATGGTAATGATATTAGTTGGGTGGTAATATAATTTGAGTGTAGAAATGTTAATGTTTGGAAGTTGGTTGTCGAGATAAGTTAAAACGAGAAGTATCGATTGAATTAAAACGATCGGGTTTTCGCCACATAAGACAATTAGACGACCATTATACATAAACTAACATAGCCCAAGCGAAACAAAAACCCATTCCCCTCACCAGCGCGTGCCCACGATCGATCTCCTACCCCCTTTTTTTTTTCTTCGATTTCTCTTCCATCTTGCGAGCTTTGGACCTCAAATTTTTTGGAGAGCTTCCCCTCATCGTCCTCTACGTTTCAAGGTAAAAAAGGTCCGATCTTGTTGAATATTTTGGGAGATCGCCCGAGTTGACTTTTTCGTTGACTTTTTGTATTTCGAATTTTATTGCTCCAATTGATTCTTGGGTTCTAAATTAGTTATTCTTGAGTTGAAATATCGTGTTTGATGTGGAATTTCGGACGTTTTTAGGGCCGTTGACTTTTTGGAATTTTTAGATTTGACTTGGGTTTATGAGATATTATTGAATATAATTATTGTTAAAACTTAGATTATAATATAAGAGTTGATGATGATCGATATTTGGGGTATAAAGTGTTGTTATAGTTGAGTTGACTTTCGGAGTTGATTTTGGGTTGACTTTTCTAAAAGTTGTTGAGAGTATAAATATGTTATTGGGCCTTTTATTGTGATTGTTTGAGGTGAAAATTATGATTTATAAGTTGTTGGAGAATATATGTTGAAGTGGTTTTATTAGATTTTGAGTAGTAAGCGGACTTTTGGGATTTGAGGTTGTTAGAAATGGGTAATTTGGTTAAGGTGTTGACAGGTGTATGGGATTTAATTAGGGATGGTTGTTTACCATTTGGTGTCATTGAAACATAATTAGCCATTTATACTTAAGTTGTCAATTTGTAACTAAAATGGGTTGAAAAGTCAGAAATTTAATTAAGATAAAGGGTTAAAATTGTTGTGAGTAGTAATTATATTTTCGGGTGTTTTGATTAGACGCGGAATGTGGGAAGGGCACTTGGATCGATTAGACGAGACGTTTCTTATTGCGAACCAAGGTGAGTACTTATCTCCGCAGGTGCTACTTTCGTGCCCACTTTAATTTGTGTGAACTTGTCATTGTGGTATGATTATGTAGAGAATGGTATACACATGTCATTGTGTGGGTGTGATTATGTGAAAATGGTATACATGTCATTGTGGGTGTGATTATATGAGAATGGTATACATGTGTCGTTGTGGTGTGATTGTAATGTGATTTAATTGTGGTATTGAGGCACTTGGGCCATGATTATGCTATTGTATAGTTGTGGCATTGAAGATTTGCTTGAGGTAAGTAAGCTTGAACTACCGACTTACGTTTTTGTATTTGCGGCCTTGTCGGCATTTAGGATACATGGCCTTGTCGGCACTTTTGTATTTACGTGGCCATGTCGGCACTTTTTGGTATTTTGTCGGCACTTTTATAACTCTGTGGCCTTATCGGCACTTTTGAGTATTTACGCCCAGGCGCATCGGCGGTTGTGATTGATTTATGATTGTGAGATGTTTTAGCTGTGTGCTTTGATATTGTTTGGGAGTAGAGTAGTTGGTTGTTGGGAGGTGTTGGTTGGAGTTATGCGTGACTTTGAGGTGACTTGAGTATTAGGATATGACCCTATAGTTGGGATGATTAGGGGTTAGGTGACTCTCCTTTCCTTGGAGGATATGTGGCTTTTTAGCGCCTTATACTTCGGTATAGGAGTATGAGTGAGATCTATTATCGGTTGCTATGTGCATTGTCGATGTTGGCCTTATACTTCGGTATAAGTGCGGTGAGATCCATTAACACTTTCTGGGCATTGTCGGTGTTGGCCTTATATTTCGGTATAGAGTGCGATGATGTAACGTCACGGCCCGGCGAATTCGGTCGTTATTAGTTGATGGGTAGTCTCCTGAAACTGCAGTGCTCAGCGCGTTTTGTCCTCACTCACGTGCTCTTGAGAAACTTCCGGTGGGTCGCCCCGTCGGGAGTACCCAGGTCAAGCACGCTTAACATTGGAGTTCTTATGAGATGAGCTTGCGAAAAGAAGATGCATCTTGGTGATATGAGTAGTACCCGATCAAAATCTTATCAAACATATCATAGCGCGCACACACGCACACATTTTTGCGGTCGCGTATTACAAGTGAGATACATTATCGGCTTTGCTGCGTGCGTTAGCCGATTGTTACGGCCTTATACTTCGGTATAAGTGCAGTGAGATCTATTATCACTTTGCTATGTGCATTGTCGGTGTTGGCCTTATACTTCGGTATAAGTGCAGTGAGATCTATTATCACTTTGCTATGTGCATTGTCGGTGTTGGCCTTATACTTTTGGTATAAGTGCGTGTGAATCTATTATCACTTTGTTGTGTGCTTTATTGGTATTGGCCTTATACTATGGTGTAAGAGCGGTGTTTATCGGCGATAGGTCCATTCCACGCAGGTAGGCGGATTGAGCATATGCGCGTTGGAGGGTTGAGGCACTTAGTTGTGGAGATATGAGAGATAGATGGTTTGATGACTAGAGTTATAGTCGTCGTTGAGTCTCTGTGATTTTATTCTGGGTGATGGTGTGCTTTATTGAGACTTTGTATTATATCTTGACATGTTGTTTAAATTTTCTATGGTGTTGTATGACCTGTTTTATGACTCATTTATTGGTTATGGATATTGTGCTGATTATACTAGATGTTGCCTTGATGAAATTATGTCGAATTAGGTTTCGGTTGATTATTGATAATATTATCAGATTTTTCTTGTGGATCCTAGGTTGGTATTAATCGTTATACATCCTTTAAGGTTAAAAGTTGAGTTGGTTAATGGTTGAGATAACTTTTGAATGAGGGCATTAGGGAGAAATTATAAACCGGCGATTCATGCTAATACATAAGGCGATGTTGATGATATTTTATATACGGTGAAAGTTGGATCCAAGCGTGTTAGTATATAAAGTTATGATCTAACCACGGCACGTTGATACCATTAAGGTGAATAAGTTTCGTAGACTAAATGAAGAATTTAGTGAGATAATTCCGTGCCAGTTATCTTGATTTAAGATATCGTTGATCGGTTGTATTAAGATAATGATGATACGATTTGGAGGTTCACTTTATAATAAACATTTAGATGTCATAGGAGGTGTATGACGATAATTGGGGAGATGGGTTGATGTTGATGTTATACTAAAAGATAAAGTGGTTGAGTTGTGTATGTTGAGTGAGGAGATGTTGAGATATATGTTTGAGTTGTTGTATGTTTGAGTTGTATATTAGGTCAGATATTAGCTATACTTCAGAAAGATAACAAATAGAGATAACCCCCTTGTGATTAAAAGATTATCTTGTGAGTAAGTTATTTGCCGTGGTGTGGGTTTATCGGTGTTAGTTGGAGCCGTTAAGGAAATATTTATATTGTGTTGAGTAACATATAAAATATAACTCTTGAGGTATATAATCTTTAAAATAGGTAAGGTATTTGAATTATCCTTGTTTGTATGGAGTGGTAGGTTAGCTTACTGTAATATTTGTTTCCACTCGGCTTTTAGGTGGCTTCACTGATATTCACTATGGGGCCGTTTATCACCAGGTTGTTGCGGGATGACAGCGAGATGCATTGGCCGGTAGGCTAACGTGCAGTGGAGGTGGGAATGGTGGCTTGAAAGGCGCCACCGGCAATCATCTTTTTATCTTCTTTGGAGATTTATGTTGTACTTAATAATTATTGTTGTACCGAGTTGTAAGCAAGTTGTGATGTTGTATTTATATTATTCTTTTGATTGTTGTAGTGTTGATTAGTTAGCCCGATGGGCGAGTTGTATTATTTTTATTATCACGTTAAATGAAGTCGTTTTATCGTTATCAATGGGTGGTGAGTCTGTTTATTCGAGGGTGATGGCGGTCACGTATCAGGGGCCACTGGGGTGAGGTCATTACAAAAGCAGCAAAATCCAAATCTCCTCCTCTCCAATGAACTCTCTTAAGTATCCCAGTTTGACCTATCTGTTCCATAGTGTTTTTCTCCCGGAATCTGATATATACACAAGTATTCCATAGTGTTTTCTCCCGGGTCGAGACAATGATTGTATATTTTTATTTGAAAATAGAATATGTCATCATTATTAGTTATATAAACTAGAAATTACTGTCTTTTAAAGGACATATTTAAGGTCATGTATGGGCCACATGAATATTATATAGTGGTATTTTTGGAATTTAGTCTCAAAATTTAATTAAAAAATTTTGGAATTTAGTGTCGAAGTTTAAATAAAAATTTCAACTGAGCAATTTTATATTCGACAAGGTATTGATATGAGATGTCGAGATATCATAAATATGCACTTGTTGAGCAATTTGATTGTCTGACAACCGATTTATTTACATTTAATTATATTCAAATAAGATAAGTTCAGATATATGTTAGATTGTTAGACAATTAATATATTAGGATTAACTTCGCATTGACATTATGGATTATGATGGCTTTACTAAGATCCGCTCATAATCTATATATTAATACAATATTAGGTTAACATAAATTTATATATTATTACTCTTGTCAATCCTAAGGAGTCACTCACGACAACAAAGATCAAACTATAATACGATTATAATACGAGTTAAAAGTGTAACTTTATGGAAATAATGGGGGCAAGATTCGATTTCGGTAAGGAAAATGATCTTACCATGTTTTGAGTTCTTGAATGATATAGTCGTAACCATCTACTTTAGTAATGAGATTTTATGCCTTTCGATATACAATATGGATTAAGCTCGACATAACAGTTATATATGATAAATATTATGGAGTTGAAAAGTCAAAAACTTAGGCAAATTCTCTGTTTGAACTTGACATATCTAATGAGTATCTTCTCCCACTTAGATCTCATATGGAGTGTCATGTTAACCACTAATAAAACAATTCCTCTAAGAAGTCGTGAATCTTGTGAAAGATATTTCAATTAATGGGAAGAGAATTGAGGTGATCAAATATATTGTTAGGGGTTAGTTCTAGAGATCAATTGTGGCTCTTTTATAATGTTTAGTTATTGAACTAAATGAACTTAATGACAACTTTTGGAATTTATTCCTTAAAATCTCTGATAGCTAAATACAATCAAAGATTCTCTTTTACCAGCAGGGTAATATAAGCAGATGCTTGATGATTGCTACATAACAATAAAATAGTTTGCTGGTAAAGATAGCATAGTAATATGCAAATAATTGACTAGTATATAAGATATCGTCCATGATTCAAAATTTGAGGAGGAAGAAATCGTAGAATTGATCATGTTCTAAACATGATAAAAACCTTTGGACGTGTAACAACGTCATATATGCCCTGATAATTTTAGCCATTAATACCACTAGATCAGAAATGTTGTGGTGTATGAATGTAAAGACCATTCTTGAGAAAGATAATTAAAGGATGATGATCATATCATCTTGTTTACATGTCTTGATGGATCTAAATGTATGCAAGCTTTAAAGGTCCAGTTATGGATTTAAGCTAACATCCTATGACTGTTTTTCCTTGAGTGATTAGAATACATGATTTAATCAATCAAAAGTGATAGAGCACGGAAAATACATGATTCGGTGGGGAGAAAGCTCATCTATTTTTCTTCCGTAAACTTTGTTCGAATATTTGTTATTTGTTATTGAACAATGATACCGTTATTATTATAATAACAAGTTTACCGTATTATTTGTTATTGAATAATGATATCGTTATTATTATAATAACAAAATGGATTCCATCAGCAATTAAGTTTCTCTCGAGAGGTCTTCAGATTCCTGATCTGAACAAGAGATGCTCTATCAAGCCTAGAGAACTATGAGATTGTTAGATCACACAGTCAGTGTTCAATAGTTGGAATCGAACACCAAGCGACCCTAATATGTGATGATTGTCTGATCACGTTTCTTGAATCAGAAGGGAGTATGATTATCAACTCTAATCAATCAGATGGGTATACATGTCGAAATAGTATTCAAATGCAATACTGGACTTGACCGCCATGAGAACTTAGATAGAAGATTTTATATCTGTGTCCTAAGTAGATTCCCATAGAACTTATGTTAAATGGCGATTCTTAGACACGTGTGGCGATTATTTTAGCTTTCTGGCGGGGTAATGTACTTTTGAGGTCAAGCGCGTTTTCCATTAGCAGGAGAACTATAACGGCATCGTGTTGGGTATCTTTGCCAAAGGTAGTTGCGAAAATAGTTGTACACTAGATGGTATTCGTACGACCAGATATAACGGTTAGATTTGTAGCCTCTTGGAGAACTAAGGGTGATTATGATACATCTCCAGTATGGTACTAGAATCACATTAATTCATACAACCAAGAAAAGAACGGGTGCAAGAGTTTGGTGACACAAATCTTATCAAACCTTGATTATTAGAAATCGGGTACGAGGAATCGTTTTCATATGTAATCGATCAATAAGTAATCGGTTAGAAGTAATCGTCCAAGGAAAAGTGGGAGTGTTGGAAATATGAGATATTAGATCTCATAAATATGTCTGTTGAACAATTTGATTGTACAACCGATTTACTTACATTTAATTATATTCAAATAATATAAGTTCAGATATATGTTCGATTGTTAGACAATTGACATATTAGGATTAACTCGCATTGACATTAGGGGTTATGATGACTTACTAGGATCCGCTCATAATCTATATATTAATATAATGTTCGGTTAACATAAATTAATATATTACTCTTGTCAATCGAGCCTAAGAGGTCACACACGACAACAAGATCAAACTATAATACGATTATAACTTCCTGGGTTAAAGTGTAACTGTATGGAAATAATAGGGCAAGATTCCGATTTCGGAATCCTACCCCATATGCTCGCGAATCGAGAAGGGAATAGGGAAGGGATTCTAGAATCTTCTTCTTACAAGGAGTTCTAGAATCTTCTTCTTATGAAGGTTGAAGAGTTTTGCCATAACTCTTTGAAGTGCCTTGATTTTAGGGATGAGATTCTAAGGTTCTAGAATGTTCTTGTGAAGCCTCTATAAAGGGGTTTAAGTTGCATAATTCAATTGCTCATTCATTATTCATCTTTTGAGAAAAGATGATGCAAAACTTCTCTCTCTCCTACCCCCTTTTGTTCGACTACTATGGGAAGAAAATCATATTTTCTTCCTCATAAGTCCCCTCTGTACTTTATTGTTCTAGTAAAATCCCGAAGGAAAGAGTTTGATCAATGGTTGGTGTGGACTTTTTCTTAGAGACAACCTATTTGGAGTGTGTGAAGACTTCTCACGATCATATTCATTGCAACTTCAAGTCAAACTACACTTCTGATATATCGATTGGATTATTATTTTTTATAATCTCGTAGAGTTTCTGAAAGAAATTAGTCTGTATAATATGTGATGTTATTTTAATTTGTAAAACACAACAAATACATCTTACCTTAAAAAATTACTTTTGGTTACACCACTGGTCATAAGGTGATAAGGACATAAAAACTTATTCATTATGTTGAAATTGTACTAACCAATGCTCTTGAGCATGTTTCAGCAAGCAAAGATTGAACTATGACCAATTTCAATTACCTTTCTGAATGATATTATATTCATTTCTTCTATATATTTGATGTTTCAAAACAAAAGTACCTTACTTGGATGGAGCTCAACAATAGTGCCGTCTAAGTAGCAGAGCTGACCCTCAACACAAAATCGGCGTCTAAGTAGCAGAGCGATTAGCTTTAAAAGCGCCGTCTAAGTACTTAGGCAGAGGCCACTCCCGCCTGGCCCGCTTAAGTGTTTTCACTTCTGGCATCCACGTCTAATTAAAAGATATTTTTTTTTATGATGTTCATATAATTTTTTTGAGTGTCGTCAAGTACTTTTACGGTAGTAGTAGAACTTTCTTTATTTGTCTATTCGAGAAAGAATGAGTGTGAATTATAGATAAAGTGGTGTATTGTATGTAATTAAATTATTTGACCCACTCAGATCCACATTTGGTTTTATCAAGTCCATTTTCCTTAGACCACTAAACCTTATCTTGGTTATGGTAGTTGTATGAAGAAAGATCAATTAGGGATGAAACCAATGGCTACCCGAGCTGGTTTTCTTAGGTTATGGAGGTAAGTCTCATCGTTTCCTATAAACTTCCAACACAATGTCATGGAGTTTGTTCATTCTGACCATTAGTGGATATGGAGTAGAGTTGTTATCGAGCCGAGTCGAGGTCGAACTGGAGAATTTTTTCTCGGGTAGGTCACCAAATGAGCCTCTGCTTGGCTCGTTCATGGCTCACCGAGCTGAGCCAAAACCGAATCGCCGAGCCGATGCTCGTTCATGGTTCATCTCTGTGATTTGATGTAAATTTCAAATTTTAAAGGGATAGAGTGCAGAGAAAATAATAGAGATGAACCTTAATTGTCAATAGATAAATTGAACCTTGACAATGTCATCATAACAACACCTTGGTCCTTGACAATAAATTCGAAACATCACAAAATTATAACAAAAGAGGTCATCATAACACATTGTTCCTCAACAGATATGGATCGCCGAGGCGGCTCCCCGAGCCAACGAGCCTGAAGGCCAGCTCGATGCTCGACTCAATATAAACCGAACCGAACCAAGCCGAAACGCTCGATTGCGCTAGACTCATTAACCGCTCTAATATGGAGTAGATGCTATAACGAGAAAAGAAGAAAAATAGATTATATTTCTACAAATTAAATGTAGAGGTGGTATAAGACCAACAATCAGGAACTATGACAAACCCGACATGTCTACCATTCATCAACTTGTGAAAGCATTGGTACTTAAGGGAAATACCCCATCAATGGATCCAAAAAATACTTCCTCCAATTTTTTTTACTTGTCATCTTAGAGTTTTGTATAACTATTAAAAAATATTATTATTTTACTTTTGTACCCTCATTTATAAGATGCTGAATCTTGACTCTACACGAATTCTCATAAAATATTCAAATTAAAGAAGAAAAATGACTCAAATATTGTAATGCAAAGAAGAATTTTTATTATTTATGATAGAGGTACAAAATAAAACCCAACATGAGGAAAATTCGTATGAATTATGCGGGTTTTATCAAATCGAAGAGGATCGACTGTCCAAACTACGGATCCCTAAGCGTTCGTTGACGATTTGTGAGATGTTTGGCTTGCTCGACTTGAGCTTGATTCAATCTTGATAGAAGCTTGACTTGGCTTGATTTGATTTGGTTTGTGCTTGAGAGCGACTTGACTTGATTTGATTTGAGCTTGAGCTTGAGCTTGGTTTGATTTGATTTGAACTTGATTTGAGCTTGAGCTTGAGCTTGAGTTTGACTTGATTTGAACTTGATTTGATTTGATTTGGATTGAAGCTAGAGCTTGACTTGATTTGATTTGGATAGAAGCTGCAGGGGCGAAATTTGGAAAATGTCCACAGTCTGATGGAGCTTGAGGCAGTCACGGACTTGGATATAGTCCCGAGCCGAGGCTGCGGCGTATTAAAATTGTTGGTTGTATGGGCTTGATCTCCGGTCTATGTCGGACTTGATGGACTTACTTGCGGCGTTCTGGCGTGGGATTTGCTTTGGACACCAGCGAGGTGGGACTTCACTAGGCGGATAAGCTACAACCTCCCGGTAAGGACTTTGAGTTTGGTACTTCACCTTTTTGTGGTGGAGCAATGCCTTGATGGCAATAAACGATTTGATAAGGTTTGGGTGTGATATGACATGATTTGATAGGTTTAGTGCCTTGATATGGCGCTTGATTTGGGATAGGACTCAGAGCTTCGGTATAGAGTGATATGGCAATGGTGAAGCAACGTTGCTTCTTTCTTATCTCTGACGGCGTGTTGTAGAAGTGGGACTTGAGGATGACGCGTGGGACTTAGTGAGATTTGGCCTCACTTGGGACTTAGTGAGATTTGGCCTCACTTGATTTAAGCTTTGAAGTTACGTCGCTTCCAAGCCGCTGCTTGGCCTTAGTAGGCTGCTGTAGAGTGATGATCAGTATGAAGGTGGAACGTTCCAACCTTGTTGATGATACTGATCAACTAGATAGGGGCCTTAGCAGGGTGTTTCACGCACAGAATCCGGATATAGGGACTATTTTCGGTTTATTAATATATACGGGATTTGATGAATCAAACACGAAATTTATTAGGTGTTCGTCAAATTTGTGAATAATCATGGGCTATATCAGCTTAATCACGAATATTGAAAGCGTTCTTGAAGCGTTTGGTTAGATTCTCGTCATATTTTGATTCAAACTTGAAGGATTATTCTTGTATCCTTGATTTGACGCCTATTACGACCACACGGAGGTGTTTCGCGGCCATGGCGTGGTGTTTAATTGGCGGTCTTCAAAGATTTAACTTAGAAATTTCGAGAGAGAGCGTTCTCACGAATTTTCTCGAGGGACTGTGTCATATTTTTTGAAAGAATGTTGATGATTTGTGGATCATTTTTGAGTCGGCCAAATGGGGGAGGGCATTTATGAGTTTACGGGCCTCAATGCTTACTTCGATTGGCGGGTCCGTTGAATTTTGAGGCAAGATGCGGGTAATCGGGATAATTTTGGAATTTACTTGATGACCAAGTAACCCTTTTGGGCTCCTCTTTTTGGTTAAAAGGAAGGTTCCGGGTTCTTTTTAATTGACGTATTTTTTCGTAATGAATCGGAACTTTGGGCGCGATTTTCCCTGCCGACAGGTCTTGATTTGAACCACGTAACTTGTGGGCCTTGATTTTGAACCACAAAACTTGTGGAGTCTTCATTTTAAATCTGTGGTTTTATAGGTTCTTCATTTCGAGCCACGTGGCCTTGAACGTCCGTTCGGCCGAGTTTGATCAATAAAATTAGGGTTTTCGAGCCCTAATTTTATCTGGCATTTAATGCGAGACTGTTTTCTCGGGAACCCTATTTCGAGTTCAAACTTAGGGTTAATTAATGTAGAAACCCTTATTCTTTGACTTTGATTAACTCCAGGGGCTTGATTTACGGGAACCCTCGTTCGAGGGTTTGAGTTCAGATGGGGTTTAACGAGAACCTGTCCGTCACGTGGCGTTCTTTAGTGGTTCGGCCTTAGTGCTTGATTAATTCGTCTTAATCAATTTAATTATTTCTTGATAAATTTTCGATCTCTACAAATATATTTAATTTTTACGGATATAATAGGGAAAAGAAGCCTTGAAGTCTCAGAAAATGTAGAATAATGATAAAAATAAATAAATTTTTTTTTTTTTGTTAGGATGATAAAGTAAAAAAAAATTGGAGGAAGTATTGGAAAACCTATAACTAAATACGGTTTGGATGGTATGATACAATTTTTATGACAAACAATACTTCACTTATTGTGATGGAAATTGTAGTGTTAATAAATATTTTAATTAATTTAAAAATCTTAAGCGACACTTATAATGGTCTTAAGTCGATAGTGTAACCCAAAATGTCAATACGATCACAGCTCCCACAAATACTCTTAGGACTAGTACCTCCATAAGCATGATAATCCTAATTAAGTTAATAACAGCAATATAAGTGCAAAAATAAAAATCAAACTACTCATAATATTTAATTATGTACATAAGCAAAGATGGACTCATAATATTCCCAATAATTTTCTCAAGGTTTGTATTAACAATGACAACATGATATAACACAAACCAAGAGCATAGATAAAGTTATCTCAACGATTAAGAAAAGAACTGGAAATTTTAGATAATCTCAACGTCTATGGTATTCTTCTCTGTGGCAACCATCATCGAAATTTTGAGAGTAACTGACAGCATCATAGTGAAATGTCAAAGGCGTAGACTTATATATACTCTTACTTTCGCTCATTATCCTCTTGATAAGCTTTTTTAATTTCTTCTGGTTTCTTTTTTCATTGCTAATATTGTGATGCAATCGAGAGTATTCTTCATGTACAAGAACACAAGAAGGTGAGATACAGCCTGAAAAGTAGGATGAATTCCTGCCCACTTGATCTAACCCCATTGGATAATTGTATGTATGTGTATGAATAAATTATAAATATATGTTGGAAAATTGAAGTTTCTTTGTAGTTTCAGAAAAAAAGAATGGGGTATTTAGTTGCTTTGAATATGAAGAAGATTGGGTGTTCTTGTGTTTTATGGATAAAAGAATGGGGCGTTTGCTTGCTTATATAAATAGTGTTTATGAATTGTGATGAATGGTATAGGTTCATTCATTGGATAGAGAAAATATGTTTTATCTTTTTAGGACCATTTTATGTGGGTCATATGCATTGCCACTTGATTCAGCTTGGTGATAGTAATATTCCGTGTATTTTGGGTGTTTTGATGGCATAAAGGGAGTTTGATTGTCGAGTTTATCGAAAGTTAGACATGGCCATCACAAATGATTATGGGACTGGAATAGTATCATCCATCCACTCATCAATCTAACTAACATGGAGTAATAATTACGAGATGGATTGATCACTTATATTTATCTTATGTTATTGTTTAATTACTTATATTTTAAGTGTTCTATTTGATTGCAAACTTTAAAGGGTATGCTTGTTGGTTTTTAAAGCCAAGGCCCCGTTATGTCACCGATAAGTTATCATGTGTCACACATGTAACATTATTGTAGGGTTATTTTTATCATTTTACTTGTTTACTAATTACCGGATTGATCACATATGTTTAGTCATGTCACCTTTGATCACCAAACTTTTCAAAATTGACCTCTTTATTTTTTACGTCCAAATTTGAGTGAATAAGGGGGAGGGTGGTCGAAACTCCGACCGCACAATACGTATGCTGAGCACACACCCACTTAGGACTATAACGGCAAATCATGGTCGGCCTTGAGTTAGGATCGTCATTAACTGGTACAGTCGCTGTCAAATGATAACAACATAAAAAGACTTCATTCGATATTAATACTAATAAGAAACTTTTGACCCGTCGGGGGGTAACCAGCAAACACTTCACTAAAACACATCATCCAAAAGAAATAAATACGTGAGAAGTTTGAATGAAATCTGACCAAACATCTGCGATATAATCTCAAAAATACATCATAGTAATAATACGGTCTAACATGACTCTCAAAAGGCAACATAAGTTTTGAAGACACGACAAAAGGAAATCAATAGATGAAGTTGTTGGAACTTCTTAAGCATGCAAATGCAAACTACACGATCTTACTCAGCAACTTGTCAACGCCTCCTTTGCAACCTCAGCAAACAACTCCTAAAAACGCTAGGCATAAAAGCGCCCGTAGAAAAAAGGGTAGGCTGCCGAAGCTTAGTGAATAAATATCACACGGGTGGTAACCAACGATACATACGTGCACATGTATAAAGGCATATATCCTTATAGGCATAACTTAAATCATAAACACGGGACATAATAATATAAGGTCAAACGCATCAACGTTTGTATCAAATACACAACTTATCAATCAACATAGAAGTTACCATGAATACAGTAAAACCATCAACGACACTTGTAGTACACTATCAACATAATACTAACATCCCATCATAAACACAACTCCTATGACCATTAAAAATTAAACAACGAGCATATGTATATATATACACTTCTACCTCTACCTACAAGGAGCCTCTTGTGTCCGTCGACACAAGGGTTTTATCTCGCACTGTAGTACAAGGCCGCATGTATGTCCCCTTAGCTCTTAGGGGCGTTGGGGCGCGTCAAGCGTTTGTAGCTCTTATTCTTGAGCCCGGTATAGAATATCCACAAACCACCAATAAATCTCAACATGATCTATAACTCATCATGCAACTCATCAACCCATTACTTAAACATCGTATAATATTTTTATTATCAAACACCCTATATCACAATACCCAACCAACTATTTACCACAACTCGGCAATGGCTTTTACATATTGTAGCGACCGCCCGGGTAGGCCCCGAGTTGGGACCGTCATCAACTGAATAAAAGCAGAATCACCAACGGACAACGATAAAAATGACTTCATTTAATGTGATAATAAAATAGTAACTCGTCCGTCTGTGAACTAACAAACACCGCAACTCTTGAAAAGTAATAATATAAATACAACATCAAACAATTTGTTTTACAGCAATAATTATTATGTACAACAAAAACTCCAAAAATATAAAAGTATATGGTGAGGTCTTGAGCCACCGTATTCGCCACCTCTGCTTGAGTGCAACGATTACCGACAATGCATATGTTGATCATCCCCATGACAACTACAGGCATAAGCCGCCCATAGGAAGCAGTCACTAAAAAGTTAGTGAAAAAAATATCACAAAAGTTAACCTACCGCTCCTTATAATCAAGGATAATTTAAGGCCTTTTTATTTAACTTATTATCCGCCTCAATAGTTATATTTTATATGCTACTCTCAACAAGATAAATCTTTCCTTAATGGCTTTCCGATTGCTGCCAAACAAATCCCGTCAACAACTTACTCACGGTGCCTTAATCATGGGACATATCTCTCTGTTGGTATCTACCATAAGTATAGCTAATTCCGACAATATACAACTCAAACATATATCTCAACATCTCATAACTCAAGCGTACACAACTCGATAACTTATCTTTAGTTCACCTTAAAGTCTTGCTCGGTTATAGTCATACACCTCTTATGACTTCTAAATGTTTTATTGTAAGAACCTCAAAATCATATCATTATCTTATCTGGTGAGCAACGTATCTCTTAAATCAAGATAACTTAAGTATGGGAATTATCTCACCAAATTTTTCATTTAGTCTCGAAACATTCACTTGCTTGATGAGTAACAGCATTAGGTGGTTGGAATTGTGACCTATGTACTAACACGTTTGAATCCAACTTTCCACTATATATAAAATATCATCAACATCATCATAGATTAGCACGAGCGTCGGTTTCTAATTTTATACCTAATGCCCTCATTCAAAAGTTATCTGACCATTTAACTTGACTCAGCACCTTAAAGGATGTATAACAATTAATATAACTTAGGACCCTGAAAATCGATAATATTATCAATAATCAGCGAAACCTAAATCGACATAATTTCATCAAGGCAGCATCTAGTATAATCGGCACAACGTTCATAACCAATAAACAAGTCATAAAATAGATCATACAACCTATAGAAAATTTAAACAACATGTCAAATATGAATAAGACACATATATATATATCCCAGGACTATCTAATAAGGTCATACAACATAATTCCAAAGAAAGTCTCGAGACATAACATATGGAGATATAAAAGAAAGTTTCGATAAAGCACTCAAATCACCGAGAAGAACTCAAGAGACTCAACGACTATAACTCTAGTCATCGAACCGTCATCTCATATCCGCTGACTATACCAACCTCTAAATAAGCATGTACTCAATCCGTCTACACTGCATTAATGGACCAATCGATAATCACACCGCACTTATACCGAAGTATAAGGCCAAACCGCACTTATACACAAAGCATAAGGCAAACAGCACTTATACACTAAGTATAAGGCACGCGCTTATACACAAAGTATAAGGCAAACCGCATCATACACTAAGTATAAGGCACACCGCACTCATACACTAAGTATAAGGCACCTGATACTTATACACTAAGTATAAAGGAGCAAACATCATATACCACAAAGTATAAGGCCAATAGCGTCATATCACGCAGGAAGGAGAGCCCACTTTAACCACAATCATTTCAACTATATAGGGATCGCATCCACCAATACTCAAATCACCTCAAAGTCACCCATGCTCAATAACACCCTCGATAACCAAGTACTGCTCCCAAAACAATATCCAAACCTTGTTTGCTAAAACATCTCACAATCATAAATCAATCGCAACCGCCGACCAGAGACACGAGAAATACCAAAAGTGCCAGCAAGGCCGCAGAAATACACTTGATGCCGACCAAGGCCGCAGAAGGCAACAATAATAGAGCAAGGCCACGGAAATGCTTGAGCCGACAAGGCCCGCAGGATCAGAAATGCCGACAAGGCCCACAGAACACAAAACGTAAGTTTGGGGAGTTTAAGGCGATGCTACCTTGAGAAACGATCTTGGCGCCCACGAAATACAATCATAACATGGCTCACACAAATGAATCACACATAATCATCCAACAATTACACGTATACCAAATTTCTCACATAATCATACCACAATGACATGTTCCTGTGATTTAAAATGAAATGTGAAGCTAACTTGCAGGTGAGATAAGTACTCTACGCTGGTTAGCAATAAGGAAGCGATCCCGTCTGATCGATCCAAGTGCTTCCCCACGTTCCGCGTCTAATCGAAACACCGAAATAACAATTACTACTCGCAACAATTTTAACCACTTATCTTGATTAAATTTAGGCTTTTGACGTTTTGGTTACAAATTAACAACTTAAGCATAGATTGCTAATTATGTTTCAAAGACTATTAAAATAACAATTTTCAAAGCCCATCGACTAAATCCATGTCGGTCAACACCTTAACCAAAATATTAACATTTTCAACCAATTTGATTAACGATATATCGACTTTCCTTCTCCAAACCCATTTCTAAGAACCTCAAATCGGCTTGGATTTCTTCTGAAATCTTATAAAACTAATTGACATATATTCACTCAACAACTTATAAATCATAATTTTCACCTGAAACAATCACAATAAGGTCGATAACATATTTTATCTCTGTGACTTTTTAGAAAAAGTCAACCCAAAATCCTTTCGAAAGTCAACTCAAGCCCATAACAACACTTTCTACCCCGAATATAGGTGCTCATCAAAACTCTTATATTATAATCTAAGCCTAAACAATAATTATATTTAAAGCCGTATCTCACCATAAAAAACCGAAGTCAACCCCAAAATTCCAAAAAGTCAACGGCCCTAAAGCGTCCGAAATTCCCACATCAAACACGATATTTCAACTCAAAGAATAAGCCCAATTTAGAACCCAGAATGTCGATTGGAGCAATAAAATCAAATTACAAAGTCAACTAAAAGTCAGCTTCGGGCGTCTCCCGAAATATTCAACAGAAACTCGAACAGCACTACCTTGAAAGCGAAGAGGGCGATGAGGGAAGGCTGCAAAGAAATTTGAGGTCCAAAGCTCGCAAGATGGGAGAGAAATCGAAGAAGAAAAAAAATAAAGGGGAGAAGAGTCACGGCTAAATCGTCGCGAAGAGGAAGAAGGAATTGGGTTTTTTGTTTGGTTTGGGCTTATGTTGGTTTAAATGTAAGTGGAGTCGGGCCCAATAATGGTAACGGTGACAATAAAACCGATTTATTCGATCGATAGTTTTGAGCATACCGACGGCCCAACCCGGCATCAGCATTTCTACCCTCAAATTATATTACCACCCAAATAATATCATTACCGCTCGATTCACGACTTTAAAATTCTAAATACCGAAATGTCTTACTGGCCAGAAGCGGATTCGTTGTATTTTCAACTATTCAACCGAAATTTTTATTTCTCCTGAAATACTCACGACCTTCATAAAATTGTAATATTCACGGTA
Organism: Lithospermum erythrorhizon; assembly: GCA_019722365.1. Classification (NCBI taxonomy): domain Eukaryota; kingdom Viridiplantae; phylum Streptophyta; class Magnoliopsida; order Boraginales; family Boraginaceae; genus Lithospermum; species Lithospermum erythrorhizon. Next base: position 26,103 of record JADFUC010000650.1, read on the forward strand.
ATATTGAAATGCGAGCGGGTTATTACGCATATATCAATACACGTAAACACCATATGTAATAAGTTACCATGTTAACATCTAAAATCATTTATGCTTTTTACTCCTAATATAGTTTTATTATAACTTTTGAGTTCTAGACTTATTTACATTTGAACATCCTTAACTACCTAAAATATCATCCCCCAAAGATTGTTATTATTTCAAAATTTAACCCTTTTAAGTATCATTTACACTTTAGAATGTCTCCATTTTATACTTAAAACATCAAATAAATACCAAAACGATTTAGAAAATTCTCATAAACTTTTACCAACTTAAAATTTAGTTAGAGTACGCAAATATTCTGCCCAAAAATAATTTCTTCAATAAAATTTACTTTTCTTCATTTAAGTACAATTCTAGTCATTAAAAAAAACCAATTCTAGTCATTTTAATACCCCATAATTCGAAATAAATAACCTTTCATTCTTCAAAAATTATAAAATTTGAAACTTTGCTTATTTTATACCTTCATAGTTACTGAAACATAAAATAAATTTTTCAAGCTCCAAATTAATTTCTTTTTGTTTTAAAACCCGTTTAATGGTAAATCACCAAAAATAGTAAACAATTTCAAATCAGTCAAATATTTCTTGAAGTTCCTCACTATAACAATGGGAAATATTCAGATTTAATATTTTAATTTTCTTCAAATGTTTGATATTTATTTCATATTTTATATTTTTCCTAGCTATTTAAATTCTAAAATTTATAATAAATAAAAAATCAATTAAAAATCAAAAATTACTTTCATATTTTAAAGGACCTACAGTAATTTTCTATAGCCAATTATTATGAAATATTTTACTATTTATTTCCTATTTTCTTTAAAATAACAACTTTAAAGCGAAAACAAAAGAGATTCAAAAGAACACCTTAAGTATTGAAAAGTTGGATGATAAATGATCCTGGAAGCTTGATTCAACGGAATGGAAGAAATTTTTAGAGAAAAATGGGAAGCTCTACTCTATTTTTAGGTTTCTTTTGGGGAGGAGGATTATTTTTTATCTTTTTATATAAATATGATACTTACTTTTTAAGCTAAGTTCACCTAGTTAGTTAAAGAGTTACAGGCTCTCCAAGTTAGTTAGATAGTAGTTTCATGACAAAACAAAGGGATGTTTGGGTTTTGTGTGGTAGTAGTGCAAATTAAATGTAGAAATATATATTACACCAACAATATACATGACTAAAATTATTTTGAGGTTACTACTAAATGATATTTCTCGACTCGTTTTAACATACTTGAAAATATTTATACTACCAGCCGAAGAGTTACCCATTGATTAATTTAATATTATTTTAATATTTCTCGAAATGCTTAATCTACTTACATGACGCTGCAGAGCTACTAAAATATTATTAAAATGATCTTTATGCGGGCGAGTTATTTCGAGGATACCCGCGGCTTTGTGTTGGTATCGGAAGCACAATATGGCTTCGTTCATAATCTATCTAGTGGGCATCGAATCTACCAAAATATGTCCAAAAGGTAGCCTAACTAACATCCTACCTATGAAACAACAAGGGGTTAAGTGGCATTATAAGCACAAGGTTAGTAGGGGCATGAATAGGTGGTGCTTGAATAGCCTCGAAGATCGGTGGTGACAATCTATTTTTTAGTAAAGTCCATCGAGTGTTTTCTTCTCTTGCTTCATGAAAGTATCATCTTATGTGTGAGATAATCGAAAGAGGAAATGTGAAAATTTGTAGGGTTTCAACCGATAATAATATAACATATCCCACCAATCATTACCTCGGTGCAAGCATGATAATCACGTGGCATAAATGAGTCTTAAGGACATGCTTGAGTGGTGTTAGTCTTAGTGGGAGCTAGTTTTTATGTATATGTCATAGGTGATTGTAAGACAATACTTGAATTTTAAGCTTCCAAAATTCAATATGTATAATTACTATGAGTAATGAAATTAATTACATTAGCAATATAAAGTTTTTTAGAGAGGTCTTTGGAGTTGAGAACTCAAACAAGAAACCTGTCTATTAAGCCTAGAAGATGATCACATTGTAATCCCTAATCGGTGTTCACTATTGGAATCGGACACCATTTATTAATATGTGTTGATTGTTTGATCACGTTTCTTCGATGCGAAGGGAGAATGAGTACTCCAGTCAATCATATGGGTATATGGCTTTAAATAGTTTCAACCGTGATACTGGACATTGATTGTCATGAGAACTTAGAAGAAAATATATTTGTGTCCTAACAAGCTTCTCAATAGAACTTATGTTAAATGGAGATTCTGATACCTGTGTGACTTGATTTCACATTACAAGAGTAATGTACTTTGATCCTGTCTAAACGTATTCCATAACTGAAGGATTATAAAGACTTGTGTATTATGAAATCATGTACACCATATGAGATTCGTACAACCGGATATAACAGTAAATATTTCTTGCCTCTTGGAGAACTGATGGTGATTTGTTGGTCAACCTCAATACTAGACTAAGTTGACATCACTTCATATATCCAAGAAAAGTACAGGTGCAAGATTTTGTTGACACAAATCTTACCATGGCTTGACTGTTGGAAATAGCATAGAATGACCGTATCAAATGTAATCGATTAATGTGTAATCATTTTACAAGTAATCGTCCAAGGGAATGTGGGGAGTGTTGAAAATATGAGATAGTAGATATCATAAATATATTGCCCGTTGAACCATTTGAGTGGCCTGGCCGATTAGCATTCTTGTTATAAGTGTAGATATATGTTAATATATTAGGTAACTCGATTGACATTAGGGGTCATGATGGCTTACTATGGTCCGCTCATAATCTATATATTAATATGATTTTTAGTTAACATAAATGAATATATTGCTATTGTCGATCAAGCCTAAGAAGTCGCACACAACAATGAAATCAAACTATAATGTGATTACTCAACTCCGGGTTTAAAAAGTGTAGCTGTAAAAAACATTAGGGACAAAATTTCAATTATGAAATTTCACCCCTCCCTCTCTAGGTCGGCTATGGGATAAGAAAGAGGTGGTTGGGATTTTATCAAGCCCAAATCTCTAGTCGTAGTTTTAGGATTTTGAACTCATATAAATAGGTTATGGGCTATGAGGTTGAGACTTTTCATTTGCGTATTCACCTTTTAGGCAACATTCAAGATCATGAAGTAAGTAGGGATCTAGTCAAAAAGGCAAAAATCTTCCTCCCCACCCCTTTGGTCAAAAATAAGTAGGGATCTACTTCCTTAGTTATATTTTAAAACATTCTAACCAAAAATCACATAAAAGGATTTGATCGATCGTTAGTCTAATGAAATATTCTTAGAGACAATGTAAAGTTAATTATTCATAAAGTCTCCTCGGATATATTCGGCTAACGAGATCCACGAGAAAGGTAGACACTTGCTTTGTGATTATTGCTTTAATAAACTTCGTAATAATCCTGGAATTCAGTCTAAATTATAATTTGATTATTATTTGATCTCAAAAACACAACAATACATGCACTTCATTAAAATTTAGATGGGAAACTTTTATAAATTTCAAAAGTTAGTTATAATTAGAATTCAAATTTTTTAGTTGCAATTTCAAATTATGAAGTAAAGATTGTCTATATATATGAAGAGACCTAGAGTATGGAAAGAATGAAGTAGGCCAAATATGGGATTAATGGACGTGGATCGAAAACAAACCTAATAATGGGCCTGACCAATGGACGATTTGTCAGACAGAAACCTATTAAGATATGATCATGGAAAGAAAAGAAATGCAACTTCTATTTGGATACTCATAGAAGAAAAGCCTTTCAATTCCTATGAAGCAGAAGGATACATCATTATAATGAAAACAAATTTACCATTATATCAAAAGATAAATTACAAACAAGCGAGAGATGATTGTTTTACATTGTATAACATGGAGAAGGAGAATCAAAATATTTCTTGAAAAAAATTAAAAAGATTTCATTGACTACTGATTTGTGGACTTCGAAGATGTTAGAAATATGAGATATTTAAAATGGAGTCCATTGAACAATTTGATTGTATAACTGATTGACTCATTTAATTCTAAGTTCATATATATGTTCGATTGTACTACAATGTTCATATTAGGATACTCGATGTGACATTGGGGGTTATGATAGGTTACTAGGGTCCACTCATAACCAATTCATTAATGTAATGTTCGGTCAACATAAAATAATGTATTGGATTTGTCAATTGATCCTAAGAGGTCACACACATACAACAAAATCAAGCCATAATGCTACTATAGCCTCGGGTTTGAAAGTAAAGCGTATGAACATGATGTGGCGAAATTCTAATTTTGAAACTTCACCCCATAGGTGCGGCGGCTAGGGCATGGAAGGGAGTAGTAGATTTTTCTACAACATCTCTTTTGGTGCCTACTTTTAAGGGTTATTAACCCCTATATAAATACCACCACTTGCATGAAAAGAATTACTCGGTAATTTGTTTTCCTTACCGCTTTGAAGAAGAAGAGGTGAAGGCAAATACTCTTCCCCGACCCCCAGTCCCGAGGTAGTGTGAGGAGAAGTCTACGTTGGATTTTTTCTCCCGTCTCTTCCTTGGTTTTAATCTTTAAAGAGCACTTGTAAAGTTCACGAGAGGGGGCTTGTTAACTCATTGGTGTGGACATTTCTTAGAGGCATTCCATCAGAAATTTTGTCGTTGCTTTGATTTCAGATGAACGGTACATACTTGTTTCTCTTTAGTTATTGTTTATACAACTTGTAGTGATTATGGGATTTGCATCCATAATATTTAGAATATTATAGATACGATATAGTCTCCAACAGTGGCCTCAGAGCCGGATTACTAGATTGTATTTATGTAATTAATGTGATTCATGAATTCCATAGTTTGAATATAATATATATTGCTTCTTGTTAATCTTTAACTTCGTTTAAGTTTGAATGTCAATTAAATGTGATTAATAGTTTCGAAATGTTTAAATTATAATACTATAATAATTTTTTTTTGATTAATTGTTATATTTAAATTCATTTGGAGTTAATTTACTCAATTTAATTCATTACAATTAAATAGTTCTAATTAATTAGATTAGAATTAGTTTTAATTTATTAAAATTAATCTTTGTTAATTAATTTATATTAGATTGGAATTAATTAAAATTTTGAAATATTTAATTAGATATAAGTATAAAATTATTCGATAACTAAATAACTATATAGTGACATGAAATTCGAAGTTGAATTTTAAATTCAATAAGATTTGATATTTTGAATGAGCAATTAAAATTATTTATATTATTCGATAATTAGACAATAGTATATAACTCAATTGATGGAAATGTACTTGTTCAACTTTCTTCATCCAAGCTATATATGTATAAATATAATTAAGATAATTAATTTGTTCATGTATTATATATGCTTAGATATGTTGATGGATGTCATGAGATCTATGATAAGACTTATTTGTATTTGAGGAATACGTCATGTACTATTTTGAGTAAATGAATGACCTGTGAATTAATTATCAAGTTGTAAATGTGATTAATTAAAATATGGAGCCATTAGAAGTCGAGGCTGAGGAAAAATGGAAAATAGTTATAAAATAGCGTAGTTAAGAACTAGTCCAAATTTTTTATTTTCCTTCATAAATCATATCACATATCCCAAGTGTCGTATTTAGTATGATTGATGTGATGTAAGTTTGGCTTGATTGAATATATGTCTTAGCATAATCATAAGTGTTACTAAATATAACTAATCCCACAATTAGATTTAAATATTATTGTCACACCAAACAAACTCTAAAATTCGGGTGAATGTCCTTAGGCGAGGCGGTCATGTTGGTATAATATGCACGTTTCGTCTAGGGGATGCTCATCCGATGGGATAGTTCGAACGTTTTTGGTTACTTAAGAGGGTGCATGATAATAAGGCAGCCGGATAGTGGACAAAAGAGGTCACTAATGCAGTCGTGTAGAACTTTTAGTGGCGCCAAGGATTATGATGGTCATAATCGGTGTATGATCACCTACCCATATGATTGATACTTGATCATATGGAGATTTTCGTATACTTGATGTTTTTCAGTGGGATTGTAAGCACTAGTATTTATGTCCTATTATTTTGTATTAGAACAATCTTATAAATGGAAACTGAATTATTATTTGTTTACATATCTACATTTGTAGATGACCCGTAAATGGTCAAAAGCGTATCGAACTTCGGCCTCTACCCAGTACATGGCCCTTACCGCCCGAACCAACCCCATGAGATGGAGCTCCTTTGTTTTCTTCGGAGTCGCAAGCCATCACTTGGAGGATTTCTTCTTCTTATTTAGGGTTGCCATTTTAGCCATTTTGGAAGGGTTGGAAGTGGAAGCAGGAATATTCTCTACGATTCTGTTCAGCATTGAATTCACTTTAGGTGCAGGAATGGAGGTGATATGAAGGGAGGCGGCGGGTTAAATCTGCGGGGAACCATGAACTTCTGGGTTTCGTCTTGAAGATTTCGATTTCATGCGATCGAAAAGGAGCCTGTCACTGACATCACGTCAAAATTGACCTCTTCCGGTTGCGCCGCTGAGGCAACAAGCACCAGCTCCTCTGCGAAACAACATATATAATGATTAAAAGTTAGAAAACAAAGCGATATCATGAAGACAAAGTAAAGGTTAATACCCCAAGTTGGAGGTTCGTCATTGGCGTCAAGATTAAATTCCCTGTCATAAACAAGGCCCGCAACAACCAGAATCGCCTCGTCTACATAGGTGAACCAGGGCAGTCGCTCCATAGCATCGGTATCCTGAGGAAGTGTGGAGCGAATCTTTTTAATCGCTACTATATCGACCTCGGTGTATCCGTAGGAATTGATTTTGTAAGCTTTTGAGTGTTAATCCCGAATCACGAGCACACACTGCTTCTTCTCCTCGAGGGAAAAAACCACTTGTTTAGGAGCCTTTTATTAGGGACCTTGTTGGGGCGATTCTTGACCAAAATATTCCTTCGACGGTGAGTGGAAAAGATGGTTTGAAAGTTATCATGGGTAACACTAAATAGAGCTGCAAACAAACAAACTCGGGGTTCGACCATAGCTATCCTACACGCGACTTGAAACAGAAAGTGCATTTAACCAACGACCTATGGGGGGAGTTATTGGCTAGAGCCCGTTCTACGATTATAAGGGGGTTGTTTACAAAAGAAGAGAATGGCAATTGCATTCCATAAGAAAAGTCTTCCATGTATACAACGATATAACCAGGGGTAAAGTCAGGGTTAGTGGAACCAGCCGTGCGGTATAACTTGATCTCCGAGGGAGGCGTAAGACAGTTTCTACCACACTAGGGGAGTGGAAGATAAGTGTAAAACCCATCTAAATTGTCATCAGTTATGGTGGGGGACATCAACTTCTTTAACAGAGTAGGTAGGGAGTCTATAATACCTTGGTAAGCTACATCGGCTCTCGCCACCAGAACAGGGTCAACAGCATTATTAGGCTCATGGGTTGCCGTTGCCGTCTCCGTTTCTGTCTCCCCAGTCATTGGCTGATCCATGGCGATAGTAGGTCTCACTTATAGGCAGCCGGTATGATCCGCATGCGTGCCGAGGCAAAGCTCAAAGCTATACGGATTCTCGAAGATTGGGAGCGAGCTTATCACATCGAAAGGCGGGGAAATCGTTAATTAGTAAAATTGTCTGGGGCAAATTAATAAATTTATAGACAAAGTCAAAATCTACACTTCCCCCCCAAAATTGTGGTAAACCCGTTCACTGAGTCACGACCGGGTTGAGTGAACATGACCCAGTTGAATCCCAACTGTCACCTTTAACCAAACCCATAAATCTAAGAACATACCACCAGTTTCATCCTAAAAGTCTACCTCCTCAAGGTGAAAAGTAACTTCTACCAACGATTAAAATACAGAAAGAAACCCGAATTACATTCCCCAGCACCCAGCAAGGAAAATCAAAGGGCGGAATTGCAGGGTAGGAATATATAAATATAAAACCATAAGATGACATACCTTTTAGGAGGAATACACAGATAAAGTTTGATAATTTGGGAATATACGAGGAAGAAGAAAGTTTGAGAAAGGGGAGAGTGTTTATATTGAGAGTTTATGTGAAAAGAAACTACAAATCCTAAAAGTACATGCACCTTTTATTGGAATTTGAGACACGGCGTCATCGTTATAGAGGCGGTTTTAAACTTCCTTGTTCCCCTTTGGCAGGACACAGGGGAACTCGCGAAGTTGTATCACTCTTATCGGAGACGAAGAGCTAGAGGATTGAATCACCATGGATCCTTTGCAGTCTCGAGGGGCCTCCTTGACTTTGGAATAAGGACACTCTTTCCATGCGGCAGGTTCATCCATTTTTTAAGAAGCAAGAATGGTGATTACGCAAAAATAAGAGGCGATTGGTTGGGTGTCTCTCTAAATCACTCATGGGCTTACTCTATATACTTATGATAAGGCCAACATCGGAATTAATACGGGCAGTATAGAATTGGGCTTCTCAGCCCATCATCTGTGGACCGATCACCATTTTCAGCATCAGCGGTTGGTCGAGGACACGTGTCACGATCGCGACCATTCAGCTTCAGTACAAAGCCTTGTACTATGCCTATGAATACCAGTATTATCCCATCATTCAAGGTAATCACAAAATTCTATCTCTTAGTACTTTTTACCCTGTTTGAATCGCTATTAACTTGATCGTCGAATTATGCGTAGTCGATCCCGACCTCACTTCAGTCTAGCGGCGGTTCGAGAATCATTTCGCTTGCTAGAGGAAAGCCATTGTTGATCCAGATATCCCCATTCTTAAGACCCGACGAGTCATTCCACTAAGAAAAATTTTCACTCGCCAGACCACGGTGATAACTAGTACAGATTTGATCCGCCCAGGTAACATAGCCCAGGCTTAAGACCTCAACAAAAATATGGTGGATCACTATTTCTTAAGGGCAATGGCAAATGGTGCATTTGGTGAGGCAGACCAAATCTCTGTTACTCTCCATGTCCAAGATCAAGCATGCATGTTAAACGAGAACAGAATATGGAAGCAGACTGGATTACAAAGAAATCACACAACTCGAAGGAAGAGTCCCACTGATGGCCAAATCAAGTGAACAAAGATCTAAAAAACACTCATTTGTCTGGAACAACATAGGATTTCCTATGTGGTTGATGATTTATCACAAACAGATGGCAGACAACATGTCTAGGGCTTAATTGATTATACTTATCTGGTGGCTTCGATTTTTTGTTTACTTATCGATTTGGATTATCCAATCGATTTAATTTATTTCCTGCATTTTTTTATTATACCAGTAGCAAAAATCATTGTGTTCTCTTAAATGTCGGTTTTAACATGTAAACATACGTGATTGAGTTTAATATTTTTAAAGATAGGTGATCGACTAAGACGTTTTTAAACATATGTGATCGACTGAAAACATCTTGTAAAAATAGGTGATCGTCCCGCCATCAACCCTAATATCAACTAGAAGAGAATAATTTAAAGTCATAACATTTAAAGTTACTACGTCATAAATATATGTTGGTTGAACATTTACATTGTACAACCGATTAATACATTTAAAGTTATAAGTTCGGATATATGTTAATTGTTGGACAATTAATTCATTGGAAATAACTTCGATTGATATTAGGAATTATGATGAAAGCTTACTAGAGTCCGCTCGTAATCTATATTAATATGATGTTTGAAGTTGTATAGAATTAATATATTAATATTGTCAACCGAGCCTAGAGGTCACAACAACAAATCGAACTATAATATAATTACTATAACCTCCGAGGGGTTTAAATAAAACTATGAGGAAATGTTGGGGCAAATTCGATTGGTTGAAAATGCCGGGGGGTCGGCTAAAGAGATAAGAATGGAGGGGTTCTAGAACGTTCTCATGTCGACTTTTAGTGCTGAAAAAGTTAGAACCCCAAAAGTCTTTTATATAAAGGGGCCTATGATGATCATTCTACTTGCTCATTCATTTGCATTGACTTCTCAATTTTGAGAAAAGGTGAAAGGCAAAATTCTCTTCTCCTTTTCCCCTTCTTGGTCGAGTAGTAGGTGAGAATTCCCATTGGAATTTTTTACCAATCTATTCCTCAGTTTAATCTTTAAACAAGCTCTAGTAAAGCTTACGGAGGGGTTCGTTCATACGTTGGTGTGGACTATTCTTAGAGACAATCAGCGTTGATTTTGAGTCTTCTCGAATATATTCATTTGTAAAAATCCACGAAGAAAATTACACTTGTATATTATTATTTTTATATCATTCGTAGTAATCTTGGTTTCGACATAATTACAATTTTCATTTTAATACTGAAAACCCAATAGTGGCATTAGAGCCATGCTATGAATTGTAATTATATAATTAAGTGCATTAAATTAGTTTATGTATTGTTGAGTTCAAATTTTATATGTTAGAATTGCAATTAGATAATTTTAATTCAAATTATAGAAGTATGTTAACTAAATACTTAAATAGAATTAAATTGTTTATCATCTTTTGGGAATTTTTTGAGGAAAAAATTATCTCTGTTTCGAGTTCGAATCGATTAAAACTGATCGTTTCAGAAAAAGAATGTTCTTGAACTGATAGAGGCGGCGCGGGTGACATCAGCCCTAAGTGAGTCAACAGTCATCAATAATGTCATCGGTCAAATCGTTGACTGAGCCAACTCGGTTTGACTTTACACGCCCACGTGGTTCACCTGAAGACACGGGATCAAGTATAATGAGAATTATAGCTTAGGGTTAAAAGTGTCAAAGGAAACATTGGGGTAAATTCTAATTATGGAATTTCACCCATAGCGCCGGGTGAGTAAGGATTAGGGATATGCTTTGCTAATTTTAGGTCTAGGTTTTTTAGGATTTGGAACTCTATATAAAGGCCACCAAATTTGATTAATTCATTAAAAGCGATTCACTAATCATCTTTTTGAAAAGATGAAAAAGCAAAACCCACTTCTCCTGCTCCGCCCTCTTGTTCGACCATAATGGGGAAAGAAAACCATGGCTCTTTCTTCCTCCTAAATTTCTTTAATCACTTTAATTATTCTAGTAAACTGAAGCAAGGGTTTGATCAATCGTTGGTGTTGAGTATTCTAGTAAACTGAAGCAAGGGTTTGATCAATCGTTGGTGTTGAATTTTCTTAGAGACCACCTATTTTGGTTATTTGAAGACTTTTCTGATCATATTCCACTTTACCCAACAGAAGAGGAGTGTAAAGGTCACGTAGAATATCTCATTGAATTATTATTTTTATAATCTCGTAGTATTCTTGGAATTCAGATCCATATAATATTAGATGTTATTTTAATCCGTAAAACCCAACAGTGGCATCAAGAGCTAGGTTTCGAGTTTTATGATTTCATAATTACGTTGTATAAATTGTTTATATGTTCAGATCAGATTTTATATGTTTAAGATTACAATTTGATATTTGTTTAATTTAGTAGATATGAAATATGTTACTAATTGAATAAAAAGTGATTCGTAGTTAATCCAACATTCGTGATTTTTATGCAGTTAGATCAAAAATATTTTTCTTGATTTTATAGAATTTTTGGATTTTTAAGATTAGTCTACGTATCGACAAAAATTTGAATCGATTGATTATACGTCAAATATGATTATTCGGGTGGTGTTAATCTTTAATTTTTATTTTTTGCATAATTCAATTATAAATATTTTACTAGAATTTTGAGATTTTTTTTTGGGATTTTTTTGAACAAAATTTTATATCGGTTTAAATTTGAAGCGATAAAAAGCTTGTAAAATTATAAGAAGGCGGCGGAGGCGGGCATTAGGCCCCTAACTGTCCTTTATGCGGCGAATGAAGCGTCGAGGCCCACTTGTCAGCGCGTGTCGGCGCACGTGCTTGACACGTGGTCGCATCGTCAGAGGCGTGGGCGACCATGTGTCATGCTACGTCATACCGAGTTGACTCAGTTGATCGAGTTGACTCAGGGTTTGACCCGACCAGACCCAATCTGTTGGGCTGCTCCGCTATTGGGCCTGACCCAAATTAATTTTATGGTTAGATCAATGGGTCTGATGGGCCGGCTTTACAATTGGACCAACGTGCTGGCCAATCTGCTGGATGGTCCATTCTTTAAGTTTGGGTTGTTAGCTTTTTAGTTGGCCTTGAATATTTTAATAGTTTATTAACTCCAATCATAATTTGGTTTTGAAACAAAATTTAATAATAGAATTAATTAATAATTTTGACGGATTTTATAATCCTAAAAAATTGATTTTATTTATTTATATTATATTTCGAATATAATTAAAATAATAAATTCAAGTGTTAATTAAATTTTTATTATGAATAAATATTCTAAATTAAATTAGGATAAAAAAGGAACTTATTTCCTAAATGAGCTAGAATAAAGTTGTGACTTCATTTATGCTCGATTTTGCTTAAAATTGATATTTTTTATTATCAATCAAAATTGTTTGACTCAATTTTAAACGAAAATTATTTAAATCAATTAAATTTAACTATTTTAATTGTTCCAATTTGATTCGAGGAAGTTTTAATTAGCATTTTTAAATCTAGTTAAAACTTAGACAATTATTTAACTACATTTAAATAATTTTAATTTGATTAGAGCTAGTTTAATTGACATTTTGAATATAATTAAACTAAGAATTTATTTTATTTAATTTCCAATATTGATTAGGAATTTTAATTAAAATTATTAATTCAAATTGATTCTTTTAATTAGAAACTTTGAATTATTTGATAATTAAAGTGACATATTATCTTGAATTAAATAGTATAAAATTAATAAATAGTATTTTTTGAAAATAGTAATTGTTTAATATTAAATGTTAATACACTTAAAATATGTATTAAGTGACACGATTGAATTACATTCAAATAAATATTTTACACCAACACAATTGAATTATTTATTCATATTGTGGAATATTCAATTACATATATTTTAAAGAATAATTATATTTTAAGGAATATTCGATTCTTATATTCAATTGAAAATCACTCACTTAATGAATGAGAATCTCTATTTATAGCGTATTGGGTAATAATTCTTTGGATTTGAGGCTTAAAAGCTTGGTGGGCTTGAGCACGGACCCATTGGTCTTGGATTGACTTCGATTGGTCTCGAACGACTTCGATTGGTCTCGGCTTGGACATGGAGTAATTATTCTTCCGACTTAATTAAGAATAATTATATGATTTTTGTTCGATAAAAGTATATCTTTCTATTTATTTAAAAAATATAATTATCCTGACTCTTTAATTATTTCCATGTTTATTTGGAGAAAATAATTAGTTATTATGATAAAAGTTTACCATTGTGTTGGGCCGTAGTCAGGCGTCAATTTCAATGAGACAATTTATAATTGATAATAAAGGCCACACATATTTAATTGGACTATCATGATTTAATTAGCTAAATTCAATATATAACTTATTGAATTGAAAATTCGTGAGTAATTGTCTTAGTATTAATTGAATAAATTTATGTTATCAGCAAATACTGACTTAGCGTGCGTGCTTAAATTTAGCGAGGTCTTTAGAGTAGTCATGTTCAAATTAATTTAATCTCAATCTCCAATATATTTTCTAAGCGAGCTTGATCGAAACCGATTTCCTTGACATGATCATGTATTACTTGAGTAAGGTAGATTGAGTTCCTTATAGACATGTACATGGCGGGGTATGAATTTACAATGACCATTTATATACCCACCTTCCAAATTTCCATTTCGTGCCATACTCGAGTGTGCGACCCGTCCCAGTCGACGCCGAGGTGAGAGTCATTAAAATCCGGAACACCAGAGTCACCAAACCGATGGACGACTCAGTTTAAAACACAATTCGTTTCATCCAAAATGTGATCACAATTAAGTTTCCCAATCAAAACAGTTCTTAAGATTGAAAATCCATCAGCTGATATCTAACCAGACAACCCATATATATACAACATATCTCAAAATGAAGTAATGCCGGCAAGGCTGGCCGAATGATACGTCTTTGTATCACGAATGCAAAATGACAATAGCCGACAAGGCTAAAAGGATTTCAAAAAAGGAAAATACAGCAATCAAGCGATTGACAACACATCAAAACGATGTGAGGATCCTCAGCCACCCGATGCTCACCTAGCCACTCGGAACAAAACTCTCAAACAGCCTCTTGCTCAGTAGCGTCTGTCGACTTGCTTTCTAAATGAAATGCCGCCTAATGCGAAAAGGGGTGTAAGTTCTGAAGCTTAGTGAAACTTAACACAAGGGTGAACTCACCAAACGGAACGAGACAGTCAGAATTATAATAGTCCAAAAATGAATAACATACATATATCCAGGACTACCTAATAAGGTCATACAACATAATTCCAATGAAAGTCTCATACATAATACATGAAGATATAATAGAAAGTTTGACAAACACACAATTCAGAGAAAGAAATCAAGAGACTTCGACAATGACCAAAACTCTAGTTATCCAAACCTCTATCTCTCATATCCCCACCCGGTATACCAACCTCAATGCTTGCGTATGCCAGTCAAGTCTACGAGGAATGGACTAATCGATAATCGCCGCACTTATACCGCGGTATAAGGCAAAAACGCACTTATACAAAGTATAAGGCCATCGCCTCATACACTAAGTCTGATACGCCACTCTTATACACTAAGTATAAGGCACACCGCTCTTATACACACTAAGTATAAGGCCTTATTTGCTTCTTATCTCGCTATATAAGGCACACATGGCTATACACATAGTATAGGGCCACATCAACAATGCAAACAAAGTGATCAAAAGACTCATACCACTCTTATACTGAAGTATAAGGCCAAACCTGCAGCTATACCGTAGTATAGGGCCACACCATTTTTCAATGCACACTTTCGCCCGATCAAAAGAGTCATACCGCTCTTATCACCAAGTAAGAGCCAAACCATACGCTATACCGTATTATAGGGCCAATAGCGTCACATATCACGCAAGGAAGGAGAGTCACCTAATCTACTAATCGACTATAGGGTCACCCACGATACTCAAGTCTGCCTCGAGTCATAGATAACTCACAACACGTCGCTCACCGATAACCATTTTACTACTCCCCAAGCGATATCCGCGCTGCTAAAACATCTCACAATCGTAAGTCAAACACAATCGCCAACAAGGCCACGAGAAATCATAAGTGCCGACAATGGCACGAGAAATCATAAGTATAAGTTGGAGTTCGAAATATTACTTACCTCGAAGCAATCTTGGCGCCACGAATATAATCACATAATCATATAACAATTACATGTATGTCATTCACGTAATCATAACCACAATAACATGTATATCATTCTCACATAATCATATCATAATAACATGTATATCATTCTCACATAATCATATCACAATAACATGTTCACACAATTTAAAAAGTAAGTCGTAAAGTAACACCCAATGAGATAAGTACTCGCCTCACGCTAGGTACATAAAGGCCTTGTGAAAAGACAATCGAGTGCTTGCCACTTTTCGATCGATGCCTAAACAACACCCGAGAGAAAGTAGCCAAGACCTACTACTATACCGGCGTTCTAGAGATAAATAACCAACTCTTGGGGGAACTATCTCTAAATAGTCAACATGACGGATAAGCTCTCGAATTATAATCTTGCTCGGACCTGACCCAATCGATTCACCGCTAAATTCCATCTTATCACTTTCATTACAAATGGAAGCTTATAAGTCATTCACAGTTAATCGGCGGGTCTATAATTAACAATCTATACTCTGAAATATCAATTATAACTCGACTTGGAATTAACACTTTTTTCGACATAGCTCCGCTGTCGATTTTAAATCATCAATTTTAACCTCACAACAACTATAATAAGGTCCCTGATATAAGCCTCCCTACACATTTAAAGTCTTAGAAAATATCAACCCCCAAAAAGGTAACCGAAAACCTAAAAAGTCAACCCGGCCATAACATCCTCAGCTTGACCTGCAAATCACGAATTAATGCATATCGTCCAGGAACCCATAACCAACTAAGATTCATCATAAAATTGAATTATGGAAAAGTCAACTATGTCAAAACCCAAGAAATATCTCGAAAGACTTGAAATTTCTTACCTTAACTCGAAGAGAATGATGGGAGAACGATATTCTCTGATAGATCTTTGAGTTTGAGCGACAATCGAAGAGAGAAATGGAAAAAGAAATTTTTAAGGGGAGGGTGAAGATATTTGACGAGCCATGAAAGAAAGAAGATAGCGAAGTGTTTGATAATGATGATGTGGAAGATAAGCATGACTAGATATTTAAAAACTCGAGTCCCGTTCGGTTTGATTAATTTCTCGCTTATCGTGCCATCTCCACGAACCGATTCCAAAATAAAATATTCCATGGCAAAAACTACTAAATTATAAATGTAATTCGGCTAAAAATTTTTGCAATAATATTATCATCGAAATTATTTATACTATTCCGGGTCACGCCGACCGAAAATTTAAATTTTTTTTTAAACGGGTTATTACACCAGCTTATGAAGACAATCTTCTAAATTGTATGCATCCACGTAAAGATTACCTATGCATGTTTTACTTTGGCAATCTAGCATGAGCCTACTTTCTGTTCAATCCAACCATACACTTGTCAAAGAAGTTGAGTTCATTACAAAGGAAACAAGGAAACTCATAACTCTCTCATTTCTTCAAAATTTTGGAGCGGCTAAGCAGATTTTGAACCAATCACGTTGCTTGATGGCAAGCGGGAAATCAACCAACCTTCCTTCAATTTCTCAAACATTGAAATCATGTGAAACTAACATTCCGCTAAATACGAACTCAACGGCTCAACCATGATCCTTATCGCCCTATCTTTTCCAAGATCTGTCATCTATAAAGGGGTACTTTCGAAGCTTTACCTTGTTTCTCACGGCTCAAATCAAAACTAGGAGAATTTCATCATCCTATCTTCTCAAATATTAGTCAAGTATATTTGAGGTATTTTAATGGAGTGCATCCTCTTTTTTTTTTTTATCTCATTTGAACTATCACGCTTGAATTTAATTGAGTAACCATACTTTTCTACAACTCATTGTTTAATTTGTCACCATTTCAGGCAATCACCACCATCATCATCTTTTCTTGGCGGTGGGTGACATTAACTACATGACGATATCCCCAATTTGACGTGAGAATGCGATACTTCTTTATCTTGTCGCTTCATTGCTCTTTTCCTTGCATGCCCATGTATTTTTTTCGTTGGTTTGGATTGAACGAGTAATACTTTAGGAGGATTTTGCCATGTATTTTCGCTCATGTGCTGATCTTCTATCATTTTTTTATTGTATGCATATACATGTACATATCTTTATATAGCATATTCACTTGTTTGCAATTTGCGAGAATGAATCTTATGCTTTGAACATGTTTGAATATGGGGTGAGACACACATTTTTTTATTTTCCGTTCATTTCACGATGGGCATATCCCTCGCTCAAGACTCATGCTGAAGTGTAGTGTTCATAACAATTGTTAAAGCATACATTTGTATCACCATTATAAGGGCGATGAAAAATAGCCAATGATTGACTTCGCTTCAACGACTTCATGATGTTATTTTTAGTTTTTTATTTTTCATAGGCTTATATATGTGTGCATGCATCTTTGCTCCCTTAACATGTTTGTGTCTTCGAGATTGTTCTGACATTAGAAAGCATAAATATTGCACATTCCTATTTTTCCCACAGTTTGATATACGTTGGTGTGGTACAAGATTCTCTCGTCTTATTACCTAGCAAGCGATAAAGTGCCAGCAGTATGTTCTTTTGATACCCTCTTTTTTATGCTGTAAAGAGTAAGTGATTTGCCCACAAATATTGCATAGCGTCAACCATCATGGAGGAAACATAGCAGGCGTTTAAGTTACGGGCTCTGAGGGCTAAAATCCATTGTTGCCTTTTGTCGGCCAGTCCGACTAAAAGTTGCAAGTCTACCGTTACTTATGTCTCGAACTCTGAGGGGTAAAACCCCATTTGGTACTTGTCGATAGCCCGGTAAAGTTGTAAGTCTCTCACTACGAAGTTGTAAGTCTCTCCTCTTTTGAAGTCTCAAGCTCTGAGGGGTAAAACCAGCAGTACACATCACCACCCGGTGAAGTTCTGAGTCTCTCTCCTTTGTTTATGTATCGGGCTACCACTAGTAGAAAAATGGCTTTAGGTAACACCCCGCATGTAACACTTTTAATAATTGAAAATTGGCGAGTGCATAGGTAACAACTATGGAACACAAACACTATATATAACACTTTAAAAATAGGTAATATTTTAAGGTATTACTTTTTGTGTTACATACTTTAGGTATCACTCATGTAACACTTTAAAAATAGGTAACATTTTAAAGGTATCACTTTTTTGTGTTACATAGTTTATGTATCACTCAATGTAACACTTACATAATAGGTAACATTTTAAGGTATCACTTTTTATGTGTTACATAATTTATGTAACACTTAGAAAATATGTAACATTAAGTTATCACTTTTTTTGAGTTACAATATTATTATTGTAACACATTAAAAATATATATAAAAATAAAAATTGATATATTAAAATTCAATTTACCTTTGGTATCACTTAATGTAACAAATTAAAAATTGTTAATGATTAATTTATATAATGTGATATCTTACAAGTAAATAGCTTGTTCAGATAGCAAAGTCCTTTGTTGCAAAAAAATTGGCCCGTGGGTTCTGGCCTCCCCTCTATGACATTATTTTCAATTCCCCCACTGACACTTTATATACGCTTAAGAAGCATTAACAATATAATCGAAATTGAAGCCAGTTTACCCTGAGCTCCAAATAGTACAATTACAACTATGGGGTTAAAAATGTAATTTACTATCTTTTTGGTTGAATTTCCCATTTGTGAACTCTTTAATTCAATTAATTTCGGTTTTAAATTGCTGAAGTATAAATAATGCGGACCGGATTCGGTTTTGATGGGTGATGATTCGGATTAATATCCGGTCCGGTCCATTTGACAATTTGATGAGAAATAAATTAAAGATACTAACCTACCCCCATGGCGGGAACATGTTATCTGTGGCGCCCCAAAGCGTCTTTTAGTGAAATGACAATTTTGCATAATGAAAATAGTCATTTCCCCAATTTCTATTACCCTTGAAACTTAGCTTCTAGCAATTTGAGCCCATGGCCCAACTTCCTTCCACACAGCAGAGCCACCCGAAGACCCAACGAGGAAGAGCCGCGAGGAAGACCCGCTTCTTAAATCTCATTTCAGTCATTTTATTTTATTATACCGATCTGAAATGGGCCAGGAAAAGGTTAGTAAGTATATTTCATCATTTCAGTTTCGATTTTTTATTTCCTTAATGAATTTCGAATTTTTATGAATTTGATTTCGTTCCCTGTTAATGTGATAAACTCAAGTTTGGCATAAATTATCAAGTTTTGGAACAAAAAAATAGCACTCTTTTGCATTATGTTTGGTAGTTTTTATAATTTGTGCTAGTTATGCAAAGAAAATGCTAAAGGGTATGTGTGCAATTTATTGGATTTTGGTAAAGATTCAATTTTTAGAGTCTTGAATTTAATGGCACATTACCAAAGTTAGGAACAAAAAATAGGAGTTTTTTTAGCATTTTTGTGATAGTTTTGTTATGAAAATGCTAAAGGTGTCGACCCTAATGCGATGGGGGTTGTTCAATTATGTTGTTTCACTAGATTATTTCAATAATTTAGAGTTTTTGTTTTTTGGATTAAGATAAAGGGGGTACGCTTTTCGTTCTTTGAATGAGTTTGATTCGGTGTTGGTACGCCTTAGAAGGCTTCAACAATTTGAAGCTTGAGTTTGGTTTGGCGTTATTTCTAATAAGGTTGAATCATGCTTTTTCCTTTTATGGTCATTTTGCTTTCTTAAGAGGGATATTATGTTTCTGTAGCTAAATTTACAGTTAATTTGTTAGGCTTTGACATACTATTTCGGGAAATGGAGTTTATTAGAGTTTGATTGATATTTGGAATAGTTGAATCCAGTACAGTAATACTCGTTTCTTATTGATCATTCTAGTGTTGTGACCATTTTAGAGATTTTGTGCCCTGTTGATGTGATATAGAAATTTGATAATGATAGTATGTGTAGAAAGTATCAGAGAAATTGACAAGGCCCATTCTTATGATATCATGTTGTAGAAAGTAGCAGAGAAATTGACAAGGCCCATTCTTGATGCTCTTGGCGATGACTATTCAATCTGTTACCAAGGTCAGTTCAATCTCAACACATGGAAATTTAAATCTCTCGTTCAACATCTTTTAATATTATGGGATCATTAGAGTTCTTAAGATCACATTATTCACATACCATATGTTGAGAGGTGCAACTTCAAGCTAATTCTGTGATGCTATGCAGGTACTGCTTTTTTTCCCTTGCAAAGTTGCATGAACCACTCTTGCAGGCCGAACGCCAAAGCATTCAAGCGTGAGCGAGGGTATCAAATGAAATCACCATTCTTATTTAAAACTTGCATTGGTCTTATGGTGTTCTTGTAGGAATATTTAATAACGTTCGTATTATGGCGTTATTGTATTATTTGGGGTTAGAAGTTAAATTTATGTTAGAGTTGTGTTGTTAAACCGAGGCAGAAACTAAACCAAAAACGAGCGAGAACTTGCCGCGATTCTTGAGATATTTTGCACGGACTCCCATGTGTCATTTCATACTTATCAGTGGTTGATAAATCTTTATCATCTTCTTATTGCTCCTATGAGAAGGCGAAACTCCACTCCCGTTTTCTTAAAAAATTTCTTCCATTCTCTTCCTCATCTTGCAAGCTTTGGTCCTAAAATTTCTGGAGAGTTTTCCGAGTCATCCTCTATGTTTTAAAGTAAGAAAGTTCGAATCTTTTGAAGTATTTCTTGAGTTTGAGGATGTTGACTTTTTGGGTAATTGAGTTGACTTTGAGCTTTGATATTTATAATGTTATAGAATCGCCATCTGAGCTTAGATTATCGTATAAGCGGTGATAATAGTCGATTTATGGGGTTGAAAAATGTTGAGAATTTTAGTTGACTTTTGTTGACTTTTTCTAAATGGTTTTAAAGTGATAGAAGTGTACTCTTGGACTTCTATTAGGGTTGTTTCGAGAGTGTAGCTTGTGATTTTAGGCGATTAGAATGTTCGGATAAAATAAGGTTTTTGTAAGTTGAGTAGTTAATAATTGGATTTGAGATTAAATATGGTTAGAAATGTGATTATTAGTTGTTAATATGTCGGAGCGTTAGGGCCGTTGGGAAACTATTAGTGGAATTTCCGATCATTAAAATGGGGAGATTCTGCGAACTTAAGTGGGAATAAGATTATAATGGGCTTTTCCGTTGGATTATTTGGGAGTATAAATATGAGATTAAATATATAAGTAAAATGTGATAATATTTCCTAGTTGTATACTATAAGTAGTAATTATAATTTAAATGTTTGTTTAGGCGTTGATCGTGGGAAAGGTCGTTGTGATTCTTGGCGGAGTTTTATATAGCTATTTGAGGTGAGAGTATCTATTTCACGGTGTTGATTAACTATTTGATTACGGATAATATTGTATGTGTATATATGTGATTTTGTGTTGAATTATATGTTGATTATGCTTTATGGGTTAGTCGTTGGATTGTGTTTACAGTCTCATGAGTCGTATAGGTGCTGTTGAGTCGTATTAGAAGAGTCTATGAGTTGATGTTGTGTGTTGAAATTGTATTGTCCGATATATTGCTTCGTGCCAATTACGATTCGGTGATTTGCTTAGGTACCTACCATTCTGATTCGGTGATATAGCTTATGTCGACGGGCATAAGTTTACTCCCTACTTGAGTTGAGGAGTTGATTATATCTTGTGATTAGTTGTAAATCGGACTTATATTGAGTTGTAGGGTTGTTGAGTTGTGAGTTGTTGAGTTGATAGAAGTTGTTGAGTTGTAGTATTGTTGAGTTGTTGGTGATACTGTGTTGGAGGTTGATTTGTGTTGTTGAGTTGGCTAGTTGTTGAGTTGTGATAGCCGTCGTTGTCGGTTGAAGAGTAAAGATTCATTGGTTGTTACGATGTTATTGCGGTCTTTCTTGAATTATCGTATGTTATTGTTGGCTGCCATCATCTTGAAATGTTACATGGCCAATTTATGAACTTACGTAAAAGATAATGAAATTGCTAATGACTTCATATTAAGATCTTAAGTTGAATAATATTATGTACCACTTATCTATCGTATGCAATATCATTTACTTTGGTACACTATTGTGTGATTGGAGGTTAATTTCATTCTTGGTCATATATTCACTAAGCCCCATGACTTACCACATTCGCTAGGCGGCAATTTCATTGCTAGGTTAGCAATTGGTGTTGTTCCGTCTTGAGCTTAGCAGTGTTTGTCTTTTGTAGAGCTTAGGTGAGCGGCGGGTGGCAGTTGATCCTCACAGTCTCTTTATTTTGTTGGATTGTAGTTGTTGTCTGTATAGTTGTTATTTTGGGATATTTGTTGTTGTAGGTTGACATATTGATACTCTGGAGTTATGTTGTATGTTGGTTGTTGTTATGTGGTTAGGAATACCACGATGGATTCTTTTTCTTAAAAAGTGTTGTTGTCAGTTGTATATTATTTTGTTGAGTTGTTTCAAGACAGGTTTCTTTTAAAATTGAGTCATCCATCGATTGGTGACTCACGGTGTCGAGGGGAGTTTGGAGACGATTAACCTTAAAGGCGTGCGACTGAAGCCTTGTCGTTCTGAGAATATTTGTTACACTATTATCAATTCAGAAGATGCTTCTCTGTTTGTCTTTTGTGTGTAGCGTAATCATGATGCTCAGTTATAGCATCTTCAATTTCCTGTTTGCTATCAGCCAACTTTGTACCATATTTTCGTAAGTATTACTGAATCTTATATTTTTGGTTCATCAGGATAGGGATGGGGAAGCAACAATTATCGCTCTGGAACATATTAAAAAAGGAGAGGAGGTACAACTTCTATCCTTTTCTTATATTCTCTGGTTCTATGTTTTTTCAGAAGTCTCTTGCCCTTGATGTTGGCGCCTCCTCGATCATTATATTTAATGATGCTTTAAATTTTCAGATAACTATCATGTATATAGGCGAGAATTCCGCTTTCGGAGAAGGCAACTATTGCTAGAAAGACTTATGGGTTAGGTATGTAAATGCCCCCAATGTTACGAGGAGGAAGCATAGTGAATTATCTCTTGATTTTACATGAATTTACCTTGGAATGGCTAAATTAGGTTCCCATTATGAAATCTCTGTTCACTTACTGCATGTGACTGATGTTTTATTATATATCAACTGACCTCCAATATTTAATCCCTATAGGTTGATGAAGATGATGATGGTATGATGGAGGCTGCAATTGAAAGGCTGAACTGCTATAGATTTCAAATTTTGGATGGTATATGAAGATATATAGAAAATAAAAAGACATGCTTTGTTGTGATTGCTCGATGATAGAAAGCCAGAGTGAAGATACATACAACTAGCAGTTTAGCAATTATAATAGACAACAACTTTGGTTATTTTTTTATTCGGTTATTGAATTTTCAATAATGTGTTTGACATACTATGAATTATATCTTATTTGATTATTTGAATAAGTTAATTATAAATTTATCAATATATTTTCTCGTTATTTATTTAATCATAATAATAATAATAAATGATAATAATAATAATAATTATAATAATAATAATAATAATAATATAATAATAATAATAATAATAATAATAATAATAATAATAATAATAATAATAATAATAATAATAATAATAATAATAATAATAATAATAGGAAGTGTTATTTAATAATGAACAACATGTTACAAAAGGAGGCAAATATATATGTCGAAAGTGTTCTTAAAGATATTTAAAAATGTTACTAATAATAAAAAGTAATACATATATAATCGAATAGTGTTACTTAAAGAAATTTAGAGATATCGAAAAGTGATACTAATAGTAAAATAGTGTTACTTAAACAAATTTAGACATATTTAAAAATGTTACTAATTGTAAAATAGTGTTGCAACAGTGTTACTAAAAAAATTTGGAGATATCCGAAAGTGTTACTAAGAGTAAAAATGTGTTACTTAACAAATTTTGAAACACTTTAAAAGTGTTACAAAATTTCTCTACAAAGTGATACATAAGATGACTTTATAGAACACGTATTAAAGTGTTACCAGAATTGATCAAAAGTGATACCTAAGTGCATAGAGTACGAGGCGGAAGTATCACTCAAAAGTGTTACCTATAGACTCTGATAACAGTTTAGACCGTTTATGTATCAGCTTTATGGGTGTTATCGAAGCCATTTTCTACTAGTGTGCAGGCAAAACCCTTAATTTTTGTGAGCAACCCGGCTGAGATTGCAATTTCTAAGAAGCTCCGTGTTCTTTTTGTATCCTTCATACAAATGTTTCCTCATTTATTTTAACTTGTTAATAACAACCTTTGTCATGTTCGTAATGCGGGGTTCAAAAATGAATTACTCCGTCATTGGGCTCAAAACACGCTTGGAGATTACCGATAGCACATGATAAGGTAGGCCTTTCTTGTCCATAAACTGCTTTGACGGAGGGATTGCATCAACAAGGCCGAGAAATAGGTAGAGGAGATTTTGAAGGTGGTTGTTGGACCAAGAGAATATTCTTTGGCGGGGAAACTCAATTGGATGCCATATTCTTC
Source organism: Lithospermum erythrorhizon (assembly GCA_019722365.1). Classification (NCBI taxonomy): domain Eukaryota; kingdom Viridiplantae; phylum Streptophyta; class Magnoliopsida; order Boraginales; family Boraginaceae; genus Lithospermum; species Lithospermum erythrorhizon. The sequence goes on from JADFUC010000650.1 coordinate 50,899, forward strand.
AGTCGAACACCATTCTCCATCCAAAAGTGGTGGCTTTTGAACACTAAAGAGGCAGAATAGCCTACCGAGATCTGAGGATTAGGAGATAGACTTGAGTTGAGCGAGGAGTTTGGGTACAAAATAGGTTATTAGAGATGGACTAAGGATATCCTTAGCAAGTGCGGGGAGTACACTAGCGGATGCATCATTTATAATATTGTTTATGAAATCATTGAATTCATATGATCATCTATACGGTGTAGGCCGTGCATTTTGAGATTAACTAAGTCCTTCTACCATTTATTAGTTGCAGTAAGCGGAGAGTTATATATATCATTGTGGGATCTCCACAAGTTTGCAGGGCTTCTATCCTTGAGGATTTGTTTGATGAAGTAGCTCACAGCTGCAAGTAGTCATTTAAGTTCTCGTGGAAAACAATTTTTTGCCTCAAGCCTAGCAGTATTTGTTTCATGCGTTCCATTTTATTTCTTTTTTGGTGTGGCGACCTCAAAAGTATACTTCTCCTCTATTTGGGGAAGGAATCGAGACTAAGCTTTTGTATCAAACCCTGTAACCGACCGGACAATTACCTAGAGCATGCGCTTTCACATCCAAGGATAGAATACTTTTGCTAGTCTCAGCATTCGACTCCTTTACTTGAGAGAGAGACTTATCTTGCTGCATTCCTTTCATTGGTTGTGCCTATTTTGTTCTTCCTAAAAGTCTAATTTGCCATTCGACCCTCGGTCTTCAAGATGGCGTGTTTATGGCAAAGGAAACCAAGTTGGGCTTCATTTAGCTGTTCATCCTTTCCCAATAGTTATAAATGAGTTGTTTTATCATCATAAAATCAAAAACTACTAGTGATACAAAGGCGAATTTTCCATTTCATTATATTGTGTGTGGTTGCATGGGCTTCCTATTTTAATACCCACTATCCGGTTATGCAGGGACTTTAAAGGCCCGTGTATGGTCAAATATAGTGGTGAGGGTGGAGGAAAGTATTTACATCCACGAGAAGAAATTGAAAGGAAATGCATTCGGACTAGGCGTGGTAGCGTGGTCTAGTAACAAGCGCAACCGGAAGAACTTTATTCCTTTAATACCGATACTAAGAAAAGTTCTGAATCTTATGTGTCTTATTTCATAGGCATTAGGTGGGGTTTTCTTCCCAAAAGGTCAGGCCTCATCTTTACTATGGAACCATACAACCCACACCGTTTTGGATAGGTACGAAGGATCTGTGTTGAACAACTTTGGATGACGAGTTTAAGCAATGGTTCTCTTGTGTTAGTACTAGAACTTACAAGCTAGCAACCTTTTTCTACCCATGAGACCAAGTTTCATACTACCAAGGGTTATGATAAGTGGTTGGAGGAATCACATTCAGTGTATATGAAGCTTGATAAATCGCTCTTTGCTTTATGTTTAGAGCAAAATATGAATGGTAATGATAGCAGTCGAGATTCCTTTGAATTTGCCCAAGAAACCTATTCATGGTAGAGGTAAAGAGCTTCGCAATTTTAAGGAAAAGGGTTCTATGCCTTCATCTTCCAATATCGCTCCTCAAATGTCTTCCTTTGGAAAGAGAAATCATTCACTTGATACAGACGGAGTAGACGATATTGATGACCGCAACTTCAAGCACATTCGGACAAAAGAACATGTTGTTGCGGATGACACACCTGTTGAGGGGGATTTACTGCCTACTAATCATACTTTAAATGTTGTTGAGGATGTTCAGGTAGAATTTTCTCTATTTATTTACTTGAGTTTTATATATTTGAGACTTTAACCTCTAATCTCTTTCATTAATTTCAGTTTCATGACTTGGGACATTAAAGGTCTTGTTACGAGGGGATGCACTTTGGCGTGGTGGATCGAGGAAATCGAGATTCAAACTCTTCTCTCAAGAAGCATTTGAAGGGCCTACGCTAAGCCTTATCGGCCCCGTAATCATTTCCTCTATGGCTCCCGAACCATCTATGTTTGAAGGAGTTAGCTTTGTTGAGAATATGGCGTAGGGGATTTTGAAAAGCACTTGGGGAAAGTTATGTAGAAAAGTTTACATCTAAATCTCTTGTGATGTCACGACCATGGAGGATGAAGTTGAACACGCTCTTGATTTATGAAATGTCTTAGTCGAGAGTTTCTATGTTGGAAACAATACAATCATTTTCGGTATGCATTCTTTCATGATTCTCAATTGAACTCAAAAGGAGTTGCACTGAAATCTTGTCTTTGAAGAGTGCTCGTCATGTTGGTTTGAAGAATCTAATTGAGGAGAAGTCAAAACAAACTGAGGCTGCTAGTGAGGACTTGTACTAAGTAGGGATAAATATGCTGGATTTGAAGAACGAGGTAGAAGCCCTTGAAAAGAAGGAATAAGCCATTCGTATCAATCTTGAACAAGATAGGAAGACTTTGGCGACTACTCGGGGCGAAGCTTCAACACTTGAGAAAAGACATTTCTTCTTCACCTACAACAGGCGGAGGAGTTGATGAGTGAGGAGGAGAAAATCGATTTCAACGGATGAATGGACTTGGAGGGCAAGAAGCGGGAATTAGGCATTTTTTAAAATTATTTCTTGATGTTGCTACTCAGTTCATAGTAGGCTTTCTTTTTGTTTAGCACATTGAATGTCGTTTTATTTATCAAACCCGTTTACGTAGGATCAAACCAAGCGTGGATTCAGCGATGGTAAATTTAACTTTGGGGGAGAGGGAGTATCGTACCGGTTTAGATTAGAAATTGTGGAGGTGGAGTATCTGTTGATTTACCATCTCAGACTCGATGGGGCTTTTAAAGTTTAACCACTAATAAGACCAATAGTGGAGTTTAGCACTTTTACTACATGCAATACCTTTGGTAGGATCTAGCAATTTACCATGCGTATGGTGAATTGCGATCTAGCGGTTTAACGCGTCTGATATTATTCTTCGGTTAGCGTAGGCTTGATTTATACTTGTGGGCAGGGAGTTGGGCATTCAACTTATGGATATTATCTTTTCAAGTGGCGTGTTGATTGGTCCCACTCTAACTCCATCTTGATGCGTCTTGTATGATCCATTTGTATACATCTCTTGGATAGCGTCACGGACCATCAGCTTTTGGCTCGAATTTCTTCCCTTTTTTTATGGGTGATGTTAGGTCTTTTGACGAGAGAATACCTTGTCACCAACTTGAAAGAGGCTACCGAACTTTTACGGTTGTAAGACTTGGAATGCGGGATTGATACCACTCTGTCTTTCTAGTCTTCTTTTGATCAAGGGAATCTAACTCTTCCAACATGAGGAATGCATTTTCCTCTTGAGTAAGACCTTCTTGAATAGCTATTCTCAAAGATGGGATTTGACGCTCTAACGGCAAGACAACTTATACACCATAAACCAATGCATAAGGAGTTGACTGTGTATATGTTCTATATCTTGTCCTATACGTCCATGGAACTTCATTCTAAATATTACCGTACCAATCTCTCTTGGATTTACTAACAACCTTCTTCAAAGATATTGCAAAGTTATGTTAAAAGCTTCGGCCTAACTGTTAGCACGAGGTAATATAGTGATGAGTGACACTTCTTGAATTCTCGCTTTTCATATAAGGCCGTAATCAAGCCATTGTCGAATGACTTCTCATTATCGGTTATGATATGTCTGGGTATGCCATAATGATATATAAGGTTCACTCATATGAATTTGGCCACTTCTTCTTTCATCCCAATTTTTAATGGCAACTAGCTGACTGCACGAAGTAATATGTTGCAAGGATGTATGTATGTCCAAGCCAAACTTTTTGGAAGTGGTCTTTCATGTCGAGTCCCGTCGTTGAAAGGCCATGAAGCAACGGTCGGGTGTAGTGGTTCTGGCGGTTGGTGGATGAAATTTGCGTGAAACTGACAAGGTTGACATCTTTTAGCGAATTCCAAGCAATCTTTGACCATAGTTGGCCAATAGTATCCCATCCGTTTGATTTGGAAATGAAGTTTTGCGCCAGATTGATGAGCGCCACATACACCAGTGAGCACTCCTCCATTGATATGTTATTGCCTCTTAACTGCTCGAACATCCAGTAACACACCATCAAATGATCTTCTGAAAAGTGTCTCTTTGTAATAGATAAAAGCGAGGATTGGCTTACATAAGATTAGAGATGCATGATGGTAGGTGCATTGAGCAAGGTTAAACATGTGTCTCGCGCAATGATGAATTTGTTATCTCTAAGTCTATTAGATAAGAAGGGGGTTCGGTTCTTAGGAGAGGGTGGAGGGTTGATTGTACATGGGGGTTGAATGTGATTAGAAGGAAAGCGTGAAACTTTGTATGTTTTACAAGGTAAGTCTGTTTTTACGGTTCGGTTTGTTACGGTGTTAGAGGAAACGGATGGAATAGATAAATTATGAGGCAGTAGTGAGTTGGAGAGTGGCGGCTCGATCGCTTGCGGTGTCAAATGCTACGAGTAGCTTCAAGGATTTCCGTGGAACATCATATGGTAGCTCAAGGATGTCACGATAGCACTACACGTCGAGGGTACATAAAGAGGTATGACAATGTGAAGAAGTCGGCTTATGCTTTCGTTTGCGGAGAAACTTCGAGTTCTCATGTGTCATCTATTCCTTGTATTGAGACTATTCAATGGCAGACTGTCACTGAAGAGGATATTTCGTCGGTTAGAGGGATCGTGATCAAAGAGTGCTCGATTACAACGTCACGGGGAAGAGGTTATATGAATTACGTTTATCATGCTAGTGGGATGAAAGTAAGTATGCTGGTATACACTAGTTTGGTTTCTGATGCAGTTCTTCCACGTAGTATTGATGTGGTTAGTATTTATGGAGACCTCGTTTGAAAATGGAGAGGTTTTACGTAGGGGTGGTTTTGGACTTGCCAAGCCCGATGCAGTGCAGTAATTGCCCGATGACAAGGCAATATGTGAGGGTGGAGGTCAGCTGGCGGCGTTGTCTATCTGTTTTGGGGGCAAAGTTGGCCAGATTGCAAACACCTTTATGTTGCAAACATTCCATACTTTTTTTTCTTTAATTCCTTTGAAAGTTTTTTAATACATACATGGTCAAATGTACTCTAGAAAGAATAAAATAAGATCAAATATACTCTAACATTGACAAATTTGTACTTTTCTATGCGGACACATTTATGAATTTTATGTTGACGGCCGGCGTTAGTCGGCCAGTCGATAACCGGTCGGCCCCCCCCCATCGGCCGACCAACTCTCGACCGTCAACCCGATCAAAAATTGTGAAAGTTTGCGTTTTTACCATATTGGTGTTTGCCGCAAGCTTCAAAATCTCTTACGGGTGTCATCGGAGACATTTGTCCGTCCCGAGTACTTTCCGCTATATCTGTTTCACTATTTGAGCACATCTGGTACAGTGGGTACTTTTGGTGCACTTCTTGGAGGTTCTAATTTTCTGACATCTATGGAAGATTCAAGTCAAGGTGGATATTTGTTGAAATTTTGGTGCTCTGAAGCTTGGAAGAAGTCCTACATCGAAAAATTGGGAGAAAAGTCTCAATACTTGGTCATATAAAAAGGCCTTAGTACTTTTGGTTATTCCTTGTACAAATGATTGGTGATTTTTTTATCTTGGCATTCTGCCAATGATGGGTCAATAGTTTAACAACACCAACTTGAATATAGAAGCTCTAGAGATTAACGATTGGGTTTTGAGTCTATTGTATTGATACAAGATAGATACGATAGTCTTTGTAGGAAGATATCCATTCTTAGGATCTTCAGTGTTATAGTAGGTGTTGTTGTATTCGGTTTAAGAATACTGAGTTGTAATTATATTCACAAGAATAGTGTAGGATGTGACTACATGTGTGCAGGGTGTACTTATACACACATCGAGGGAGATCTGTTTAGCTCGAGTCTATATATATATATATATATATATATATATATATATATATATATATATATATATACTATACTATATATATGTGTGTGTGTGTTTGTGTATCTCTTTCTCTATACGTCTCTCTTTTACATAATTCCTTGTTTTAGAATTTATAAATTGTCTGTTATAGAAAATTCGATTCCGCCATTATGACACGACAAGAGGACCATTCATAACTTACATCTGAGAGGGATAACATGGCATAGAGCCATCGACGTACCCATAAAGATGTTGACCAAGAAAAAATGGTTCAAGTTGGGTTCGCCAATTGCGATTGTTGGTATTGGTAAGTTTGTTAGTGATATAGTGGTGAGCATGGGTAAGCGGTGTAATAGGGGGAGGTGGTGGTGGAGGTGTTTGGTATGGTGTATAGGTTACAACAGGGGATAAAAGATGAGGGAAAGTGGTTGTACAAGCATGTGAATATCTGACATAGTGAGCTCAACTTGTGAAATTTGGTAGTATTCATGGTGGAAGAGGCAATTTACGCAGTGTGGTTGGTAGTGTAGCCAGACATCGTGGGGGAGGAAGGTTACTTGGGACACGGACGGAAAGGAGAAACCCTATGATACCATATTGAATCTGACAACATAATTAGATAACAAAGTCAATTCATCAAAATTGATAATAATTACAAACATCTTGCTTGTACTACAGCGGCCTTAGTAGGTTGTTGTTGTAGAGTGAGACTTAGTAAGATTTGACCTCACATGGATTTTGATTTAAGGCGTGAGCCGATGTTCTATAACTTGTACTACGGCCGGGTTTTAGCCGAGGCTCATTGATGTAGTGATGATCGGTATGAAGGTTAGTGTATCAACCTTGTTGATGACTCTTGATCGATCGGAGACGAGGGGGAGCTTAGCACCGTATTTTGCTGGACTCGGTAATAGGGGTGAATATTGATGTATTTCCCTATATTTGGAACTTGATGAATCAAACACGAGATTTTCAGAAGTGTTCATGCCACGATTTATGAATAATCAGTGTTTTTTAGCTTATTCACCTTGAATATTCGGCGTTCTTGAAATGCGTGTCGATTAAATCGATTTTTTGCTTCAAACTTGAGAATTCTACATTTATTAGCCAGTAGTCTTAATTTCGGCGCCTATCTAGTCTACTGGACATGTTTTCCGACCACCCAGTGGTGTTTTACGTTGAGTAGTTTAAAAAGATTTAACTTAGAGAATTTTTAGAGGTGTCTTACGTATTTTCTCAAATATTTTTGTGTATTTTTTAGGTGAATTGTTGATCATTTTCAAAAATAAGGGAAATTTATTTATGAGCCGGGGCACTGAATCACTGGCTTTAATTGGATTTGGTCCAATTTCGGTGGATCGTGGTCTTACTTGGATTGAATTTTAGGCAACATCGAACCGTCAATTTGAGGAGTACTTTGCCTCCAAGAAAAGAAATGGGTGCTTATTTGAGGTAGGAAGAAGGTTACGGGAACTTTTTCTAGGTCAAACACATTTTCATATTGATCTTGGACCTTTTTGGAGCCTTAATTTTGATCCTCGCCAACCCCAAGGTCTCGTTTCGAACCACAAAAGCGTTTGAAGTTCGATTTTAGCCCCTAGGGCCCGATTTTAAGAATCAATAAAATTGGGATTTTTAGCCTCAAACCATAAATTTAATGAACATTTAATTCGAGACCTATATTTCGAAATCCTGTTCGATGCGAGGGTTTCCGTTAAAATTTAGGGTTCGTCGAGGGCTTCTTACATGTGTCCTTTTTTAATGGCTCGATTTTAATTAATTTGATTAATTCATCTTAACCATTTTAATTATATTTTAATAAATTTTCACTGTGTCCATTTACTTCTGTAGTTAGTTAATTTAAGTGATCAATTATTGTCTAGTTAATTAAGGATACCTAAAAAGGACTTGTATTTTATAGATAGAAATTAATGAGACGATAGACTTATATTTTTACTATATTACTTGACATGACCGGTTCGACCGAACACATATTTTTGCCACAATGACAACGGTAAAGACAAACAAATGGGGCAAAATTTTAAGGCTTTTTGGCCGAAATCCCCCTGAACTATGAGTTAATTTTTTCTGTAATTCGGCCCAGGCTTTTTATCTTGCTAATGCAGGCACCCCACTGACGCACTTTCGGGGAAGGACCACGAACTTTTTATTGTAAAGGCACCCACGACCCACTACCTAATTTTTACTACAATATATAGTGAAATGACTATATTACCCTAAAATACACATTGAAATGACTATGTTATAATACAAAATGACTACATTAAAATCTGGGCTCACGACCTCCATACTTGGCTTCAGCAAAGCAGGTCCTCAGCAACTCTACTCGGCGACCTACAAACCCTGCGAGAACTCCGATCGACTCTTTTCTCTTCCGTTTTCTTTTCAATGAAAGCCACTTCTCCTTCTCACACTCACGCGTCGTCATGTCAAATCCTCACCATACCCATTAAAACCATAAAGATTGAATCTTTTTTCACAAAATCCATAAACCCATTGAAACCAAAAAGTTGGTTCTAGAGCTTCTTTAGTTTGATTCCTAATTTATTTTTGCTTTCGACAAATATCGATTCTTAAAAGCCATCAATAAAAAGGTATTCGTTTCCTAAGAAATGGGTGGAGATATTCTTTGGTGGTTCACGGGGAGTGTAGGGGGAGGCAAGGGGTGGGGGCAAGGGGGGTGGAGATGTATGGATGGGGGTATGGTATATTGAGGAAGAAGGGGTGAGGATTATTTTTAGTCCATATACTTTAATATTGTATGGATAAAATAGTCGTTTAATAGCATGTCGTTTGATGTATATTTTAGAGATAATATAGTAGATTTTTATTATATTGTAGTGAAATTAGATTAAAATGTCGGTGCCTAGATAATAATAAAAAGTTCAAAAGTGCTGCCGGCTCAATGTGATGCAACATGTCATGTCATCGTCGAGATTTGAGAACCTCCGCGATTATGTGACAAAAGATAACGTCCCAACTTGCTTGACCCATTAATAATGGGCAAGTAAACATTGAAACTAATGTAAATATCTAGGCAAGACGTCACCCTATATAATTAGAACTCACCAAACACTCTTAATTAAACAATTAACGTAGCAAACTTAATTCCAACAATTAAAATATTTATAAATTAATTAAAATAAAAGGTACAAAAGTCACGGTTTGCAAAAGAAAAACGTCATGATAACAACACAAGTATGAGATTAATTAACTAAAGACACAATTTAAATCTAGGCACCTGAACTTTCGCATGCAAAACAGAAGTACATAAATTGTTCGATTTTGATTAGACATCTAGGTGTATTTTTTATCACACAGCTTTGAAGCAAGCTTGAAACTTTCAAAGTATAGTACTTGTACTTTTATTAATACAAAAATCAAATTTTAAACGTTTAGTCGAATATCGAAATAAGCAAAATAATCTTCAAAATTCAGTATATCTAGCTCAGCAGCATCAAAATAATTCTAATTGGAACACATTAACCACACAACCCAAAAATGTTTGCTTAACAGTCTTCATCTTATCAGCAACTTGAAAATTCCCAAAATCTTGTTCCCTAATCCATCACTCTTCTAGTACCCCAATCACCCACTTCATAGGAAAAGCTCTCTCCATCTCCCCCAATGTCGAACTTATCCTACCATATGGTGACACATAGTAAGCATTCCAATATACTACAAGAAATCGAGGTTTTCGAAGAAGAAGAAGATTGGTTAGTTAAAAGTTGTACAATTCTTGATTTTTCTTAAAAGGTGATTTTTTTTATAAAGGTGATACTATTTTATTTTTCTTAAAAGGTGATTTTTTTTTTTTTTAGCTTCCTGCCATCAAATAGCTAAATTACAGCCAAATTAATGAAAAAATTCAACAAAAAACAATTTATATTATTATTAAACAAAATTAATTAATCAAATATTTATATTAAAAATAATATAATTATCCTCTTCAATTAGAAAGTAATTTAAAACGTTCTTGATACAAATCTTCCAAACAAACACTAATAAATGAATTAAAATAAACATATTAGTAAATATTTTCGTAATAAAACAAGAATAGAATTATATATCTTTGAATTATAATTTGATGTTGCTACATAACAAAAAGAAAATATAAGTTAGTAAACAATATCGATTAAAAAACAAACACACCTCTTAATATTGCTACATAAAAATAATACATGAAAAGTTAGTGAATAAGATCAGATTAATTTAATAACTTTGAATAAAAACTAACAATGAAAACTAAAAGACATTACCTTAAGACGTAGGAGATGAATACCAAAGAGCAAAAATAAAATATAATGTATAATGTGTGAGTTCTATTTATAGGGGTAGAAAGGATATGTAATTTTTAGATCTGGAATTTTCAACTTATGACATTGTTGTGGCGTCTTTTTAAATAGTAGTAAAATGTATGTGCGTTGCACATTAGTATTTATGTTTCAAATATTTACATTGAGATAATAAATAAAGTGATTGACTATTTATGTAAATTTATAAATTATACTATTGATTTATATTATAATTCATTTTGTTCATAGTTATATGATCCTTCTAATTTTTTAATAATAGAATGGACATTATGTAATTTTATTTATTACTTCTCAATTGATTAGTAGCATAAATTATTCATAGTTCTACTATTCAATTTTATTTTATGTATTCATTTTATCATACTTTAATTGATGGTTGAATCAAATAATATTTGCACAAAATTGAATAATGTCAAGACTTTTTTTATGAAATTACCGATTTTAGCGCCTTAAGCAGTAAAATAGGCCACCACGATAGATATACTTGTTCGAATGTGAAATACCTCAAATAAATTATGCGAAAATCAATGGAATAAAGATAAGCGTCTTTAACTTTTAAAAGCATATCTTTGTCTGATACTTTTTTAATAGAAAGTTAAACCTATTACATATGTGATTAATATTACTTAATATGAAATTTTTTAAAATTTTGGCCTTAAATAACAAGCTTTTTAATATAAAGGTCACTTGGTCGTTGAATAGAAAATGAGGATACTGATTTGTATGTCAAATGTTCATCAATAAAGTGGATTATATACCTATAATATACATATTCATGCATGTATTTTTTAGACCAATATAAAAGTATTATTATGACAATATCCTCTTATTCAGATTACTACGAAGTAATTACTAATCAATATTAAATGTGAAAGATTGATTTTTTTTTAATTTCCTTTCATATATTGAATTCAACTATAATTAATTATTGCATCTATAGTTTATAGATAAATATATTTAACATGTTATATATATATTATAATAATAAAGATTAAATTTTTGAAATAAAATATTCAAATCTATTACTCATAAAAATGCTAAATGATTGTCGTCAAAAGCGATTTAAGTCTTTCAGGAATTGATAAACTTTTATGCTTTCATCCATAAACATAATTTTGATTTCAATAAAATTTAATGTCAATATTAAAAGTACATTGAAAATATTATCATTTGATAATTTTCACCAAAATATTATACAACGAGGAAATAAAAATATTATTTGAATTGAACATTTAATGCATGAAAAATCCAAATTCAAACTTTGACAATCTAGTGCGAGATGGAGGGAATATTAGATATGTAATTTGACGCTTTTTATTTCAATTGTTGAAATGTATCTTCCGTCGTCGATTTATTTGATATGTAACATAAAAATGTTTCTTTTCCTTTTTTACTTGATCATATAGGAATTCATCGTATAGAATTCTATGCAACTTTATCTTGATCTTTTTTAATTTTTATCCCTTAATAAAAGTACTTTTGTTCTCATGATCAATTAAAGTATTTTTTGATAAAGTAACTTTTTATGATATATTAGTAATATTAATCAAATCCTTAATAAAATACTTTTTACCTCCATAATCAAGTAAATTGAGACGGAGGGAGTATAAAATATCACATAATAATTTAGATATATATTCTATAATAGTATTTTTTGGATTAGAAAAATTTTTTAATTTATAATTGAATAATTATCATACAAAAAAATTTAGTATGAGTAGACTAATTCATTGCATTAAAATGGAATTTATTTATTGTTATCATAAAATTGAAAAAATCAAAGGAAGTATTATATCAAACACTTTTATCTATTGGTAAAGATGTTGAATATTTTTTATATAATTGGACGAAGATGTTGATAATGAAGATATGATAATTAGCATACATATGAAAGTGGTAAAATTCTTGCACATATTATAAGAGAGTAGATAACTCCAACTATATTTGAATTGTTATAGAATTTTTAGGCAAAATTTAGGACTTATTAATTATTGAATTATTATAGGAGTCACCCAAAACTTTAGAAACATATTTTTCCATCAATAGAAAATATAATAAGGATAATATAGTAATTCGTAATGTGAAAAAGGGAAGACCATATTTCAGCTGACTTTTTATAAGTAGAAAGGATAATTGCATGGAGCGGAGTTACATGTAGAGCACTATTAGACAATATTTTTTAAATAGGTTGAGTAGGAGACTTCGGAGGAAGTAAACTAAAGAAGCTTACACACTTTCGAATTGCAACATGACCGGTCTAGTTGTATTGTTGGAAATGTTTTTAGAGAATATGTTTTTGATTAGATAGATATGTTTTTAATACACCTCTTAGTTATGATTTAAAACATACACGATAGAAGTGGCTAACCGCCCGGAAAATATAGAGATAGACTATACGTACCAAAATAAGGTTTGGTCATTGTTACACTTACCTAGTTTGAATTTTTATAATATTATTCAAGGCTAGGCTTATGGCAAAAGGTTCAAACCTATTTCCCCGTAGCTACGCTTAAGTCTGTCCGGATAACATTATTCATTGGTGCATTCCATTATTTTTTGAGATTAGCAAATGGATGTAAACACTAGTTTTTCTAAAGTACTATTCTAGTTGGCGATGTGATTATCTCGCAGCCTTCGATTTTACATGTCCTAAAAGATCTAATATTTATGAAAGCTTCAAGGATCCACTTGTGGATATGGCGGCATCTACTGTAGCGACCGCCCGAATTCGGCGCGAGGTGAGAATCCGTATAATCACGAACACGAGTCACCTAGCGATGAGCGATTCGGTTTAAAGAACTACTTCGTTTTATCCAAAAATTTAATTTACAATTAAAATTCTCAAAAAGAAAACAGTTTTTAAAATTTACAATCCATCGGGGTGATCTAACCAACTTGACTCAACGTATCTCAAAAACCCCGATAGTAATGCCGGTACAAGCGAAGTAAGTACTGTATCCTAAATACAAAATAATTACCGACAAAGTAAAATGCGAAAATGAAATAACAATCAAGAACAAAACTCTAGCTTGACCTCTGACTCGGCGCCCGCCTACCCGGCTGGCCCCAAATGAAATGCGCCCAAAGCGAAAAAGAGGGGTGTAATCCAGCGAGAAGCAAGTGAAACTTAACACAGGGGTGAAACTTAAGCCATACGAAACGAGACAGTCAATAAATATAGTAGTCAAATATGAATAAATATGTATATACCCAGGACTACCTAATAAGGTCATACAACAAAATTCCAAAGAAGGTCTCAGGCATAACATGTCAAGATATAATAGAAAGTCTCAATAAGGCACACACAATCACCCAGAATGAAATCAAGAGACTCAACAACGACTATAACTCACAGTCATCAGACATACATCTCTCATGTCTCCCGCAGTGTACCCGACCTCTTTATGCTTGTATGCTTTCCGATCCGTCTACTGCGGCAATGGACGTCGCTAATAAACCTGACTCTTATACCGTATTATAAGGCCAACACCAACAATGCACACAACAAAGCCCAATCATAGAGAATCATACCGCTCTTATGCAGTATAGGCCAAACACACTTATACCCCGTCGTATAAGGCAGCACAACAATGTGCACACAACAAAGTAATCCTGAGATAATCATACCGCTCTTATACGAGTATAGGCCAAACCGCGCTTATACGTAGTATAAGGCGATAAGCATCCGCGTATCACGCAAGGAAGGAGAGTCGCTTTAACCCCTAATCATCCCAGTATAGGGTTATATCCTAATACTCGAGAATCACCTCAAAGTCGGCTCAACCAACACCTCCCAACAACTAACTACTCTCAGAACAATATCTATTGTAGCGGCTAAAACATCGAAATCATAAATCAATGTCCGAAGCGCCCGACAAGGCCACGAGAAAATACAAAAAGTGCCGACAAGGCCACAAAAATGCAAAAGAGAAATTGCCTACAAGGCCATAGAAAATAGAAAAGTGCCGACAAGGCCACCGAACACAAGCGTAAGTTGGGAGTTGGTATTACTTACCTCGAAAGCAAATCTTGATTGCCCACGAGAAATAAAATCACATAATCATATCATGGCTCACACAAATGAAACACACATAATCACACAAAAATGACATGTTTCACACATTTTTAAAAATAAATGCGTAATGTAGAGTGAGATAGTACTCACCTACGCTAGCTACCACAAAATCCTCGCGAAACACAATCCGCGATAGCGCCCATTTCCACGATCGGCCTTTAACAAAACACCCAGAAAGTATAATCAAAACCTACTACTATACTTGCGTTCTAGAAGATACATTACCAACTCTTAGTGGAACGATTGCCCTGCTTGGTCCAAATCGGCCGGATAAGACAACGAGAGAATAACAACCCCGTCGAGGCAGGCTGATCCAGCTAGAATTCTACCTTATCCCTTTAACATTTCAAATCAACATAAGTCATCCTATTTAACCCTCGAGTCCATAATTAACAACCTATACTCCAAAATCTCAATTACAACTCAACTTACAAATCACACTTTCTCGGCTTTAACCCCTCTAATAGATTATAAATCAAAATTCTAACCTTCTGATATTAACTCTGACCAAGGTCCCAAATTAACCCCCTACACATTTAAAGTCTTATAAAAAAAATCAACAATAAAAGTCAACTTAACCTAGAAAAGTCAACCTATCACTAAAATCCTCAAACAACCTCTTAATTCATGAATTACCCACTTATATACATCATAGCACCCATAACAAACTTAGAAACATAATTAAAATTCAATTTATACCAAAAGTCAACAAAGTCAAATATTTAAAACCAACTTAAACTCCAACCGTACCTCGAGTCGTGGGGAAAAGATGATGGAAAGCTTTGGTATTCAACTTGAGGATCTTAATAATCAACAAAGTGATGAAATGGAAGAAAAAAATTTCTTGTTTGGTGCTCAAGGGGGTCTCGGCCGAAACATATCAAGAAGAAGGGAGAAGATCTTTTTTTTCTTGTGTTGTGTTGTTTGTCAAATGGATGAAATTAGAAACTTAGCTCTTAAGTCTTAGAAAGCCACACAGGAGTTTGTGCCCATTTAAGTGAATCGAGTTATCAATCGACTTAATGATAGAACTTATTTCCAATTATCCCCGGCTACTACTATGTAACGACCCGCCCAGTGTTACATACGAGGTGAGAATCATTAGAAATCACGGAAATCGGAGAATTTCACCATATCGATGGATGACTCGGTTAAAAGTAGTACTCATTTCATCAAAATTTGATTACCATTAAAATTCTCAAAAAACCGGTTTTTAAATTTACAATCCATCGGTGATATACAACCAGCTGACTCCATATATATATATACAACATATCCCCGAATAAACGATAATGCCGACAAAGGCTACAAATTTGAAATGGTCACGGTATCCTAAATACAAAATAATTGCCCGTGAGGCTAAAGTTTGAAAATGAAATACAACGATCAAAAAAGCAGGTTGGCAACACATCAAAATGAGGCGTGAGGATCATAGCCACGATGCTCACAGCCACTCGGAACAAACTCAGCCGGCCTCACGGCTCAGCCGCCCTATCGGCCTAGCACAAATGAAATGCCGCCCAAAGCGAAAAGGGGGTGAGCAAGCCATACGGGCAGGCAGGACAAAATATTATAATGGTCAATATGAATAAATGCGTATATCAGGGACTACCTAATAAGGTCATCTGATAAGATTTCAAGAAGGTCTCGGGCATAACGTATTTAAGATATAATAGAAAGTCTCAATAAGTCACCTGATCACCAAAGTAAAATCATAGAGACTCAACAACGACTATAACTCTAGTCATCAAACCTCCTATCTCTCCTTATCCCACTTGAAGTACCAACCTCTAATGTGCATATGCCGATCCGTCTACACAGGGAATGGACCGATTAAACAATAAACACCGGTCTTATACCCCGAGAGTATAAGGCCAAACTTACTTCACTGCTCTACCGTAGTATAAGGCCACACGATAATGCACACATCAAAATGATCACTTAAATTTTCATACGCTCTTATGCCGAGTATAAGGCCAACGCACCTATACCGTAGTATAAGGCCGCACCGACAATGCACACCACGGCAAAGTGATCAAAAAGAGTCATACATTTCTTACATATACCGTAGTATAAGGCCAATAAGCGTCACATATCACGCAAGGAAGGAGAGTCACACTTACCCCTAATCATCCCTAGCTATAGGGTCAAATCCACGATACTCGGTCACCTCAAAGTCACGCATAACTTCAACCAACACCTCTCAATAACCAACTACTACTGCTCCCCAAGCAAATGTCAAGCAGGCTGCGGCGTCTCGCGATCATAAATCAATCACAACGCGGAACAAAGGTCACGCGAAATACCAAAAGTGCCGACAAGGCCACCAATCAATACCGACAAGGCCCACGGAACACAAGAACATAAGTTGGGGTTCAAGCTATTGCCCTCAGGCATGAAATCTTCAGCGCCACAATCTGTCAGCATGTCGTAACATGGCTACAGCACAAATGAATCACACACATAATCATACAACAATTACATGTATACCGTTTCATAATCGCTTTACAATGACATGCATACCATTCTCACATAATCATACCACAATGACATGTTCACACAATTTAAGTACACATAAGTAGCGCCCATTGAGATAAGTACTACTTCTGCTAGGCTACTACAAAACAGCCAGCGAAACACAATCGCAGTAGCGCGCTTTCCACGATCAATGCCTAACAAAACACCCATAAAGTATAATCAAAACCTACTACTATACTTGCGTTCTAGAAGATACACAACCAACTTCTTGAGTGGAGCGATTTCGCCGGTCTAAAATGACGGAGAAAACAACGAAATAATAACCCCTTCGGACACAGCTTGATCGGTTTGCTAGAATTCCACCTTATCACTTTAACATTTCATATTAACTTATAAGTCATTTTAGTTAACCTCGAGTCCACATAATTAACAACCTATACTCCAAAATATCAATTCTGTTTCAGTACACAAATAAACTTTCTCTTCTTTCCCTTTAATCAATTATAATCGAATTCGCCTCATAATAACTACAATAAGGTCCCAAATTAACCCCACACACACATTCAAAGTCTTGTAAAAAAAATCAACAATAAAGTCAACTTAACCTAGAAAAGTCAACGATAAACATCCTCAAACAACCTCTAAATCATGAATTACTTTTCGGCTTCTATATACATCATAGCAACCACATAACAACCTTGAAACATCATAAAATTTGAGTTATGTCAAAGTCAACAAAAAAGTTAAACATTAAAAAATCAGCAAACTCCCAACCCCATTACCTTAAATTTGTAGGGAAAATTGATGGGAAGCTTTAATAATCAACTTAGGGATCTTTAATAAACTTAACAAAGTGATGAAATGGAAGAAAAAAAAATTTGTGTTTGGTGCTCAATGGGGGTCTTGGCGAAGCCTTAGGGAGGGAGGGAGAAAGATTTTTACATTTTTGTGTTATGATGATAAGGATGAGAGATTAGCTTACTTAACACTTAAGTCTTGGAAGTTACACAGGAGTTTGTGCCCAAATCAAGTGAATCGAGTTATCGAAGCAGTAACGATAGAACTTAACTTTCGAATTATCCAGTACACTCTTCTTAAATTATAAATGTAATTCGGCTCGAAATAATTTAATATTATTATGAAATTAACCTTAACGGGTTATTACGATACACCACTCTAATAAAATTTCGACCTCGAAATTTGACAACCCACACAACCAAGAAGAACATATATAATAACACGAGAAATCCAATACTATACAAAATAAAAGCATCTTAACTTCATACACTCGAAAATTTGCGGATAGCAGTTCTCATCTACGTCCTCGCGTTGAGTCAGCCTCCGCCAGCGATTCCTCAGCGAGAACTTTTCACTAAGTTTACTATCTTACTCGCCAAGCGCTTCTCCTTCCGGTCGAATTTTCGCCGGTTTTTCCTCAAAGCGTGAGGTCCTCCTCAAAGCTCCGCGAAGGTGAGCTAAAATATGCGACTTCGTCGAGGATATACTTCCTCAAGCGGGATACATGGAACCGCATTGCCAGATCTATCTAAACTTCGGAGAACGCGCCAACCGGTAAGCCGCAGGCCAACTTTCTCCCGAGGATCTCGAATGGTCAATATAACGAGAACTCAACTTCCACTTTTCCTCCCAAATCGCATCACGCCGCTTCACGGGGGATACCCCTCGAGGGGAACACACGATTAGCCGACCTCGAGCGACAAGTCACACTTTCTGCGATGATGCGCATATTCACTTACGCCTATCTGGCTGTCCTTAGATCTTCTTCGAATCAACACGATCCGCTCAAGCCGAACTCTCGACCAACTTCAGAACCGTAAACTTTTTCTACTCTGCCTCATTCCAACAAAGCTGGAGTGCGGCGCCTCCGTCCATGCAATTCCTCAAAGGTATCTCGATGCTAGCATGGAAGTTGTTGTTGTAAGCAAAGCGTATCTTGGGCAGCTCGTCGTCCCGATTCGAAGGATTCGGAAACATGGCTTAGCGAGGATATCCTCGGCGTCCGTATCTTCTCTGATTTGTCCGTGATGCAGGGGTGAAAATATGTACTCGACTGCACTCTGGTCCCGGTGCCTCCTGCAAACCCTCCCGGAACCTCGAAGTCGATCTAAAGTCGCGGTCGAAATGAGCGACACTGGAGGTTGGTCTGACCTCGCATCGATCCACATAGTCTTCGCTAGTTTCTCGGGCCCATCGCCCATATAATAGGTAGGAAATGAGCCGACCGATAGCTTATCCACGATCACCGAGATCCCCATCATGTCGCCTCAGCGTCTGGAAGCCAAAACCACGAGAAGTCCATGGTGATATTCTCCCGTGTCGCTCGGGAATAGGAAGAGTCTACAACGAGCCAGCCCGGGGATGTCATCAGCTGCGACGCCGCTGTGACAGAGCCAAGCACATTGCCGAGGTGCAGCGATCTCTCTCTCTTGCGTTTCACGGCCGCAGTACTTCAACCTCAAATTACGGTACATGCTTTGTCTTCCGGGTGTCTTATTTATAGGGGAGTACTGAGCCTAAATCAAGAATCTCCTCCTCGGCTCATCCGAATCTGAAATTTTACACAATCTTCCTTCCATCCTCGAGGCTCCGCTTTCGTCAAGCGTGAAATCGGATCGACCCGTTTCTCGCGTCCCCTGCGATAACACAGGTCTCGTCTACGACAACGCGATTCTAAGATTTGGATCACAACCTTTGGTCGAACTCGTATGAACAAGGCATCTCTCCAGGCTACCGACATCAAAATGGAAGCTCTAGGCTGTTTCATCTCTCTCTCTCTGGGTCCTTTGATTTCTCCTTTCTACTTTCAGTAGCATCGGCTACTACGTTTGCCTTTCTGGGTGTGCTGATAGTCAAGTCATAATCACTGATGAACTCCATCCACCTCCTCTACCTCAAATTCAAATCTCTCTACGTCGGGAGATATTTCAAACTCTTATGATCAGTAAAAATCTGGCATTTAACCCCATACAGATAGTGTCTCCACAATTTCAACGCAAAGACTATCGCCCGGCCTTTCGAGATCATGGGTCGGATAGTTCTTCGTGATTTCGGTGTCGGGAAGCATAGACAATCACGCTTCTCATTCTCACATTCGAGCACTTTTGATCACACGATGTGAAGCATCGCTATAAATCATGTAGCCCTCGAGAACCATACGGTATCGCTAACTAGAGGCAGTAGTCAACTTCCCCACTTTTAATATCTGAGCCGGTCCTCACAATAATCATCCCAAATAAAGCGGAACCCACTCTTTGGTCAGCACGGTCAATGGCGTCGCGATGAAGAAAGTCATGATGAATCTCTGTAATAACCGGCTAACCCCAAGAAAACTCCTCACCTCGGTAACACTCGTGGAATGACTGCAATTGTTCATGGCCTCCACGCCCAGGATCAGCACAATACCCTCGCCGAAATAACATGACCAGGGAATTGCACTTTCGCCAACTTGAGAACTCACATTTAGAAAACTTGGCATACAAGCTGGTCTTTGTCTCAGGTCCTCGACCACGATGCGCAATGCCTACCGTGTTCCTCATCCCCTCACAGAATATATCGAGAATATCATCAATGGAGCCACCACAGCTCATCCAGATACTCCCGAAATATCCGGTTCATCAAATCCATAAAGGCCGCCGGTGCATTCGTCAGTCCAAATGGCATCACCATAAACTCATAATGCCCATAACCAGATCAGAAAGCTGATTTCGGAATATCATCCCCTTTGATCCTCAACTGGTGATAACCAGACCGCAAATCAATCTTCGAGAACACCTTGGCATCCATCGGTGATCAAGCAAATGGTCAGTGCGGGCAAGGGGTATCGGTTCTTAATGGTCCAGCTTTATTCCAGCGCATAGTCGATGCAAAGCCTCGTCGAACGCTTCGCTTCTTTTTCACAAGCGAAGGCTGGTCCACCCGCGGAGATACACTTTCGGTCACGATGAATCGCTTTCTCGACAACTCACACATGGCGAGTCCATGATTCACCCCGCAGCTTCGGCTATGGCCATCGATGCGGCGGAGAAATTGGTGTCGTACCGGGGGAGACCAACCTCAATAGCAGATTCGATCTCTCCCTGCGGAGGAAATCGGTAAGAAGTCCTCATGAAAAGGAGGAGCATCCTCGAACTCTCTAACAACCAGCGTCCTCTGTCTGCGCTCTTCTACATTCACCGTCAATCACGTACCCGGGGAACCCACAGCTACGCCGCTGCGTGACCTCCACAGCCTCGAAGTCTTGACACAAAACTGAGAGAAGCGGAGCCTTTCTTATAGCGACCCACCCCAGAGAGTAGAGCGCCACGAGGTTAAAGATCATTAACAGCTTTTGTACGAGTCACCCAATCGATGGATCCTGATAACAAATATGACTTCTTGCGACATTAACAAAAATAAAACTCTCTATTCGTAGAGTGGTGTTCCAGCAACACATCCAACAAAATAGCAGAACAGCGTAATACAAATCAGCTTTTGAATAATACAGCCCCAAGGATATGCAAAGATCCAAAAATACAATATATAGGGAAAGTGTGTGACAACCCGGACCCACCAGTAAAATCTGGCAGCGAGTCTAGAAATATCTGGTCGACGACAAAAGGGAAATGGCCGATGAGGACTTCCTATGCCACCACCTGCTCACCTATGATCTTAGCGCGGCTGACAAAAGATCCTCCCGCCACCTCAACGATCGCTCCTAGAGACTGGCCATAAAAGCAGCCCGTAGAAGGAAGTGACTATTAAGGTGAGTGAATCTGAAATACCACATACTTTACCCGATCACATATGATCATGCCTTATATAGCATATGTATATATATTAACCAAGCTACCAAGTAATAAAAAGCTGTCCACAAATCACATAGAGTCCTGCTTGTACGATATTCGCATAATATTATCTGTGAAGCTTATAACCATCGACAATGCATAATCATTTAAGGGGAAAGCAGTCACCGACACACAAATTCATCAAATAGAAGAATCCACCTCCACAAATAGTAAACAAATGAGGAATCCACCTCCAGAAATAACCAACAAATGAGGAATCTACCTCCACAAATAATACACATATGAGGAATCCACCACCACAAATGTCAGATAGAGTCTCCACACCGTCCCACCCACGGCAGAAGCTACGCCTCGACCAGCCATATCACTAAACCTCCGAATCCACGGGGCTACCCGCTCCAATATGCACTCTGCTTTGAAACCTCCCGGTCGGGGTCACCACCGCTCCGCAAGTAACAAACAAAGCAATCCAAAATACACACCTGATTACTTGTACGCAACATGGCTCAGCCTTGGTACCACAACACCGCGTGGGTATAACCACAATGACACTTGTGATCTCATAATATAAATCATAATCACAACTATCTGATAATATAATCATAATCATCATCACTATCTCATGATATAAATCATAAATCCCAATTATCTCATAATATGAATCATCAAATTACAATGCGTCACACTTAATATCGAAGCATAATCTCAATTATTTCATAATATGAATCATGATCACACAATACACGTGTCAAAATAGTCTCATGACAAAACACATGCAAAATATATAACATAATGAGATTTGTACTCACCTCGAGCCAAAAGCACGGTAATGATAGCTCAGGTATTCCTCGTCTTGAAGTCACAGGCTCAACTCACATTCAAAATTATACATTATAACACATTCCATATGATAACCTCTCTTAACATCTATAAGCCGAGTATTATACCGTCTACTTAATTCAAATTTACATCTCTTAGCAATCACCTATCCTCGTGATTAGTATACACTTCTAACATTCCAACGTAACTACATTCTACTTACGACTTCATAAATCGATATTCGATTCGTCACTTTATTACCCCCAAAAATAACACTTTAATCACATTCAACCAATCCAACAATCAATCGTAACTAATTAAACCGTAAATACAACCTCCAATTGAAACACTAACTACTATACGAACTTTCTAAACTTTCTCAACTTGATAAGCTACCCGATCCATATCCAAATCAAACACTTATTCCCAAAATAACTATATTCAAGTCCCTCACAACCTCCAACTACAATGTAAAGTTAACTTAGAAAAAAAGTCAACAAAAGTCAACAAAAGTCAAACCTCAACATACACACCACTTTCTAACCCCAATAATCACTCAAAATCACCTTAAATCCCATAAAAGCTAAACTTAGATACTTACATTTCTATCACGTAATAAAATCAAGATCTAAAGTCAACACAAAAGTCAAAGTAACAAATAGTCAAGCTATAGTCCAAAAATAGTGAGATTTGAGGATTAAAACTCATACCTTTGATGAACAAGAGATGAAACACGAGATTATGAAGCTAGATTCCACAAGATTTTGCCAAGAGAATGAAAAAAAATTTCAAGGGAATATTGAGGGGAGTAGTTCGGCCCTTGAGAAGAAAAAAAGAGATAGATTTGGTTTTGATCCCAATGGTGATAAGGATATGGCGTAGTGAGTGGTAGGCGGGCACATTTAAGTGGGTTATGTCTCGTTTGAAGTTCACAATTTAAACTTCTGCTTCTCGGTTTAACAACATAATTCAAAAACCTGAGTCAAATTAAATTTCTATTCTCGAGATATATTATCATTGACCACGTATTATCATTATTCGATTTAAAATTTTAACTTTGACGCAAAACATAGCCGGGCAACTAAGTCTCCCGGACAATGACTCTCGCTTCAGATGGCGATCAATTACGGCATGATGTTTTCCCAGCAGAATCCATCCCCAAGATAAGATCGAAATCGAGAAAGCTCAAATGGAAGTAAATCAACGGATAATGGCCAGGCCACATACACTCAAGACGGTCCCCTAAATACAAGTAAACCCACTGACCCGAGCCTCCTATGCGGTGTCGTAATCTCGAAGTGGGATAGGCAAGGGCTTCTGACATATACAAATAAGGCGGAAATAAAACTACGAGAAGCAAAAAGAATGTGTAGTCCCGGAATTCAAACAGCACTCGCCTCAATATCACAGAGGAATAATGTACTGTGTCGCCACTGCAGGGAGTATCTTGTGCCTCACGATGAGTAGCAGCGTAAGATCGGCCTCGACCGGCTCCACTTTGGGCTGCTTACCCGGCCTCTTACAGGGGGTCCTCCGGCTCCGTATCCTCGGCCTACACGGCCGCGAATGAGCACCACAATTCCCATGATAACGCGGCCTACAGCTGAATTGGTCTTTGAAGTACTGGCGCTCTCTCTGAAAGAGGCTGAGGCGATCCTTCGCGGATGTCACAGTTCTTTGGAATCAACTTAACATATGACCACCTCTCCCGGAAATCCACGCTACCTATGCCCAATATGACCTAGCGGTAACAAGCTGATGCTCGGCCCAGGAAGACTGACTCTGGACCCCTCGGATCTCGCGGGCATCCGAGGTGCGGGGAGAAAGGAGCCGTGGAATAACTTTCGGGCGAGCCGGAGCAACGAAGTAACTGCACCCAAGGGCGACTCTCTTGGTCCGTCCTCCTCTAAACTCTAGAGCTAGTAGGCTGCAGGAGAAAGTCTCGGGGCCGACTCCTCCTCGATCGAGGCTCGCCTCTCGGCTCTGTAACTCCATTTCCATCTTTAGGGCTCCGTTCCTCACTGACATGGGCGGTAAAACCATCAATGAGATGCGGTGACGTGCACCTCCCATCAACCCATCACGAATCTAGTGATCCTCTTACGCCTACACGGATAAACATCGGGAAGTAGTCGTACATGTCAGCTGACATTTCTCGTACTCTGGAGACCTCGAACCCTGCGTCAGCAAAATCAACTCTCTCAAAGCCGCCATGTGGGTCTCTAAGCAATAATTCTCCCGGAAGAGCTCAACAAATCGCTCCCGGGGAAGCAGATCTCTCCCACGTCACCATGATCAAAAACGCTCGAGGTTCTCCCGCGATCCGCGAGCACTCGTGAAATGTATAAGTAGCAAACTTCACTCTCATCTCGCCCACAATACCCATCTGCTCAAAGATGGACTTCATGTTCCGAATGAACACAATAGCTGCTCTGGCCGAACCACGCCAGGCCGGATACCTGCTTTAGAAACCGGTCAAACAATTTACTCTGGAATTCGACCTCCTGCTGCTCGACCATCTGGGCATATACACTATCCTCCTCGAGGTCTACCTCGAAATGCCTCCCGGAACCTGTTGGTCCACCCAGCTGTACTCATCGGCTTGACTATACGACCAGTAGCGGCTCTTTCTGAGGTCTACCCGGCACCTCTGCGTTCTACCTCGAAACGCCTCCCACATTCTACACCCCACTTCCCACATTACTCTAGGTGGCATCCTCAACCGATCCTACCTGACAAAAAGAAGGCTTCCGATTTTATTTTTTCAACAACGGCGCACCACTACATAGCATTTCGAGGAAAAAAAACAAGTTGACACACAACCACACGAGATAGCTTAAATGTCAGGAAACCTAAGCTACGATACAGCGTAGCACGACCCGCCCCGGATCGGCCGCCACGAGGTGAGAATCATTATAATCCACGAACACGAGTCACATGCTCGATGGGCCGACTCGGTTTAAGAACTTCTTCGTTTTATCAAAAATATGATATACAATTAAAATTCTCAAAAGCTTGATTTTTAAAATTTACAATCCATCAGGGTGATATCTAACCAACCAACTCCATATATATATACAACATATCTCAAAAGACAGTAATGCCGGCAAGGCTACAACTGAGAGTAAATACCGTATCCTGAATACAAAATAATTGCCGACAAGGCTAAAGTCTGAAAATGAAATACAACAATCAAGAAACGGTTGACAACACAACAAAACGAGACGTGAGGATCCTCGACCACCGATAACTCACGCGTAGCCACTCGAACAAAACTCCGGGGGCGGCCTCACGACTCAAGCGAAAGGAGTGTAAGCCGCGAAGCTTAGTGAAAACTTAACACAGGGGGTGAAACTTAAGTCATACTGGCTTGAGGCAGTCCATAAATATAGTAGTCAAATATGAATAAAAATGTATATACCCAGGACTATCTAATAAGGTCATCTGACAAAATTCAGGTGCCGGTAGCCGAAGATATAATAGAAAGGAAATGCAGTAGGGCACACAATCACACCCGAGAATGAAATCACGGGGAGCTTCAACATAGTATTGTACTTAGATTGTGTCTAAATGTCTCACTAACCCGGAAATTATAAAAAGACACATGTTCGGTATCTGATATATGCTCGAGATGTTGATATATTTAACGGGATTTGTCCGACCTTGATATACAATGTAGATCTTTGGCTTCTCGAGAGAATGAGGTCTCCAATGTGCATATCCGGCGTGGTCGGTTATATTTTTTGATTCATAATTCGAGGTAAAGATAGTTAAAAGGAGTTTAAAGCGACATACGTCTTATGGATATCCTATATTTAGATTTTTGAGACAAATGAATTGTAAAGTAATCATCCGATAATAGTGAGAGTGTTTTTAATTCAATCTACATTGGATTCATTATTATGCCTATGTGAGCTGTTGTTTTAAGCAATTCATTTGCCTAGTTGAGTAAATGAGATTACATAAATAACACGTTTAAACTAAGTAATTTTATATTACTTATTAGTTATAAATGCTAATATCAAGGGTTATGGCCGGTTGCTAAATTATTACCATGATGGATTATAATGATTATTCTAGTCGAATTAATTATGAATCACGATTGATATTATCTGAATCTAGAAGGTCACACGTATGCGGTGACATCGGGTTATTCTAAAGGTTAGAATAACCTTCATGAAAGTTTGATTTAATTAAAGAGTAAGAGTTCAATTCTAATTAGGACTTTGCTTAAAAGAGAGAAATTTCACTCATGATAAGGTTGTGTCATGTGATAGGATCAAAATTGAATTAGTGCCGAGTTCATTAGGAATTATGTCTTAATTATAAAGTCTAAACATAATCAGCCCTTGATGAGCAGGATCGAACTACATAGTTGGAATAGGATTAGAATTCTTATCCAAATACTCTTGTATATAGATGTGATCATGAGATTCATTTTTTAGTTGTTGCATGACAATTAAATTACAAGTTTCATGATATCTTAAAAATACAAACAAAAGAAAGCAATACCCGCCCACTTTGTTCTCGGAAGTGATAGAGGGGTTGAACCTTACTAGAGTTTTTGGCTTTGTGAGGATTTCTTATTTGTTCTTCTTGAATTGTTCTATTCAAGGTTCTAGCAACTTCTAAATCAAGGACTCGATTTCTCACAGTCTTGGATACATTCTAGAGCCGCAATAATTGGGGTGTTTGAATAATTAGGTTTTATATATTGAGAAAGACTTGTTGATAGTTTTCGCTAACATTTACGTAAGAACACTAATCTCTTATATTCAAATTATAACATGTAAAGTGGTCCTGGAACTAATGATTAACATCAATTAAGTTTGTTATTTAGTCATTAAAGCGGAAACCGACCTGCATGCTCGATGATATCTTGCA
This sequence comes from Lithospermum erythrorhizon, assembly GCA_019722365.1. NCBI lineage: Eukaryota > Viridiplantae > Streptophyta > Magnoliopsida > Boraginales > Boraginaceae > Lithospermum > Lithospermum erythrorhizon. The sequence goes on from JADFUC010000650.1 coordinate 78,176, forward strand.
TATTAAATAAACTCAACAGCAACAAATGACACATGAGAATTGAGTTCTTACAACGGGTAATCATAATCTAACTTATCCCCCATAATTAGGTACCTCTTAGAAGGTATCGATAATAAGCTACTCGGGCATCACAGGGCTACCATGTGATGATCAGCTGACTCGTTGGAACGTTGGAAATATTTGCCCTTGAAAGTGATCTAAAGTGCCTCCTCCGGAGCTCACTATTGACTCAATATTTGTCTACTCACATGCTTCAACACCATAACAATACGAACTAGAAAGGTCTTTACCTTATAAAACATACAAAGTTCCACTCTTTTTACCTTTGAAAATCACATTCGAACCACTTGTAGACAATCGATCCTCAGCATTCTCCTTCAAAAATCGAAGATCCACTTGTTTCCAAAAGACTCAAAGATACTTGAGGGTTCTTCATCATGTGAGAACATGTCCCCAACCTCGTGTAATGTGCGATTCTACCTTCGTAGCTTTTTTTAATCCTAAGCAGGCCAATCCCAGCCGCTGCGGACAAACCCATTTTCCATCAGCTTGATGCCACCATCTAATTGCTTATACATCGAGAATGCGTTCCACTCCCTAGGACACATATGAGTATTATTCTCCGAGGAATATAGAACCCACACACTCATTGTAATTTGTGTGAGCATTAGCAACTAAAGTCTTGTCCTCTTTGGAATGCATACCATTGTCGGAACTGACGACGTATCACCATACACCTTCACCTATTTCACCTGCCTCCTCATGGAACATGTCAGACCCAACTCCATTCAGTAGTAGAGCACATCCATAGCCCACGGATCCATTATCGGTCCGTGGAAGAACTTCTTCTCTAATATATCACAACCTTCACTAGTGTTAATAGATAGTGTATCGTAATCGTCCGAACTATGTGTTAATTTCTTACTATGGAGGCTGAACTAATCTCATCTAGAGTCACAAAATCTGAAACTATTTCTCCCGGTGAACTTCTCATATTTAATTTTTCTTACTTTCACCATCCATCTTCTACGTAAATTTGAATCCAAGCTCTAATATCAGTTGTTATAACGGAGGCTTGCAAATTCTAAGACTAGAGAAAACATCTAGCCCGCATAACGGTGCACTAAAGCTGGAGAAAAGCAGAGAATATAGATGACCTAAAGTCACAGCTCTCGAGATGTGTAAAAATCCCACTACACCAAAAGAAAATACTAACTACCTACACTGTTGAGAATAAAATAACAAGACACTATTCTATCTTTGATAAGAATAGAATTAAAGCCTACTCTATCAAATAAAATTAAAGACAAAACTATTCGAGATTAATTTTTTAAAACTATAATTGAAGTAGGCAAAAATACAGGAGTATTTATAGGTCAATTGGGCTTTGAAAGCCTATTTTTGATTGGTTGATTTCGTCTTGGAGAATAGGCCACCTGTAGACGTGGCTGAAGTGGGCGGCTAGCTCGTCCGTTAAGTACCGGACGGCGCCAATGTCCATGTCCGCCGGGGCTGTGGCTTCTTAGTGTGCCAAAGCGGGGCTGGCACCCTAGAGGAGAATTATTGAGGGCTCTTATCGCACTGAATTGGTGTGCCGAGCGGACTTCGAATCTTGCCCAATCCACCGGGCGTCTGATGCAAGCCAGCAGCGCGTCATTCGATCCCCAGCGACAAATGATGATATTTGATGTGAGGAATGAATGAAAGTAGTGGTTCATTATTTATAGGAGGAGAAAAAAAACATACGATTTTGTGAACTAGATGTCCACGATCGATCAAGCGGAAGTCGCTAATAACTATCTTATACAATGGTCAATTTATAAACCAAACTGAGATTGCCGAAGTTGGCGAGGCGCCGCTAATAAAATGGGGAGTGAATCAACTTAAAGGTTGTGTACCGGGCGTCGGAGTTTTACGTTAACGAACCACTAACGAACTTGTGCTGAACGCGATTCGAACCGTCCATCGAATCCGTAACAAACGTGTGTCGAGACGAACCTTTTGGCTAAAATCTAGAGCCCATCCTCATTAGTAAGTGGGCCAACTTGAGCGTCGTATGCCTAAGCGTGGGGCAGAACCGAAATGGACTAACGAGTGGATAACGAGCGGGCCAGCTGACCGACTTCGCGCTTTCTTGCGTCTAGCACTGGAACTTCCTTAATTTGTTTAGGCGCCTAGTAGCATTAATTGGGCTTCCGGAAGCTTCTCGTTTTCTTTCCTTGATTAAAGGCTAGCATTAATACTTCCAGAATGTTCTCCATTTCATTCCTTAATTGAAGGTTTATTAATTAATGATTTCAGATGGTTCCTGAAGGTTCTTGACTCTTTCGGAAAGATCTCGAACCTTCTTGATTTAAGGCATAATTCAAATAATTATGATTGTTGCATTTTGTCCAAGTATAATTTGGTGCACTTAAACTCGAAACAACGATTATGTCAAATATATTCCTAGTTGAATGTTGTCCTCTCTCTAATCTCCATTACACTTTAGTTCCTCCAATCATGCTAAAGGGTTTTTTTCATGGATTATGTCCCTTTACTAAAGTTGCATGTTTGATAGTTGATACCAAACGTCCCAAGGTCCTTGATACCAAACATCCTAAGGTCCCCATGAATAAAAAGGTAGACACATTTCTTTCACCAACAGACCACCAACTAATGAAATTAATATCTCTGGGCAGAGACAGATTCATATGTGCTCTAGCAGCATCTTGACAATGCACAGTTTCTAAATATTTATGTTTTGAACATTTTGTAAATATGTTGATGACATTATCATCAAATATTCCATTAATTCCCGAAATAAGAAAGAATGAGAAAGCCAGAATGTCATTTGAACATACTAACTTTTATTGATAAATTCAAGATTTAACTTAGTTTTATTGTTAACTAATTAATGTTTTATGGGACTATTAGCGCACTAGCAATATGTTATATGCTGAATTTCATTTAAACACACGCATTCTTGTTAAGTTTAAATTTCCTTTTAGGTCCCCGCTTACTTTTCCCAACAATATCATTACTATCACTTTTCCTTTATCATAATTTCACATTCCAAACCAAAACAATCCAGCCAAACTACAATCATTTTATATATACCTAGTACTAAGCCTCAACAAAAATGTCAAAGCCCTGAATCCTGCATCTTTTACAACACTTAGAAATGGCAGAGAGTGAGACTGCAACCGAAGCACTGATGACAGAGACCATCCAACCGAGAGTGGAGATCGATACTTCACCGCCTTTTGAGTCAGTGAAAGAAGCAGTGAGTCTTTTTAGCCGAGGCCGCGCTTGGATCCCCAGTCACATGCTTCCTCCAGAAGTCGACCATGTAAGTTGGAAAATGTTCAATTTCCATCCTGTTGAACAGAAGCAAACTTCTTGATTAAGTGTTTCTTTATTAAATTTGTTGTTCAAACACATATATGTTCCCTCATGAGAAGGCATTTAGCTCATCTTATTTTTTGTTTCATATTAACAGAAGTATCATAAGAACATCTCCAAGTCTATAGTTATTTAGAGTTTGAAGGATGGTTATTAAAAGTTCATAAATCAGTTTATGTTACTTCATTGACTTTTGTAACCCATCATGCATGTTTTTTGTTACTATTTATTTGTAGACATACAAACCGTAATATATAATCTATTACAAAAATCGACATAGTAACTAAGAACATTGTTTGAGACCCATTAAACTTAAGAACCTATGCCATTGACATTTTTTCCAGCAAGAATATTAACCGAAGACCAATAAATTAATGATAATCATTGAAAGTTCTACCATAACTGCAATGTATATTACCTCAATAAATCTACCAATCATGAATTCACAAATTGAATTGTTCACAGCTGAACAAAGACATATTTGATGTGAATAAAATGGAGGAGCACACAGCACAATTGGAGAGGGTTCTGATCAACAGAGAGCGTGAAACGCTCGATGTCTTAAAGGAATTAGAAGAAACAAAACATTTAGTAGAAGTTATGAAACTAAATCTTGCTCATGGAGATCTCCTCAGGGCTTCCCCTAATGTAAAGCCAGAAAGTGAACTGTCTGCACCAAACATAGTTTTAACAGATTTGGACCATGCCAGAGTTAGCCTCCACAAGACTTGGATAGATCTTGCTGTAATTAGAGCTTCAGCAGAATCTCTTAATAAGAAGATGAAAATAGAGGCAGGTCTACTTCAAACCAACAATGGAAACAAGATTCCTGAGAATTTAGGTTTATTTTCGTTCGAGGAGGATCAAAATTTATCCAGAGAAATGCCTCAAATATGCCACTCCGAGAAAGTAATTGACAGTGGCATTGGAAAAGCAAGACTAGTTCAACATTCACAATTCAATTTCGAGACTGAGCAGTTCAAGAAAATGGTGGAAGCTTCAAGATACGAGACCATGAAGGCAATGTCGGAGATTGAAAGAACAAAAGTGTGTATAAGAATGGCTGAGTTGAGGTTAGATGCTGCAAGAAAGATTGAGGAAGCAGCTAAAGCGGTTGAAGCTATTGCTTTGGCAGAGAGACAGTTGAAGAGTGAAGTGTTATCGCCAAATCACCTGCAGCAACAGGACGTAACTCTTTCCTTTGAAGAGTATAATGCTCTTATACTGAAAGCCAAACAAGCAGAACTAATGTTCAACACAGACTATGTTTCTGGAAATAGCAGTCACAAAACCAAAAGAGCTACACAATTCTCTGAAGCAGGTTTCAGGAAAAGGGAGCAAAAGACAACTTTCAAAAGAAACTCCCTAGAAGCTTTTTTTGGAAATGATGGTATCTTTAGAAGAGAAGATCTTGAGGGATCAACTTATAACAATTTGCAAGATTCGAGGTTCAGTTCGGCTACGCCCAAGTTTCAAAATATGCATCAATCTGTTGGGCAGAAAGATTCATGCTTGTTAAATGGTACTGAATCTGGTACAGTTGAAGAGAAAACAGTTCCGGTATGTCACTCGACGATTTCGTTCGGAGATATACTTAGGAGGAAGCTAATCCTCCAAGACGACTTCATGTTGAGAAACCATGCTGAATACCAAGATGAAAGACAACAAGTGTCTCAAAGCGAAATCATTCGCAAACAAAGTGGCCTAATATTTCATCATACAAAATCCACTACGGATAAGAGGAAAGACAAACACTACTTTGAACAAAAAAAGAAGTTTGGTTTTATCCATGTGGTCCTTCCTAAACATAGGAAGAAGACACAATCATGAACCTGAAATAACATGTTCTTAGCGAGAATAGATCTTATGTTACACTTTGAATAACATTCTATGTTACAATTATTGGTTAAGATCATGACACATGTTATGTTTTCTATTTTTAAATTAACTTTTAAACCAAACAATACCGCTTTAGTTGTTTATGTGTCAAACTGTGGGAAGTAGATACAAATTTGACTGTTTGTTGATCACGACACATGTGTATTTTTCTTTCAAGCTTTGGAGTAAGATGCCTATCTTAACTGGGATGAGTCCTAGCTATTTGTTTGGGGTTATATCGCATTATATGTTGTTTGTACAATCTGGGGTAAACTTTGATGAATAAAGACGGATCGCATCCAATGTTTGTGTGAATGAATGAGAACAACAATAACAGTATGCATCCTCTAGAATAAGTTGTCATCCTCCACCATTCAATTATTTTCATTAATCAAAGTAAAGAAAAATGAAAAAATATTAACTAAATAAAAGTCACTAAAATAAAATAAGCAATAAAATATTAATGCTATGTTTGGATCGGGATGAATCAAGGGTAAATATTTAAAATTATCCTAGATGAATAGAATCGAGTGAGCAGGAGAGAGAGATTAAATTAAATTGTTGTTTTGATATAATAATTTTGAAAAGGAAGAATATACAAAATTGTGTTATATTTGTCGTTACTCGAATTAACTCCCAATTTGAGGGGTAATGATTTTAGGAGGAATGAAGGATAATGAGTAATAATAAATTCTCCTACAAAAACATCTATTCACATCTTGATCATCAGTTTTTATACGGTTGCAATCAGAGGTGTATTATGACAGTTATTCTGTTAGCTGATCTGCAATCATCATATATATTCACATCTTTATCATCACAATTCACAACTCTACTATGCCTCCATTTTCTTCTTCCCTCTGTTTCTCTATCTCTTGAAACATCTTCAAGAAGATACAAGAATTCACTCCATCTTCTTCCTCTCAATTCAATTATGTGATATCAAACCAATTGAGTTTCAATATTAGCCACACCATCTATCTCTTCATTGCAACTAGTTCTGCATTTTTTGTTGTGTGATTATTCATAGATTTCAACTCTGACATCTGTGCCAAGAAACTGTATGCCAACATGGGGGATGATAATGCTGCAATTCCACCTCCCTCACCACCACCAAGGGACTTAAAATTAGATTTAGAAATGATGTACAACTTCAAAGCTGCCAATTGCCCACCAATTTTCCTGTATGTGTCACCTCACCATCCTGACCATTGCCCCTACATTCACCCTGGGACTACATACCGCCGGAATGTTCAGGTGTGCGATTACTCGCCCGAGATATGCCCATCAATTCCAAAATGTGATGCCAGAGATCACTGCAAATTCGCTCACAACATCTATGAGCATTGCCTCCATCCCAGCAAGTTTCGAAATACTCGTTGCTGTCGTGGTCTTGCTTGTAGGACATATCCATGCCTATTTCCACACAATCAAAACGAACTGTTTTTCAAAACTAACAACTATGCATATGAATCCCCTCCACGCACCTACCGATCTGCGTCGCCTCGAGCTGTGAAGGAACTTCCACCATATCCATTACTGAATGAAATGGAACGACTTCGACCAGTCCCCTTTCAGCCACAAGAAAGCCTAATAGGATCAAAGAGGAAGCGCCAAGGGGATGATGAAGCAGAGACTTCATCAAAGCAGAGACGACTATGAAAACTTGCATGGAAAATGGGTGATCTTGAATCTTTATTGTCATGTCTTCTTGGGTTTTCTTCAAAAATGTTCAAATTTATTTCTTTGATCAAATAGTATGGTTTTTTTTCAGGATGAAGTCTATTTAGATAGAATGGTCAATTAGTGGAATGATTTGAACATTGTTATTTTAGTTTGTCCTTTTTTACCTATGAAAGTTTGGATGTAATTCGGTTCTTGATTAAATAAAATTCAAATATGCCATCATTCTGGAAAGTCATACATATTACTCAAATATAGTTGTTTAGTGATAAACGAGTGTAATTTCATCAATATAAAAACATATTTGCTCAAATCCTAATGTTAGAAAGCCAAGGGTCAGAAATATCTTGTAATATCCCATAAATTACTTAAGTTTTGCGTTTCTATTTGTAATCGACAACTATTTCTTATCCATGTTGAATTGTCACAAAGTTTAATTAAATTGAGTATTTCATGATAGTTTTTGTCATAAACGAATGATATTTATTTATTTATATAAAAGGTTCATTCACTTTCTTATTAGGCAACTGTGCTCTGTTGTTTGCACTAATCATATTCACTTATTGGTTGGCATTGTTTATTGGATTTGCAAGATCATGAGTAAAGTGGCTTTTATGTGTTTGCATGCTTGGTTTGAGGTGATAGTATCGTTAGGGCAATTCTTTGGACAGATCATTCATACCAAACGAAAACAGGGGACCAAATACATTCCACTAATACTGTCATTTGAACTAGTCAAATTCAAACATTGATCATGCTCGACTTAGCTTACCGAATACTCAAGTTTTGATCTGCTCGATTAAGTTCAAATTTCAAAAATAGGGTTCCAATGCAATCCAAATTTTTTTATGAAGAAAAACTCGATCCGAATTATACACAATGTCGAGTAGTCGAGGCCGGCACTGGCTTCGACTCAAATGATACCGTAATTGTATCAATTTTTTTGTTATTAATTACCTTTTAGTTACATCATGAAAATTATAAGAAAATAGTATATCCACCACATAAAAATAGCTACTTGTTATGAAAATCGGATATTGTATAGCTGAAACTACTATACTATGTTACTACTATTTATTATTACCAATCAATATTACTACTAGATGAAATATAGAGAAGAAAACAAATGTGTATAAATTACTTCTTGATTTACATATAGGAATGGGAGTATTTATACTACCAAATTACCTAGACAAACACTATAATATTTCCCACTAACCTAAGATATTTCAACATTATAGCCATTCTAAAGTCAAGCCCTACTACTTTAATTATTTGTACATTTCGTAACACACCTCCTTTGAAATATCTTTCATTGTTTACTTGGGAGCATATGTTGCCTCGTTAGAAACCTTATAAGGAAAAATCCAGTGGAATAAAACCCTCATAAGGAAAAGATTACAACGATATGCTCCATCTCAATGAAACATAGATAGTTCTTCAAAAATCTCGAAGGCGCCGCATTCCGATACTCTAAATGTGCTTCTTGAAAGCCCGTGTAGGGAAGTAGCTTTGTGAAAGTACTACATTATCACATGAACGAATATACTGAATATCTACCTCTTTGTTTATTTCAAGTTCTTGAGTGAATGAAAAGAACTTTGGATGGATGTGTTTGGTTCTATCACTTTTGATGTAACCTTCCTTCATTTAAGTACACATGCGGCATTATTTGTGTACAATATTGTTGGACCCTTTTTAGTTGAAAGGACGAACGTTTCTTATATATGTTGTGTCAGTGATCTCAGCCATCTACACTCTTTACTTGCTTCATGAAGGGGAATAACTTCAGAATGATTTGAAGAAGTAATTCACAGTGTGCATACGGGAACTGAAAGATGTTGCTGATATCATATATGTAAACACATATCCTGTTTGTGATTTAGCATTATGTGGATCTGACAAATATCTGCATTTGCATAACCAAGGAAAACTGATTTTCTATTGTTAGAATAAAACAAACCAAGATCAGACGTACCTCGGAGATATCGAAATATATGTTTTATTCTTTTTCAATATCTCTTTGTAGGACATGAACTAAATCTTGCTAGCAAATTTATTACAAAGGCTATATTAGGCCTTGTACAATTAGCAAGGTACATTAGTGCTCCAGTGGCACTGAGGTAGGGCACTTCAGAGCCAAGATCCTCTTCATTATCTTCCTTAGGTCGAAATGGATCCTTTTCAACATTAAGTGTTCTGCCCATCATTTGAGTACTTAGAGGATTTGTCTTATCCGTGTTAAACTTTTTCAATACCCATACATGTAATTTGATTGTGTTAGAATTTAGAATGAATTTCATTTGTGATAAACACCAAATTCGTATATCCGCGGATCCTCAAAATGATATAAATTAATCTAAAATACATAATTAACAATTATGAATACAAGAATTCTTCTGAGAGATACCGGCGGAAGTCATCTCCAAATCTTTCCGCGAAGCCTCCTTTGAATTCCATCGTTGAGCACTTCAAATGTAGTGCCTGTGGTTGAGGTCAGTCCCACACCGGGGAGAGAGGTTGAGATCCTACATTTTGTGTTTGCTAAAACATGGATTGATTGGATGAAAATCAAAAATAAAACTCTAAGGTTTCATTTTCATTTCCGGCCAAAAAGAAATGGAGGCCAACCCGCTGATTTTCAAATCATTAGGTTTTTCGACTGGTAATCATTAGGTTAAATATAATATTATTATTTAACCTAAAGCCCTGACCGAAGATAGTTAATGAGCATTTCGTTTAATTCAATTAAACGTTAAAAATAAAATCAAACACTAACAAGTTGTTAATAGTAACTAACAAGTTACTAACAAGCTCAACTAACTATGCGTCCCAATTCAATTGACTAATTAATTAATTCGGGTTCATGTTATATTTTCACGTGCTCAGCGTAAAATTTCCAATTGAAATATTAGATTGATTACAATCAACTCTCAATTTAACAAATGTAGTGTAACACGACCGCCCGGAGTCGAGCATGCGAGGTGAGAGTCGTGAAATCGAACACCCGAGTCACCAAACCGATGGGCGACTCCGTTTAAATACAATTCGTTTCATCCAAAAAATGTGATTACAATTAAGTTTCCCCGAAATCAAAAGCAGTTTCAAGAATTTGCCAATCGTCGGTGATATCGGCGACTTGACCCATAAATAACATACACAACATAATCCAAAAAGAAAAGTAATGCCGGCAAGGCTACAACGGAGATGATACGTCTTGTATCCTAAATACAAAATGACTACCGACAGGCAAAAGATTTCAAAAGGGAATCTGACAATGGCTTGGTTAATGTGCATCAAAATGAGGCGTGAGGATCCTCGGCCACCCGTGCTCACCTAGCCACACGGAACACACACTCCAAACGACCTCTTGGCTGGCCCAGCCACTGTCAGCTTTGGCACAAATGAAAATGCAGCCCATAGCGAAAAGGGTGTAAACGCTGAGGCTTAGTGAAACTTAACACGGGGGTGAACTTGCCATGCGGAGCGAGATAGTCATAATTTAATAACCAAATATGAATAATATACATATATCGAGGGACTATCTAATCGAGGTCATACAACATAATTCATGAGAAATCTTAAATATAATGCAGGATATAGCCAGAAGGTTCGGCAAGCACACAATTCGAGAAAGAAATCGATAAGACTCGACAAGCGACTAAAACTCTAGTCATCAAACCTCATCTCTCGCCAGCTGCAGTGCCATCCTCTAATGCGCATATACTCAATCCGTCTACTGAGGAATGGACTAATCAATAATCACCCAGCTTATACCGCGGTATAAGGCCAAAACCGCGCTTATACACAAAGTATAAGGCACGCCGCACTTATACACAAAGTATAAGACACACGCCTTGTATTATCTTAGTAGTATGAGACCCGCATCCCGACAATGCACCGCAGTAAAAGTGATCCGCAGACTCATACCGCTTGGCTATACCGTAGTATAGGGGCCAAACCGCCTGTTATACCGTAGTATAGGGCCACACCGACTTGATACTGACAAGCGATCAAAAGCAGTCATACCGCCACGCGCTATACCGTAGTATAGGGGCCCACCGACAATGCACACGGCAAAAGCGTCAAAAGCAGGGAATCATACCGCCACGCTATACCGTAGTATAGGGCCAAACCGCCGCGCTATACCGTAGTATAGGGCCAGCCAGGTATCACGTATCACGCAAGGAAGGGAGAATCACCTAATCCCAGTAATCCCAACTATAGAATTAAGCACACGATACTGAGGCCTCGAAACTCATGCATAACCCGGCAACTTCTCTACTCCCAAAGCGATGTCTGACACCGGCCAAAACATCCCTGTCGTAAAGTCAAACACAATCGCCAACAAGGCCACACAAATCATGAAGTAAGGCGAATACGAGAAATCATAAGTGCCCGTGAGGCCACGGAAACACAATCACATAATACAACAATTACATGTATCGTTCTCTTAATCTGTAACGCGATAACATTCATGTCTGAAATCAGGTAGTAAAGTAGCACCGTGAATAAGTACTCTGTAGCTACGCCTTCAGCGAAGGGCAATCAAAGATAGCGCCGCTGCGATCGCCTGCTGAGAAAGTATAATCAAGACCTACTACTATATACCGGCGTTCTAGAAGATACATAACCAACTCTCGGGGAAACTATCTACAATGGTATAACTTGACGGATAAACTGTCAATTACAATCCCATCGGACACAACCCAATCGATCGCTAAATTCCATCTTATCGCTTTCTCCATTACAACTCGCTTATAAAGTCATTCCTAGTGTCATCAATTCCATATTAACAAATCTATACTCGAAATATCAATTATATTCAAACTTGAAATTTCCACTTTTTCATATAACACCCTTTTAATAAATTTTAAATCGCCAATTTAACATCGCAACAACTATAATAAGGTCCCAAATATAACTACTCCTAAAATTTAAAGTCTTAAAATATCCACATAAAAAGTCAGCTTGAAAACCTAAAAAGAAAAAGTCAACTCGACATAAAATTCTCAACGATCTCTAAATCACAATTAAATCACTCAAATCACGTCCTGAGAGCCCATAACCAACTAAGATTTATCATAAAATTCAATTATGAAAAAGTCAACTAAAAAGTCAACTATGTCAAAACCCAAGAAATATCTCAGAAAGACTTGAAATTTCTTCCATAACTAGAAGGCTTAATGATAAGGAGAAACGATATTCTACAACCCGATCTTGAGAGTTTGGCGACAATCGAAGAGAAATGGAAAATGAAATTTTTTAAGGGGAGGGGTGAATATTTCGGCCAAAAATGGAACAAGATGAAGATGATGACTTGGTTTTATGATGTGGAGAAGATAAGCTTACCAAAGATATTTTTAAAAAAAATCGAGGAGTCCGTTCGGTTTCGGTTAATTCTCCGCTTATCGTACTTAAAATCTCGAACCCGATTCAAAAGATAAAATTCTTCCATAGCGAAACACTACTAAATTATAAATGAAATTCGGCTCAAAAGTTTTCTTACGAAATAATATTATCGTCGAGAAAAGTTATACTATTCCGGGTCCCTTGAGCCGAAAATTTAAAAAATTTTTTTTTTTTTTAAGTAACGGGTTATTACAATCTACCCACCTAATAAAATTTCGACCTCGAAATTTAACCCAACCCAACAACCCGAACATATAATAACTTAAAAACAAATACCCATTATCAAAAACAACAACTTCATCTACTCGAAAAACTGCTTGAATTAGCAGTTCCGCATCTAAGTCTCATCTAGCCTCTTCTACTGATTCCTCACGGGACTTTTCGCTTTCAAAACCCTTTGTCTTGCTCCTCAAAACCTTCTGCTGCCGGTCCAAATCACCACCGGTCTTTCCTCAATGTGGGTCCTCACCGAAGCTCCACCGGTGAAACTAAGAATATCACGACTTCGTCGGGGATATACTTCTCAAGCGAGGACACATGGAACACATTATGAATCCTATCTAAGCTTCGAGGAGGCAACGTAACCCGATAAACCCGCGAGCCAACTTCTCCAAGGATCTCAAATGGTCCAATATAAACGAGGACTCGACTTCCACTTTCCTCCCAGGCCGCATCGCTCCGCTTCCACGGGAATACTCGAGGAGCCACGGTCGCCGACCTCAAGCGACAAGTCTACTGCGATGATGCATATTTCTTACACTTTATCCTGGCTGTCCTCGAGATCTTCTTGAATGTCGATCCGCTCTGAGAACTCTCGACCAACTCGAGAACCGTAAACTTTCCCTCTCTACCTCGTTTCCAACAAAGCTGGAGTGCGACACCTCCGCCCCTCTGGCGCCTCAAAAGGTGCCATCTGATACTAGCATGGAAGCTGTTGTTGTAAGGCGAGAACTCTATCTTAAGGTAACTTCGTCGTCCCGATTCCCGGAGAAGTTGAGAACGAAGCCAGACATAATACTCCCAATGTCCGTATGCGTCCTCGGATTGCCCGTCCGATGCGGGGATGAAAAAGATGTACTCAACTCGCTCTAGTCCCGGTGCCTCACGGAAACCCCTCGAGAACCTCGAAGTGAATCTGGCGTCCGCGATTAAAATGATGGGCTCTTTGGAACCCGTGCAATCTCTGTCGATCCATAAATTTCGCTAAGTCTCTCGGGGCCCGTCATAGATCGATGGGTAGAAAATGAGCCGGCCGATAGCCTATCACTTATTCGCCCAAATCCCATCATGTCGCCTCAGCGTCTTCGGAAGCGAAACCGCGAAGTCCATGGTGATATTCTCCCATGTCACTCGGGAATAGGAAAATTACGCAATAAACCCGCGAGGATGTCTATACTCGGCCTTCACTGTGACAAACCAAGCACTTTACTTTTAAACTCTGCGATCTCTCTCTTTCTGGCCACCAATACGTCCAGCCTCGAATCCGTACATGCTGTACTACCCGGTGGCCTGCTTGTAGGGAGTATTATGGGCCTCATCAAGAATCTCCCTTCTCGGCTCATCGAATCTGGTATACACAATACGCCATTCATCTTCAAGGCTCCACTTGTCATCAAGCTGTGAAATCGATCGACTCCATTCTCGTCCTACTTGATAACCTGCGTCTGCAAATCCTGGCTGGCTACTTGATGCTATGATTCGATCCACAAGCAGTCGAACTCTCATATGGTAGAAAATCTCCCCATCGCTACCCGACATCGGGAATCAACTCAATTTGTTTCGTCTCTCTCTCTGGGTCCTTTGATTTTCACTTCACTAGTAGTGACTACTCGTTTACGCTTCCACCCAGGTGGTACTCGATAGTCAAGTCATAATCACTAATGAACTCCATCCACCTCCCTGCGCCTCAAATTCAAAAAATCTCTGCGTCGGAGAGGAATATTTGATTTCTTATGGTCGATAAATGCGGCGCCCAACACGTAAAGATAATGTCTCCATAATTTTAGCCAAAAGACTATGGCCATTGGCTGAATCATGTGTCGGATAATTCTTCTCGTGATTTCTCAAGCCCCGTAGAGAAAGGCGTGGGCAATACTTCCCGTTACGCATCGAGGAGACACACCCCGATCACGATGCGGAAGCATCGCTATAAATCCACGTGGCCCTCGAGGAGCAGGGCAGTGTGCCCGGCCTTAGAGTCAGCTTCCCACTTTAATACCACAGGCGGTCCACCATGATCATCATCCCATATAGCCAGGAACCCCTTTCTGGTCAGCACAGTCCAATGGCGTCGCGATCAAAGAAAGTCTTAATTCGAATCTACGTAATAACGGTAACCCCAAAGAAGCTCTCTCGGTGCCAATTTGGTGGGGCCCGATGTTCACGGCTCCCTTGGATCAGCACAAATACCTCGCCGGAAATAGCTGCGAGGGGTGCATACGCCAGCAAAACTCACATTTGGAAAACTTGGCATACAGCGCAGTCTTGTCTCAGGTCCCAAAACAATCCATAAATGCCTACCATTGTTCCTCCTCCCCTACGGAATATATCAAAATATCATCAATGAAGACCGCCTAAACTACGTCAAATACTCTCGAAATACCATTCATCAAATCCATAAAGGCCGCCCGGTGCATTTTGTCAATCAAATGGCATCACTATAAACTCATAATGTCCATAACGAGATCGAGCGAGATTTCGGAATATCCTCCCTTTGATCCTCAAAGCGTGTTGATAACCGGACCCATGAAATCAATCGAGAACACGCCTTGGCATCCGCTTATTTGATCAAACAAATGCGTCAGTGCGGGAAATGGGTTTTGGTTCTTAATGGTCACTTATTGATTTGCCTATAGTCAATACACAGCCTCATAGAACCATCCTTCTTTTTCACAAACAACACTTGGTGCCCCAGGAATCTGTTCGATGCGATGAATCCACTTGTCCAACAATTCACACTTGGCGAGTCATGAACTGCACCCAGCTTCGAGTACGGAGCCATCCTGTATGGTGGAAGAGAAATTGGTGCCCGTACCGAGGAGGAATAACCTCAATAAATTCGACCTCCCTTTCTAGTGGCAACCCGGTAAGTCCTCGGGGAAAAACATCCTTGAACTCTACAACAACCCGCGCATCTTCGATTGCATTTCTCTTCCTACTCAAATCAAGCCACATATCCCGAGGAATCCAACGCCCTTACGAATCAACCTCTAGCTTAATCTTGCGTACAAAACTTCGAGAGAGCAAAATCTTTCTGTCTCCCACAAAATCGGATATAAATTATTCCCGAACCCACAAAAGTAATCTCCTTCCGATGTGATCAATAACGGCATGATGTTTCCCCAACCAATCCATTACCCAAGACAAGATCAAAATCGGAAAGAAGCTCAAATGGAGTAAATCAGCAGGACAATAGTGACCACATACAATCAAAGGAGAGTCTCACATGTAATCTAACCACAAGCGAGGCCTCCTACGGGTGTCATAATCTCAAATTAGACAGGGCAAAGGCACCTGACATACAGATAAAGCGGGAATAAAACTCGAGACACAAAGAATCGTAGCCCAGTCGAAACAACACCACGGCCTCAATATCATGCGAAATAATGTACTGTCACCACTGCGGGGGTATCCTGGCAGCCTCACGTGTGTGACATGAATCTGGCCTCGACCCGGCTCATTCGAGGCTGCTTACCAGCTGACTCCTCTACGAGGTCCCTACATTTCCACATCCCGGCCTCCGTAGCGTGAATCGACCACCCGCGACTCCCACGATAACTTACCGCCTACGGCCGAGGCTGAGCAGTCTTTGGCCGTGCTAGCACCTCTCTCACACCTGTCAGCCCAGGGACAATCCTTCGCCAAATGTCACAGTGGCAGCATCGATAACATATGACCACCACCGGCGATCCCTGCTTTGCATTGCCCAATCGACCACAACGGTAACGGCGGACATTGTTTTCGAACCCCGGAGAACTACTCACGGACCCCGCGGGATCTCGTGGCGCCCACCGTCTGAAAGGAGTAGTAACATAGCACTTCGGGCGAATTTGTCGGAGCTTGCTTGAAGTGACCTTCTGCCCGGGCGACTCTGGCTGATCCGTCTCCTCCCGAACTCTAGGCCCAGAAGGTCTACCGGGAATACAAAGTCTCGAATTAGAGCTCCTCCTCGATCCACTCGCCTCACGGCTACGCCAACTCCATTTGCTCTTGCGTTTCCTCACGGCATGGAAGCTTAGTAAGCTTTCATCAGTGAGATCACGGTGGCTTGTCTCCCGCAATCAATCCATCCACGAATCCTAGTGATCCTCTTTTGCCTCTACGGATAAACATTAGGAAGTAGTCGGCCTGAAATCAACGACGCCTCGTACTCCTCAGTGACCTCGAACCACAGGTCCAGCAATCGGCTCTCTCTCCCGAGGCCGCCATGTGGGTCTCAAGCAATAATTCTCCCAGGAAGAGCTCGACAAATCGCTCAGGGAAACATGAACCTCCCTACCATGATCAGAGAGATACCTTTCGAGGTTCTCCCACTTGATCACGGGCACCCTCGTGAGAGAGTCTATAGAAGTAAGAAAACTTCACCTCATCACAAGCCCACAATCCCCGTCGGCTCAAAATAGTCTTCGTATCGGATGAACTCGATAACTGGCTCGGCCCGAACCCACGAAAACCGGAGGATCCACCATAAAATCGGTCAAACAAGCTGCTGCGGAATTAGGCCTCTGGCACAAGCCACTGAGCATTCACACTTGCCTCTCCTCTCTGGTCTACCTCAACACCTTTCAGGCGAATGCCTCCGGACCTGGCGGTTCCCGCATTTGTACTCGTCGACATCATGCACTACCCGGCTCGGCCCCTGCAGACTACTGCAGCGCCTCTCGGCTACCTCGCCGCGTACTGCGTGGCATCCTCAACGATCTCACGCAACAAAAGGAAAAAGACTTCAGTTGCTAAAAGACACCACTCTAGCGACTCATGGAAAACAAGTCGGCTTCGCAACCTGAATAACCCAAAGAAATAAAACCTAAGCTCGATACCAAAATTGTAACGACCTTGGTCGGCCGCCACGAGTGAGAGTCATTAAAATCCGAACACCCGAGTCACCAAACGATGGACGACTCCGTTTAAATAATTCGTTTAAATCCAAAAATGTGATTACAATTAAGTTTCCCCGAAATCAAAAGCCGGTTTCAAGAATTTCAATCCGTGGTGATATCGAAGCGACGACCCATAAATATATACCTGACATATAATCCAAAGAAAATAATGCCCAAAGCGAGGCTCTAGCCAGAATGATACGTCTTGTATCCTAAATACAAAATGACTACCGACAAGGCAAAGATTTCAAAGGGAATACAACAATGAAAGCGGTTGACAACACATCAAAAATGAGGCTATTGAGGATCCTCGACCACCGTCTTTCTACTTTAGCCACAGACACACACTCCAACGGCCCTACTTGGCTCGGCCCAGCCACACATCGACTGGCACAAATGAAAATGCGGCTTATAGCGAAAAGGGTGTAAGCAGCGAGGCTTAGTGAAACTTAACACGAGGGGTGAACTTGCCATACGGAGCAGAGATAGTCATAATTGTAACCAAATATGAATAATATACATATATCGAGGACTATCTAATCCCAGGGTCATACAGCTTATAATTCCTTGAGGAAATCTTAATATAATGCATGAGGATATAATAGAAGGTTCGGCAAGCACACAATTTGAGAAAGAAATCAATAGACTTCGACAACGACTAAAACTCTGATCATCAAACCTCCTATCTCATATCCCCGCGGTATACCATCCTCTAATGCGCGTATACTCAATCCGTCTACTGCGGGAATGGACTAATCAATAATCACCCTTATACCGCGGTATAAGGCCAAAAACCCTTACTTATACACAAAGTATAAGGCGCACCGCACTTATACACAAAGTATAAGGCACACCGCCGCGCTATACGTAGTATAGGGGCCACATCAGCAATCTGCCTTGCGGCAAAGTGATCCGCGAGACTCATACCGCGCGCTATACCGTAGTATAGGGGCCGAGCCGCCTGCAGCCATACCGTAGTATAGGGCCACACCGACAATGCCGCCCAGCACGACAAGCGATCAAAAGCGAGTCATACCGCTGGCGTATACGTAGTATAGGGCCACACCGACAATGCACCAAAGCGATCAAAAGCAGAATCATACCATGCGCTATACCGTAGTATAGAGGTACAGCCATCTTAGTAGTATAGAGGCGATAGTGTCGCGTATCACGCAGGGAAGGAGAGTCGCATCCTAGTAATCCCAACTATAGAGATTCGCTACGATACTCAAGGCCTCGAGCTCATGCATAACCCGAGCAACTACTACACTCCCCAATGATGTCTGACACACGGCCAAGCTTGTCCCTTGATCGTAGAGTCAACCATGATAATGACAAGGCCACACAAATCGCAAAAAGTCTTGAGGCAAGGCCTACCACGAGGAAATCATAAGTGCCGACAAGGCCCACGGAAACACAAATCACATAACCACAGGCCATTACATGCTTTATATCATTCTCATAATCATAACACAATAACATGCATATCACAAATCAAAGGTAAATGCGTAAAGTAACACCGTGAGATAAGTACTCACCTCTGCTTAGCCTACCCATGAGCAACCAGCGAGAGAACAATCAGGAATGCTTGCCCTTTTCCACGATCAACGCCTAAACAACACCGAGAGAAAGTATAATCAAGACCTACTACTATATACCGGCGTTCTAGAAGATACATAACCAACTCTCAGGGAAACTATCTCTAAATGGTATAACTTGACGGATAAACTATCGAATTACAATCACCGGACACAACCCAATCGATCCCCTGCTAAATTCCATCTTATCACTTTCTCATTACAATTCAACTTATAAGTCATTCTAATTAATCATCCAGTCCGTAATTAACAACCTATACTCCGAAATATCCGTTATAACTCAATTTGGAAATTTCACTTTTTCGACATAACTCCCTTTAATAAATTTCGTCGCCAATTTAACATCCTGTAACAACTATAATAAGGTCCCAATATAACCTCTACACATTTAAAGTCTTATAAAAATATCCACATAAAAAGTCAGCGAAAACCTAAAATTGCTTCGACCATACGTCCTCAAGCGATCTACAAATCACAATTCATCACTTATATACGTCACAGAACTCATAACCAACCAAGATTTATCATAAAATTCAATTATGAAAAAGTCAACTAAAAGGTCAACTATGTCAAAACCCAAGAAATATCTCGAAAGACTTGAAGTTTCTTACGCCTTTCGAAGATAATGATGGGAGAAACGATACCAGCCCGTCTTGAGTTTGGCGACAATTGAAGAGAGAAATGGAAAATAGGAAATTTTTAGGGGAGGGAGTGAATATTTCGGCCAAGAAATGGAACAAGATGAAGATGATGACTTGGTTTGATGATGTGGAGGATAAGCTTGCAAGATATTTTAAAAAAAAATCGAGTCCCGTTCGGTTTCGGTTAATTCTCCGCTTATCGTACTTAAATCTCCACGAACCCGATTTCAAAGATAAAATTCTTCCATGGCCAACACTACTAAATTATAAATGAAATTCGGCTCAAAAATTTTTACGAAATAATATCATCGAGAAAAAGTTATACTATTCCGGGTCCGCCCAGGCGAAAATTTAAAAAATTTTTTTTTTTTTTTAAATGCTTGGGTTATTACATGTAGTTTTAATTTCATACATGAAATTTAATTCCAAACGTCCAGCATATGTGTGTGACGCTTCTAGGCTCGAATAATAGTAGGATTTGTATAATAATAATAATAATATTGACCCGATTACTATTATTATAACGCGATTAATAGTAAGATCTAGCAATCGCTCATAACCCTTAGAATTATCATGAGAACCCACACTAGTAATATACAATTACTAAGGTGAACACTAAGTTCCGATAATCCCGTTAACCCGGCCCGGTAAATGAATTGATCTATGATTGTCGCCAGCCAGGCGTAATAAAAGGGAATCGATTTTTAATTTGATTTCAGCAGTTAGCGTACAACTAATAATCTAATACTCGTACAATTTACAAGTCTAATTTAAACAACTAAATATTAGTTCATTTAGCTTTCTATAGCTTAAACTTTCAGTTATTTCTTGGTTCATCAATACTAGATCAACTAAATATTTTTATCCTAAACTTTCAATTATTTCATGGGTTTGATTTTATCTAAAGTACGGTATACCGTTCGGTTCGTGGGCTCACCGATTGTTTCCAGTTTAATTAATCTACTATGTCACTAGCGAAATTAATTAGCCTAAAAACCTAAAGCTCAAGAAAATCTATTGAACCAAATAATCAGTTGATACACTTCCGTTTTTACAACTTCATATTCAATTATTCAAGTGATCTATTATGAATTTTCATTCGGATGGTGGCTTAATCATAATACTCGAGATAAAATTACTTGCTTGATGAGCAACCGCAATTAATGTAATTGAAAAATAAATATAAAGCATCAAAAGTATTGACTATATCAATCCCCAATAATTTTAGAAATAAAATAGAACTAAAAATATAATTAAAAAAATGCTAAAAGAACTGATTTAGAAAATCAAATCGATGATGAACAAATGCGCGAAAGGCTCGGCGGCTTCCGCGTACATAATCTTGTAGTAAGCTTTTTAGTTTGTATTTTTTGCTCAAGGCCTTTCGGCAACCATGCACCCCGTAGAAAAGGCACTAAATGCCTTCAATATATACTCCTCTTGTTATGAATATAACTAAGAACAATATAAATAAACAAAGAATAATAAACAAGGAGGAGAAGCATCCTTTTTATTGCTTGTATATAAATTGTAAAATACAATACAATGAGTTGCCGATTTATAGACTTTCAAGATACAATAATAAGGTAACTAAGTATTTGGTAAATAAGTAGCTTAGTTGCTTGCTTATCAAATTGTTCCATTTCTTGGTAAACAAGACGACTTAGTTGACAAGACATCCACCATATATATTATTTCCATAGCAGCTCCCCGCGGATGTCTGTGTCGACAATAATATGCCTCGTTAAAACGCTAGCAGGAAAAACCCATGCGGGGATAAAAATCCGGTGAAGGAAAAAAGGTGCATTATTCTTAATATACGCTTACAATGTTGCCTCGGTAAAAACCTTATCGGGGAAAACTCATTTGGGACAAAACCTTGATTAAGGAAAAGAATTACAACGGGTATTAACTCCCCTCATGACGCGTCACTTGACATCATTTAGTCAGCGTAGTCTTATATACGGATGGCTTTTCGAGATGTTGAGGTAGGAAGTGATTTAGTGAATATATCGACAGTTATCACAAGATTGAATTTGTTGGCATCGATTTCACCCGTTCCTTTGAATCATGGGTAGGGGAAGAACACCAATATATATTGTTGTATCTCATTTGACATGTCAATCTTTCAACTATGCAATACATGTATAATTATTATAATAAAGATCGTCAGAACCAACTTTCATATGATAAATGACAATTAATATGGATATGCTAGATCATATCCCACAACGGAAATACATTCACGACTTTCTTCTTGCATTTCAAGATTTGCTGTAGTTTATCGTTTAACCAACTTTGGTTAAATAGTCACTAGGAAAAATCGTGTAGGACAAAAAATCTAGTGAGATAAAATATTATATTCTCTTTAGATATGCTTCGGTGGGTATGCCATTAAAAACACTTACCAAGAAAAAAGAAAAAACTTCGGTGAAAGAAAAAAAATAGTACAATTCATATCATATCTCCCTACGATAAGATAAATCATTATATGATTGTATATCTATTATACATTTGGAAATCAATGAAATTGGTTCCATTTATTATGCCCGTTGCGACAATTGTGTAGCAATTCGTTTACGATTGGGTTAAATGTGATTATCAAAACTTAGTGTTCAACTTAGTAATTGTATATTACTAGTGTGGGTTTTTCATGATAATTTAAGGGGTTATGGCGTTGCTAGATCTTACTCGTGTCGTTATAATAATAGTAATTGGTCAATTATTATTATACAACTGCAATATCGAGCCTGAAGGTCGCCTTGCTTGTCTGATGACGTTGAGTTATATTTCATGTATGAAATTAAAGGGAACTTATATAATTGAGAAATGTATTTCTGATTACAAAGGAATTCTACATTTTATGTAGAATATCGATTGAACAAATAGAATCAATTAAATAGTTATTTAATTGGTTCGAGTAACTTTAGTATTTATCAATAACTTGAAAGATTATTGATATTGACTTCATTCTTATTTAGTGGCTTAATTAAATAGTTCAACTCATTAACAACTCATTAGTGTCTTAACGAACTAATAGAGTTAACGAGTCAAGCTAATACTTAACGGGTTGCTTATCGGGCTTGTTTTAACCTAGCCCTATATATAAGCAAACTTTAGGATTTTTCATCATAAGTTTTGTAAAACTTTTACTTAAAAACCCTAAGTAGCCGCCCACGCTTTTGGCGAAATTCTCCCAAAATTTTGGGGTTTTCCCCGGTTTTGTTCGTCCTTGTTTACTAGCATAGATTAGTTCTTGATTCAGCCCCTCTGGTGTGGACTAACTGGGAGTATCATACGATTGATATTCTGACAAAAAGGCTGAAGGGAAGTCGAATTCACGTTGTGAATTTGAAGCGTGGATTTTGGTGGAATTCGCTCATTGTATTTGTAACTCCTATGTTCATATAATTTAATTATATGTTTTATATAAATAATGTAGTATGCACTTTAAAGATCCACGGAACTATGGATTTGTATTTATACTCCCATATCCGTAGTAATATTTAAATGATGGCGTCATGAGCCAAATTAAAAGTGCTTTACATTATTTATTTTATGCTTTTATTTTTTGTGTTTTATCAATTTTTATTTGATTAATTCTTGTTCATATATTTAATTGATAAATATATGAGCCAATACGTAATA